>CM060074.1:39183719-39598719 GCA_030533445.1 Cyprinodon diabolis | reverse complement strand
AGCTGCAGAGGAGTAGGCTGCCACTCGGCTGGCGTTTGACTGGTGAAGGGCCATTTTGAATGGCTGCTACTGTACAGGTATATTTAACTCAGAGAAATAATGGTTCAATTGGTTCATATTGTTTGGATGTGACTTGATACACATGCAGGCCAATGATATGAAAGCTATTTATATAGCAGGTAGATCTAGAGGCTCTAAATAGAACAACAGGAATCCTTAATGGAGCAAAAGTGATCTTAATGCAGGAGCTGGATCACACAAAATATTGTAGATGGATTAAAAAGTGTTTATGGTCATAATCCAGTGCAAGGTGAGTTATTCCAAATGGATGCTCATAAGGAAGTCATCTGTATCCACCAAAAAACAGGCATCTGCAAGATACGGTTTAACCTCTCAAAGGTCCAACCAGATTAAATAAACAATTAAAACAAGATTAAAAATTGTTTTTCTAGAAATAAAGATACCAGATGTGTCAACACATTTTTTTTCTATAAATTCAGAATTGCTTAGTATCAACTGCTGAATGTTCCTGTGAAAGATTTAGCAGTTCGTTCCAGAAAACTAAAAGCTTCATTATTAATTTCATCAGCTTGGCTAAAAACATACAGAGTTTCTATTAAACATTCCTGCTTTAGGCTTTAAAATTAAGAGCAGTTTAAACCACATTATTGTGCACATTTTATTAAAAATGAAGAATGAGAGCAAGGTGCAGAAATGCTTTGACATTACATACTGTATATCTGCTGTCTGTTAGCATTATCCGAGTCTTTCCTCATGATGATTTAAATGGTTTCATTGTAACTTCACATCTTCAGAATAACACTAGTTTCAAATCCAGGGATTTTCTGAGAAAATGTTAAACGGTTGTTCTGTCTGTGCTCCTGCAGAGTTTTCACTTTGCAGAAGGTTAAACATCCAGCCTTGGTGTTAAAACATTCAGTCACTGGAGTGTCTGAATGTATTACCGCTAAAAGAATAAAAACCTAAAGCTTAAGTCCCTAAAAAAATCCCTTCACTCATTTGCTGAATTCAACTTTCTTGTGAAGAGAAGAGACCGTATTATTAAAAATGAAGAATATGTATAAAACCCAAATCCACATCCTGCAGACGTTACTCTGCTGCTACACCAGCAGTTCTCAGTGAGAGAGCACGAACAAAACACAATGAATCACGGTCCATTAAAACTCTGGTCTGGATAATGAAACAGATGCAGAAGTTTGTTGTTTTTTTCTTTAATGCATTGATCCACTTGGTGGTACAAAAAAAACACATGCTGCAAAGAGCCCAATATCTTCTTCTACACAGTTAATATTACTCAGAAAATAACTTTTCAAACTTTTACACTGCAAAAAATCTAAATCTAGATAAGTCATTTTTTTCTTAAAATAAAGGCATTTGTTTCATTCTGCCAATGGAAGAAGACAATTTACACTTAAAATAAGAAAACACTATTGCATCGTCTTATTTCAAGTGCATATTATCTAATTATCTTATTTTAAGAGTAAAATTACTCATTCCATTGGCAAACTTTCTCATTTACCTACTCAAATTAGGGGTGAATACACTTAATTAAGGAAATTTTTACTTATTTCTAGATCATTTTTGCAGTGTAACTAATTATCTCAGTTAATGCAAATAATTCTTTTGATTTTATGATATTAAACTGATAATAAAAAGGTTGTTGGTACTCTAAAATGATGCTTCAGTAAATCACATAAAGGTAAGACCTGGAAATTGGAAAAAAAAAAAAAAAAGATCTGTTGTCTACAGTAATTTACAAGACAAATAAATGCTAAAATGGCAAAAACAGATCAACCAGTACAATACCAGTTAAAATTTAGGTTCCAAACTTCTGCAGCAGCGGAATCAGTGACTTCAGCCATCTTATAGAGACTTTAGATATTTAAAGGTGACTAACAGCCCAGTCGGCCTCAGCAGACTTACACCGAGCCTGGTTCTGCTGGAGGCTTCTTCCTGTTAAAAGGGAGTTTTTCCTCTCCACTGTCGCTACAAGCATGTTTAGTGTGAGGGATTGCATTCGAGTAAATGAGTTAATGCAATCAACTGGTTTTCCTTAGATAGAAAACTTTGAATCAATTTGACTGGATGATCTGGTGAACTGTAAAATGCCTTGAGATGACATGTGTTGTGAATCGGCGCTATAGAAATAAACTGAATTGAATTGAATTAAAATACCACCTCCAAGTAGCCAACCACCTTAGGGAGAGATGGATGAGAAAAAGATCCAATGGAACATCCAGAAAAATCACAGCTGAACTCAAAAGTCAGAACAGAGCAATGAAAAAGTAATTGCCCTCTTAGAGACTTCTTTTTTTCTTTCTGACATTCTGTCACACTAACATGTTTTATATCAAATCTATTGTATTTTCAGACACACACAAAAAAACACAAAACCTGTCATCCAATGATGATTTTATTCCTTAATGAACAAAGCCTCTCTGATCCTTCCTGGACCACAGTGTTAGAATAAATGACTGATTTACCGAAGCTCATCACAGAAGATGACAAAATCATTTGGTGTCGTTTTCAGTCACATTGGCTGAATAAAAAAATTGCTTAATGATAGTTATTTTCCGTAAATAGATCAATTTAGCATTTGAAAACATCAGTTAATAATACTATTGAACTTTATTGACCTCACATTGGAGAAATTAATCTCTACATTTAACCCATCCTCTTGGGGAGCAGTGGGCTGCCATTGTGCGGCGCCCGGGGAGCAGAGTGGGGTTAAGGGTCTTACTCAGGGACCCAGAGTGCAGGCAGTGGGGAACGAACCAGGTACTTGCAACCATCCTAGAGCACAAGCGCACTGCTCTAACCACTAGGCCCAACACTGCTTTAATTTGAATCTTAGTTTGAATCTTTGCTATCCTGATCATCAAAAAAAGATTTTCTAGGTCAAACTTGAATGGGAGCAGATCTGACCAGTTCCTAAACCTCATCAAACCCTCCAGCTGTCTTTGCTTCTCAGCCTTTTTTCACTTTTGTATCCATAACAAAACCAAACCCGAGTAACTTTTATCAGCACTCGACTCCCCATACGGACCAAGACACTGCAGATCCTTATCTTTTGATTTGATTTGTTTATTATAACAACAAACATCTGTATTTTATTTTAATTATCCAAGTTATTTAGAATTATAAACAACGGATTAGTGAGGTATTAGTTTAAGATCTATTCTAATGCTGCAGATGAAACAGATGTAATTCAGATAGAGCCTTGTTGTTCTGTAAAGAGAAGAGGCCTCTGAGATACACAGTACAGCCCTCATTATGACAACAATTTAACATCTTTATAAATAGGATGCAACTTTAAAGGGATTTCATTATTTATTTTTCAACTATTGCTTTTCTTTATGACAAGAAGTGCTGAAAATAGTGGTCTATTATAAGACGAATGTGTATTTTTTCTAAGAATGCCTCTTCCAATACCATCAGCTCTGAATCCATCTTTTTAGGTACCAGCTGCACATCTGCATGATATCGGTGATTTCAAGAAAAATAGAAAGATCCATGTGTGAAATGAGAAGATAAGCCAGCTTTGCAGCACGTTGGTGTCTGGGTGTGGAGATGAGTCGATGGAGGCTCGACGAAACGGATGGATGGAGGTGTGAATGGACCGACGGCGGGGATGGACGGATGGATGGTCGGGAAATGGAATTCATAATCCAAGTTAAGACATTCTGGGGTCTGACAGGAGCAGATATATAATCTGGTTGGAGACGGATGAACGGAGGAAGAGGCCACTGGATGTTGGACGTTATAAAAAAAGATGTGTCAGCGTGGTTGAAGCAAAGATTTTTTCAAATGAAGGAGCATGAAAGCAGGATGAGAAAAGAGGAGAGCAGCTGTGTGAGCAGAGGTGAGGGTTTCCTCTCTGCTGAACTGTCACTGTTCAGGTCCATCCATCCCCCTTAAACAGACAGATGGGAATGGATGAAAAGATGATGCAGGAGGTTAAGAAAGAGAGACGAGAGACTCCCTGTTCCGTCTGCATCCCTCCTTCTCTTCGGGCCTTTAATAAAGCCAATGGAGGGGTCATGTAAACAGAGCAGAAGGCGTTTAGTTGAACCAGTTTTAAATATCACAGCGAGTCAAAGATGGACTATTGATTCCTGAGCAACACATCAATGTTATTTTTCATTTTGCTGTTCAGTGGAGGAAAAAACTAATAAAAAGGAACATCTAACATAACACCAAGCAGATATATGCACAAACACACAAGCGAGTGTTTAATTAACTATTGACAGATGGAATATTTCCTTTCCTTTGGATTATTTGCAGAACTGAAATAAGAAAGCAGCCTTTACCCCCCCAGGTTGCCAAAAATGACAACATATTTTCCTTATTCTGAATGCATCAATGCTTTATAGTACCTTAGAGACTTATTTCACCTTTATAAACCATGCTGCCTTTTGAGGTGAATTCCAACCTGGTACTTTTTTATAAAGGTCAAACTTTATGACAGAGGTCACGGATTTAGCGGACCCCGGTCCGGATCCGGACCCACCTGCTGGCTAATCCAGACCCAACACTGCAAAAATGATCTAGAAATAAGTAAAAATGTCTTAAATTAAGTGTATTTACCTTTGATTTGAATAGGTAAATGTGATAATTTGCCAATGGAATTAGTATTTTTACCCTTAAAATAAGATAATTAGATCATATGCACTTGAAATAAGACAATGCAATTGTGTTTTCTTATTTGAAATCTAAATTGTCTTGTTCCATTGGCAAAATATCTCCTCAATTTAAGAAGAAATGCACTTACTTTAAGAAAAAGATTTATCTAGATTTGGATTTTTTTCCAGTTTAAAACCTGACGTTATCCAAACGAAAGGTGTCGTTATCAATTGATCAAGTATGTGAGCTGTGTGTGTTGCTCATTCTTCTTAGAGAGAACATCGCTCTCCTTCACGTTCATAACTTCAAAAGTGGTCAGTTCAGTCCACCGTTCACTAAAAGTATGAACGTAATCAGTGAACACTGTTCACATGGACAACACTGGAGAGAGTTATGCAGAAACAAAACAATTAAACTGGATTAAGAGAAGCAAAAATAAAAGAAACACTGGAAAAACGATCTAGAAATAAGTAAACATTTCTTAAATTAAGTGTATTTGCCATTAATTTGAGTAGGTAAATGAGATAGTTTGCCAACAGAATGAGTATTTTTACTCTTAAAATAAGATATTTAGATCATATGCACTTGAAATAAGACAATGCAATAGTGTTTTCTTATTTTAAATCTAAATTGTTCTGTTCCATTGGCAAAATATCTCTTTAATCTCCTCAATTTAAGAAGAAATTACTTATCTAGATTTAGATTTTTTCCAGTGAACGTGATTTAAAACATTTATAAATTACCTCATGTTGTCAGACAGCAGTGTCTAATTTCACTTGCGCCGCTTCTCCAGTTTGTACGGTAAAGTCCTCCAGGGAATTGGGGCTGTTACCGCTAGCTACTACTAAACACAGCAGGCAAACCTGTGGCACGCCCGGCGATGGGTAACGATTATGAAAAAACGTTGCTGGAAGAAGCGTGGTGAACTGGTGACAGTAGACACAAGAAGTGAAATGGCGTGCTCAGAGATGACGCTACACATTTAGAGGATGTTTGGCTCAACCTACTGCTGTGAAGCAGGATTCTCCACCATGAACAGAATCAAAAATACCTTTATATGTGCTTGAGAATGGTTTTGTAGCCATTTAAACCCAGGTTTAAAACCTTGCAGGTCAGCCTAAAGCCCACTTCTCTTATTAAGTCATAAAATAGAAAGAAAAACAGTCAGTTCAGGTGTTTTATAAAATATCCGAATTTGGAAATTGTCTATATACAGAACTGAACGATTGTTGTTCTCTACTTAAAAAAAACACTTTAGATTTTAAAATGGAAAAAGTTTTATTTTTTTATTATATTTTTTCATTTAAAAAGCCAATACTTAACATGGATGCATAAAAACCTCATTTTATTTCAGTGTTAAATTCTGTTTAAAGTAACGGATTATAGTTAAAAATGTCTCCGGACCTTTACTGGTTGTTGATTTTCTTTACCCGGACCACACTAATGTTTAATCCGTTACCCCCGCTTTATGATGTTCTTTAGATACTAGTTACAGATGCACACATTTCCCATCTCCTCTTGACCTGGAATAAACCTATATTCTCTAGATGACTAGGCTTCATGTCCAGATCCAGTGTTTATAACTACAGTATGAAGCTGTTTAAAAAACATGTCGTCTTCCTTAGTTTTAAAGTAAGGATTTTCTTCAGCTATTTAAGAACTCAGCCAGTGTTTGAAATGACCCGATAATAATTTATGATCAGTGATGGCCTTCAGACTGTCAGACCTGATTAGATGGATTTTGGTCGCTTTGAGACTGATGAGAACAATCATACCTTTCATTATTGAAACTGAGTAGAATTTTGAATACATCAATGTAATTAAGTAGCCTCACTGGAAAAACGATGCAGAAATAAGTAAAAAAAAATTAATTAAGTGTATTTACCCTTTATTTGAGTAGGTAAATGTGATAGTTTGCAAATAAAATGAGTATTTCTACTCTTTATATAATTAGATAACATGCACTTGAAATTAGACAATCGTAAATTGTAAATTGTCCCGTTCCATTGCAAATGTCTCCTTTACATCCTCAATTCAAGAACAAATGCAGTTATTTTAAGAAAAAAATCACTTTTTTTCCCCCAGTTTTCATCATCAGCTCCACCGTTTATGGAGGTTTAGCTATTTTTTGCAGTCAAAGGTTAGTTTTGATCAGCCTGTGATATGACTTTATCTGTAATCTGGTGTTTTTCTAAAATGTAAAAAGCAGCTTTTCTGGAATTAAGAAGGTATTTCTAAAATTCGAAATAATTGTTTCAGGGACTTACTGTTAAACTCACAGGTAACCTTTTCTTTGGACAGATGGTTATTCCAGATAATGTGCAATATTGACCTACAATGTTGTTCTTTCCTGTAATGTCCAGGTTAGTTTAGTAGACAATTCTGTAATGTGATTTTAGGTGGAACCAGATAATATTCTGTAACAACCAGATGACTATTTTTGAAACTTGTAGTGATTACTGGACTTTTTTGCATTTCCCCCCATCGAATCCAAGTGTTATTTACTTAAACTGAAGAGATGCTTTATGGTGTTTTTTTCCTTACATGGTTTTTATTTTAATTAGATGCTTCCTTTAGGAACTTATGTGATACTTGACTGAAAATAACTAGGGAGTTTTTTTTTTTAACTCACATAACATTTTAAAAACAGGCTGTAAGGCAAGCGGACCTATAAATTGGGACTTTCCCAGAACGTATATGGTACTTCTGTAAACTAGATATATGAATGAAGAGATCTCTATGTCTATAACTTGATATTAGCGTAGCACCGTGGCCTGTTCGGATTGAAAGACTCCTTGTTATTCAGCCAATAAATGCAGCGAATGCAGGTCCGCTGTATCCTACGTAGCCTTAGGTATCCCATGATTCATTGCAAGTCCCAGCAAGCTGGCTGCTCCGTACTTAGAGGAACAAGGTAAATGGGGCTGAATAGTGGTGAATATTTTAAATATTCTTAATATAATACAGGTTTCTGAATAGTGCCATCTGAAATGAATGAAAATGATCGTTTTAAATGGTATTTGAGTCAGATATGTGCCCGGTAATGTTTGGTTTATTGAAAGGTTTTAACCGTCCCTATGGAAATGGGTTTGGCTGACATTTGAGCTCATATTCTAATACCTCTGCAGTGTGGAGACTAGAAATCCGATATCTGAAACAGGGGTTGACGTTAAGGATTTTTACCACTTGCCCTTTGGCTTTCACATTTCATTTGGCCGGAAACAATTTTTACTTGCCGAGTATAATGTTTGATAAATATAGTTCCTAATATTCATTTTTGTATGTATATCAATGAAACGTGTTTGTTTTTTTAAATGTTTTTTTGTAATTCAGTAAATTTCCAGGTTCCTGGTGTGTATACGCATGCGTCAGATAATGAACTCAAGCCTACATTACCGTGTTAACATGCTTTTCAATCCTTCCTGCACATTCTTTTCAGACTAAACTTTGCTTTAAACTGTTGTGTGCTTGGAAAAATATAAATTGTAATGTTAAAAATCTAAAAAAAAACTTGACAGGTTAAAAACTTACACTACTACTACTCAGCAATTTAACATGTTTAGCTCTATAACGTTTAAATGCACCACTACAATGTCTAAGAGAAAAAAATGTTATGAATATTTTTTAATGTATGACCACTGTACAGAAGACTGCCATATGATAGAAATATTTACACTGTGCGCATACAATTATTATCATTTTCCTAATCCCTGACTGATCATTTTTAATCTAGCGTTTATTACAGTATAGCTTAAATTCATCATCCAGCTGCTGCTCTGCAGAATTCTCTCCCCAAGAGCTGAATCACGCCATCTAGTGGAAAATCACGCAGCTTTTTCAAATCACGCGAGAATGTGTACAAAACAACAAAAATGGCGCTGGCAACGCTTCTAGGTCGTTTTCAGCGAATGTCGGTCATTTAAAAGTAATTTTGAGTGATAAATAATTTTTTTTTGCGATCATTGCATTTGCCCGCCGAGCCTGTGAAACAATAGTACTGCTGCTGAAGCTCCTGGAAAATGCTATTAGCACCCAGAGCAGTCGTAAGAGGTTCAGCATCCATTCTTTACCTGCTTTGTGTGTCAGTTGCAGAGATGGGAAGTAACGAAGTACAAATACTTTGTTACTGTACTCAAGTAGATTTTTCTGATACTTTTACTTTACTTTACTGCTTATTTTTATGGCGACTTTTTACTTCTACTCCTTACATTCTTACACAAATATCTGTACTTTCTACTCCTTACAGTTTAAAAAATTGGCTCGTTACTTTAGATTTGAATCATTTCAATGGAGTTACCGTTATTATTTTTCACGTCATCAATACCAAATTCAATGTAATTGGATGGGAATCTGTTGCATTTGACGCACCACTACAAGATGAATCGACAGATTCGGCGGTATTCATTCGCGGCAAATCATTGCAGCTTGGTGGCGGTGGCGTTAGCATAGTAGCATGGACGACGAAATGATTGAAAATGAACACAACGGAGATCTAGTCCTATTGGCAGACATCCATTTAAAATGTAGGCAACGGCATGAAAAAAGTGGTTTCTACTTTTAGTTTTTTACTTTAAGTAAATTTACAAGCCTGTACTTTGTTACTTTTACTTGAGTAAAGAAGTTTAATTAGTACTTCCACTTTTACCAGAGTATTTTTTAACACAAGTATCTTTACTTTTACTCAAGTACGGAAAGTGAGTACTTTTGCCATCTCTGGTCAGTTGTATCGGTTGCTTGGCGACAGAGGGTACGGGTGTTGGAAGCCGGAGAAAGTTGGACCTGTTTGAATCCATAGCCAAATTCTTCCGGCCTCTTTATTTTCATGGACATCGAAGCATCCAGTCCCGATAGACCGCGTCCTTGGAGGATGCAGCCGCAGAAATCAAACACACCCAGAGATTAATTGATAGTGATATTTATGGTCTGGTCCAACATTGCTTTGATGATCTTCTCCCCCTGGTGGGCTGGAGCAGAGCTTCGTTTTGTAACCTGTAATTGTTTTTTTCTGCTCGTAGCATTTTTCCTTTGCATTTGTTTTGTGAGTTTCTATGTTAGCATCGGTCAAATGTTTACAGCAGGCTTCATGTTTGGATTTTTCTGCTCTTCGATTTATGTTGGCAGTATTTCACATTTGCTTTGTGTTTTTGTGAAAGAAAGTCACTTTTATGCCTGGAGTATTTCCAGCATATTTGCACCCGTTGGCCACTGTAGCACTGGCACAGGTTTCTGTTCTACTTTGGGCCTTTGGCAGTACTCCAGGTAAAGTACTGCCCTGTTTTTACTCCAGCTGAAGCAGTGATGTCACTGTGCTTTCAGCCAGTGAGGTAACTGGTTTAGACAGCCCTAAAATGAATAACGTACAGCCAGTTAAACATGAGGAAAAGGAATAATTTGATATGACATTGATTTGAACTTGATCTTCAGTGTCTTCATGTCTGGATTTCTCGCTCTCCTATGTGATCTTATCAAGTCCTATCATACCGAAGCATGCAGGCCTGATGCTTTTAGATTCACCTCCTTCCTCCCATCCGGAGCACAGATCCAACATGGGCTTTTTAAAGGATGGGTTTTACCTTCCATTACAAAGATACGAGTACCGCAGCGTGCATCCTGTACACAAACAAAGACACAAGCACACACCCATCCTCCAGTCTGCCCACGCACTCCTCGGATCATGCTATTCATTTCATCTTTGATTCCCTTTGCAGACATGATGAGTTGGAAACATGAAAGAAATCCAGTGAACTGAGGAGAGAGCCATTCTCTCGCTCCGTCTCCTCGCCTGTCCTTTACTCCCTTTTTCTCCATCACTTTTTGTCTACATCTCCTCCTTTCAGTACTCTGGCCTCTCTGTCTTGTTTTCAGTCATTTTTCGTTCATCATGTATGAGTGGTTATATCGTTTTTCACACGTGTCTTCCTTTTATCACTCTCTGCTACCTGCATCTTTACTCAACATGATCGTCTCCTCCACACATATTTTCTCTCCATCTTCTTGTGTTTTACTCCCTCCTTTTCCTGTTTGTCTTATTCGCTCTAGTTTTCCCTTGCGCTCCCATTCCCTTGGGGCTCTGGCAGATAGTGGAAGCTGCCACTTGGGAATGACGAGGCCGGCGAAGCGCTGGATTAAACACTGAATGATCCACAGAATGCCTGAAGTCAAAGCAGGAGAATACTTTCCTGCAGTAAGACACATCCTGGTATTACGGCGGCTTTAGTTTCCAGGAGCTATTCTTAGAAACCACGCAATGATCGTCTTTCCTCCCCTCACTACCTCCCCAACAATCCACTCTCTGCTTTCAACATCTGACCCACCGCACTCTCTCCTTTTTTAGACCCCCTCGGCCCTTTTCCCTGCCTCGGATTCCCTTACTTCATAAATCTTCTTGAACTCTCAACAGAAAACTTCATTAAGAATCTCCAATTAATGCCTGCTAGATTGGTGGTTGCTATGGCAATAAGGCTGCTCATATCACGGCCCGGTCAGCGGAGATGACAAAGTAGGAGGTAAACAAACAGGGAAGGTAAGGAAGAGAGGAGAGGAAGGAAATTATGACACGTTTAAGCAAATAATTAAGCAATTAGAGTTTGTTTAAAGAAGGGAGAATAAATGTACTAAACAAGGCAAAGAAAATGTTGCTTTGCAGAAGAGAATCTCTGCAAAGATTCACAGCTCAGGTGGTATAATCTGTTAACAGGACAACTCCTAATGGTACATTCTGCCAACATTATGTAGTGGGAAAAGAAATCCAGTGTTGAAAGAAATAATTTATCCTTTTAGATTCAAATGATGCAGAAATCTGTCCTCTTCACTTGTGCTGCGAAACCTATAGAGCAGGCATCCGCAAAGTCAGTGCTCGAGCGCAGCCGTCTTCAGGTTTTAGAGTTTTCCCTGCTCCAGCACAGCTGATTTACATTGATAGTTGATTAACAGGCTTTTGCTGAACTGCAATCATCAGAATCAGCTGTACTGAACCAGAGAAATCTCTGAAACCAGCAGGACAGCGGCCCTCCAGGACCGACTGTGGGGATGCCTGCTATAGAGCCAAGGGATGTTCCTGGGGTTAGGGGTCTCTCTCAGGGATCAATAGTTGACGTGCTTCCATCAGCATGTGTTAAGACGCATTTTAAACCATTGCATTAGAAGAACTTTATCGAAATGGCAACATTAGACTTAATTCATTAAAGTTCACAAAAATATTTGTATGCATTTTGGGCTTTTTCGAAAAAGAAAGATGTGCTAAAAAGGAGATGGGATGATCAGCTGTTTCTGCTGCTGGAGTCATGAATGCCATCGCATTTCTCGCTAAACTTCTCTGCGTGGCATTAACCATCTCTAACAATGATGATGACAGTACAACTTGCCAAGTTGCAACACATCCATTAACACCTCGCTCCATTACTGATCTGTGGTCAAAGTCATCTTGCTAACTCTATTTCCTGTTTACTAAAGCCAAGCAATTGAACATATGACATAATGCTTTGCATCACCTCACTCAGGGTTCCCGCGGGTCCTTAAAAAGTTTTAAAAGGCATTGAATTCTTCAAAATAAAACTAAGGCCTAAATTGGTATTAAAAAGTCTTAAATCAGTCTTTCATAGGTCTTAATTTTTAAAACATAAATAGGATCATTTTTATTACGATTTATTTTTGTAATCTAAATAAAACATTAAAATTGACAATTCTTTTTTTATTTAAAAAAAATAACGGCTCGCCATTATTGATTCCGTCCCGATAGCGGAACCAATAAAAGCGTTGTTGCGGCCGGGACATTTCGGAGATGCACCATTAACTTTTTGTCTGGAAAATATGAGCAAGTGTAAATGTAACGAAAATTGTCTAGAGCCAAGAGTTTTCTCCACGGCTAAAACCAGGGAACATACATGAGGCTCAGTGGATTTATGCAAGAAGTGATTCAAGCTCAGAACGATGGGAATTAAGGCAGTGGAGTCACACATGCGAAGCACAAAACACAAAGCGTCAAAATGGAGTTACTGAGAAACAGTCGGTATTTCTCAGTTTAGTTCCACCCTTGTCTCTGCAACGCCTCCACTTATCACCAAATCAAACATACTAAGAAAACGATACAAAGAAAAATAGCTGCAAAAAAGACTTAGCACTGGTTATGTTGTGGCTTTAAAACGGATTTGTTTTGTTCCCCGCTAAAACAAAGTTTGTGAATTCAGTTAAATAATTGTTAAAATATATCTGTCATTTGTGTGTTTTTAGCTTTCTTCCTGTATGGGAAGCTTTTCAAAATTTGAAACATTAGTGCAGTGGTTTATGTTAAAATAAACCTTTGGGTTAAGTTGTCGCAAGCAGGTTTTTCTTGTGTTTCTTGTGAATTTGGTCTTAAATTATTATTTCAAGTGGCATTAAAAAGTCTTAAAAATGTTGAACCCTTTTCACTCCAAAGGTTTGAAATTTGCCTGATTTGCATTTTCTTATGTTTGACATTTTAAAAGTTTTTTTGAAATTAAGATGATACAGTATTTAGATTAAGACATTGTTGGAGACATTCTTAGCAAGGGACCTCTCCATAAAAAAGTCATAAGAAATCCTAATAAAATGTAATATAAATACTGACAGAGACATGGAAAACCTAAAAGACGAGGATCTGGTCAGAATAGAGCAAAGCAGAACTTTATGTTAAATCTATTGGTGGAAAGGTAACATTGCAGATACCCCTGAACACATCCTTGGCTACATTGAAGCATGGTGTTTGAAGTATCATGCTGCATACATGTTCTTCCTCAGCAGATACAGGTAAGGTGGTCAGAGTTGATTAGAAATGTACAGAGCTAAATACAGGACAATCCTGGAAGAAGACCTGCAGGAAACATAAAAAAAAACTGCCCTGGAAGTTGCCCTTCCAGCAGAACATCGTAAAAATCCAGTCAGAGCTACAGATCAATGGTTTAGACAATGGCCCAGTCAAAGTCTGCAATAAATCCAATTGAAAGCATTAGCAAGGCTAAAATATTGATATTCACAGATGCTTTCCATCTACTCTGACACATCTTAGACGCTTTTGCAGAAAAGAAAGGGCCAACATTTTATAGTGAGGATATGCAACGCCGGCAGACATTTCCCAGATGATTTGCAGCTGAAACTGCAGTGAATATTGGTTCTGCAGTGATTCCTCCGGAGCTGAATACAAATTAATGAAACTAAATTAGAGCTCATGCATCATTTCCCTTCTGCTTTAGAATCATTGTCTAACTTCTGTTGAGTTCTCAATACTTTGAAGTTTTTCACTGAGACAAATTGCAGAATATCAGGATGCAATCAAAACTTCCAGATTTTGCTTCCTTATTCTTTTGTGTTTTCTTTATTTTGCACTGACTTCAAAGTTTCTTATGATTCAATATCTTTCAGCAAAATGACCAAAAGTAGATTGTCCATTATAATATTACGTTATATTACAGGGTGTATTGGATATATTTAGGGCAGATTGTACTGGGAGTTCATTTATGTAATCCAGCAGGCCAGATATTGGGATTTTCTGGTAATCAACCATCCTTCACTCACTCATGTCTTGTGTATTTATTCCACATTTCTGCTCTGACTGAGCCGGCTGAATGTGGCACTCAGGCCCCGGGGAAGCCGAGCTGAAAGCAGCAGGGGAGATAACTAAAATAGCCGCCGTAAAGCCGTAAGAGCCAATTTAGGCCAGGAAACGGTGCCTGAACAAATCGAGAGTCGCTCATCTCTGAAAGGGAGAAAATGAATTTAAATATGACAACTTTAACAGGACACAATGATTTTAAGGTGAGAGCTGAAAATGAAAATGTGGCTAAAAAAAAAAGTTTCTTTTTTTCTGGGGGGATTTAAATTGGATTAAAGCGTGCCTGGTGAAGCTGCAAAAGAAATGCCAAAAAGCTTTTTTTTTCAGCACTATGACACTGCGGTGGCCTGTGTGTCAGTGGAAAAAATTACAAAACAACTAACATTTTGGGCTGTTCTCTGCAAAGGAAGTAGTCCACAGGAAGCTGTGATGGGACTGAAAAACAAATCTGAATCCCAGTTTGTTGAAAAGCTTTTTTTCCCCTGCAAGGCTACAGTAGCAGCCATTGGAAATAGTCCTTCCCAGTCAAATGCCAGCCGAATGGCAGCCCACTTCCCTGCAACCTCCAGCAAAATTCCCCCCAACTTCCAGCCACTGACCCCCTTCTTTTCCTGGGTGTGCAATATTTTTTTTTTTATTAACTTTTTTGCTCTGACCAGGAGATAAAGCTTCTTTTTAGATCATAATGTCCATAAATCATGGCAGAAAGTATATTTTAGCACAAATATTAATGTTTGAAAAAGAACAGTAGGGCACCAGCCAAGGAACTGGTTGGCTGGGGAGTGACAGCCTAGTACTCCGGGCATAGAGCTTGGAATTCTGAGGTTCTGAGTTCGAGCCCCACTCCCACAGACTTCCACTCAGAGTCTCTGAGCAAGACCCTTAATCCCCAATTGCTCCCCGGGTGCAACCCACTGATCTCCAAGGGGATGGGTTAAAGGTATACTATGCAACCGGTGTTGATTTTCCAGCGAGGCTCCCCCCAGAGGGCGAAAGTAAAAGTGCACTGTCGTAAATATGCTCAGCTGTTCTCCTGGTTTCTCCGGCAAGCCAGGCACGGTTGTTTTGAGCTTAGCAGACAGGCGAATGCAACGAATCACGAGCATGCCTTTCACTGGGAGCGTGTAGCAGTTCTCGCTGTAAAGCAAGACCGACTCTCGCGATGGACGAGACCTCTCAGCCTGTGGGTGCGGGCCGAGGGCTCCTGCAATTGCAAGTACGGTATTTCCCCTTCAGACCACCAGGGGGGCCGAGAAAACCTTTGTTCGAACCTGAAACTACTCATTTAATCATCCAAAACGTTATGGAACACATTAATTAACTGAAAAATGTTGCATAGTGTGCCTTTAAATGCAGAGATAAATTTTTCCAATGGGAGATCAATAAAGTTCAATGAAGTTCAGGAACAGCCAAGGTCCCATCAAGGAAAGTGGGGAAATTTTGAATGTCTACTACTGTAAATTATCAAAGCATTAAAAATGGAAATGTCTTGAGAGCTGTACTGAACGACATTTGTTTTTGTTTACACTCCGTGTGTGCAAAATAACATTAAAGTCTGTCTAAATTTAAGAAACTAACCGGATCATTTGAGGCAGTTCTGATGGGAAACTCACACTCTGAAAGACCCCTGGTGTTAAAAAGAACACCTGGGAGGTGTAAACATCTGCTTTGGACAGATGCAACAACACTACAGTGAAATGAGGACTGAGGTGATAGAAAGGAGTCTGCGGCACCCATCCAGTAAGGAAACGTCAGACTGTTACTGGATCAGACTGTGGACTTTTATAATCTCCAGAGGATTTGAACCAAACTATAAACAGAGAGATCCAACCATACCAATGACTAATGTTCTATGTTGTTGTACAGGTAGGTTTAAACCCAACATGGCATCATTTGCCCCAGTGACGTCTCTGCTGGTCCTCTTTAGAAATCCCACCACTCTTCTTTTCTTTCTCTGACTAATAACATCACAGGAACGCTTTTTCCCAGTTGGCATGAAAACTTATTTTTCTTTTCTTTCCAGCTTTCATTTCAAATTAGGCAGAAAATAATACTTTGCTTGAAGGAAGACATTCTCACTCAATATTCAAGCAAATATTTGAACGCTGTCGTTTTGATCAAAGCGCAGCACAAGTTAATTTACACCTCATTAGGTCTGAACATCTAAATAAATACATTTTTAATTAAACATTTACAGCTTGGGCGATTTGGGATCGGGATGAAAAATATTCATATCTACAAGAACTCTTCCACCATCAGAGATGCAAGTAATTACCTTTCCCCGTTTTATTTGGAGGGAGAACTCAAACACTGGGCGATTTGGTGAATATAAATAAGTAATCTCCAGCGGAGCCCTTTGAAATGTGCCTGGAAGAGCGTGAATAGAAAATGCACACGGCTGAATGTTGACATTTTAGATGGTTGTTTAGATTTGCTGCACTGCTGACCAGAAAGCAGGCTGGAAATCAACAGGCGGAGGATGTTTGTGTACCTTCAGTGTTTGTTTTTCCACCTGTTCCTGTAAGCCAGGAAGGCAGAGGAAGTATGAGAAGAACCCGTCATGGTGAACTCCGCTCAAAAAGGCCAAAAGGAGAGAAATCTAAACTACAGAATTCTTCTTTTATAAAAGAAAACACTTGAATATGTTTGATTGAAAAAGCTACAGTGGTTCAGTTTCAACTCAAGGCCACCTGGGCTTTCATTACAACACTGTCTAGATTGTAAACTCAGTAAATCAAAGTATCATAATAAAGTTCAACATTTTCATTACTCTTTTCAAAAACTGACGGTGAAAGATTTTATTTCAAGGCTTTATTTCTTGTATGTTGATAATTCTGGCTAAAAGGTGATAAATAACTCAAAATTCAATGTCAGTCTCATAAAATTAGTGGAGTGGCGGCCTAGTGGTTAGGGCATTATGCTTTGGTTCCAGTGGTTCTGATGCTACCTTCACACCGGATGCAGCAAGAGCAGCAAAATCGCGTCTGCTGCTTCATTTTTGCTGCTTGTACCAGTTAGTTCTGACGCGCGGCTGAAGCAGCTTTGCTGCTCTGGCTGCACGGTGCAAAAGTGGGTCTGACGCGCGTTGGGCGGAGCTACTCTATCCTTTCTTTGCCTTGCAGCTATATTTGCTGTGATCAGTGGGAATAAAGTAGTTTTAATGTTTTTAAGTGGGAAAATCCACCTGAAAACTCACTGCAGTCAGTTCATTCAGATTACCGTCCCACCTTCCAATATTATTTCTGTGGGAGCCGCTCAGACCCCCACATACCAGCGGTGAGCTGTCAGTTGGAATCCCATTCAACAGCAGCCTCTGGCCGGGTCGCCTCCTCGCGGTTCACCACGGCAGCTGGCAGGTGTTTTTCATCTAAATAATCCAAACTTCAGGCACCAGGATAATAAAAGCGAACATATTCTGTCAGCAGGTTTCAGCATTTTAAGTTAATTTATGCGTCAATAAACTGTTTCAGAGGAATGATCACAGTGCTTTGTATCATCACCTGCTGCTCAAAACGCGCTGCGGGACCTTTTGCTGCGCCTGAACGCGCGTCAACCATTGACTTTTCATGTAAACTTGCTGCTTCTGCTGCACCTACTGCGTCTGGTGTGAACATAGCATGAGTTCAAGCCCCACTCCCACAAACATTGATATACCAAAGCCATTCTAGGTCCCTGAGCAAAGACGCTTAAGGCCAAACTTTTCCCTGGGCCCCGTACAATGGCAGCCCACTGCTCCCCAAAGAGGATGGGTTAAAAACAGAGGATGACAATAAAAGCTGAAAAAAAAAATTAATAAAAATGAGTGGAAAAAAAGAAGGATTGACGGTGATTGGCATCATATCAGGCCACACTCATGGGTAGAATTCAAGCAAAAGAAGCTCAAAACAAGTGCGAGTACATAAAAATGCACATACCTCTAAGAAATTTTAATATTTTAATTTTCTGTGACTGTTTCTAGTTATCATTGTACGTTAAAAGTACAAAAGCAAAGAAAAAGCTTAAGTCGTTTCTGTATCTGATTCATTAGGAGGATAATTGTCCCCAATGATTGAAAAACATATATATAAAACATTTTTCCCAATAACTGAACATTTTGAGCTTTACTTGTGAATCGGATGGTCTGAGACACGAGATTGATTTTCCTTTCACATTGCCTCAAACCAGCTTTATCTCAAAGTCAATCTGAGGACAGGCTCTTCCTCTTTTAAAATCACTGATCTTGTCGTTTCAATCAAGATGTTTTTCATTTTCCCTGCAGGAAGAAACCTGAGCTAAAGCAGCTAAACCCTGATCTGAGTTTGCCTTCATGCTGCAGTTTATTCACAGTTTATACACAAAGCTTACAAAATGAAAATTAGGTCAAAAAACTGTTGTGTGACTGTTTGATTTAGTGACTTTTTAAATTTAATATCTTTCAGTTATTTTTAGATGATGTCACTTTATTATATTTAAAAGCCTAAAATATAAATTAATGCTTTTCTACAATGTTTTTCCTTTATAGAGAACAGCAGTACAGATGTTTTTTTATTTCCATTTATTCAGTGGAAAATGCAAAGAGGCATTTGACAAACTCCCAGGATGCCCCTCTGTTGGTAACCCAGCTTTATGATGAATAACATTTAGGATGAAGCAGAGACAGACGGATCTCTGACTATTTTAAATGATCTCCAGCTCATCCAAAATCCTTAATCCTTCTCTCAGGTTTTCTACCAGATTTACATCTTTGGACCAGGATTCTGTTCTGTGTTGTTGAAGCCAGATGTTTTAGATCATTCTCCTGCTGAAATAATCACTGATGACGCAGTTTTACTTCATGATTCCATGACATCTTACAAGGTTCCCCAGGCTTTTGGAGGAGAAACAGACTCACAACATCTTTAACTGATCAAGTTGTGATGTGAAGTGTGATCTTAGGATTGGACCAAAGTGAAGAAAAACAAGCGGAGGTTCATAGTAAGTCGAGGAATTTTAATAATAAAAAAAAAAGCTCATATCCAGACATGCGCACCTAAGCAGGCATTGTGTTGCAAGTATGGAGTTTCATGGCCTAGAGTGGGAGAGTGGCAATGCAAGCGGTATCTACTGTATATCTGGATGAGGAAAGTAAACTGGGCAGCATAAATAACATGATCTGAATAATCAGGGTGGCAGGAATAAAAAGAATAGAAAACTGGAAGGAAAAGAGAATATAAACCAGAAAAGAACTACAAGAAAAACCGAACAGTAAGAGAAAGACAGAAAATCACAGGAGAGGAAAAACTTGCAGCTAAAAGTAAAGAGATACATTAACATACAAAAAGCTGACAAGTATGACACAGGGAATTGAACCGTGTGACCAAAACAGTAATAATATTAAAATAAACCACGAGTACAATACAAAACCACCCAGTAAAGAACAAAACCCACCAATAAAAACAAAATAAACTGCCGAACCAATGAGAACTAAAAAAATAACCAGATGATTGTGAGGAGGTGAGGACTAACGCATGAAAGAAAAACAAGCAATCTAAAAGAAACCCAAATTAAAGCAGGTATTGATTGCTATTAATGGTGGTTAGTTTTTTGTTTTTTTTATTGCTGCATTTTCAGATCTATTGAGACAAATACAACACTTTATTTAGAATATATCAGAATCAGAAATACTTTAATAATCCCAGAGGGAAATTACTTTTGTTACACGCTCCATTTACAGTTTTATATAATATATACAAACATCCAACTATACAATATAATATAGATAAAAAATAAGAATAAAAAGAGATAAAATATATGCACATATAGCTCTTCTGTATATATATCTGTACGTATATCTATGCATATGTAAAAACTAAATCCAAATAAAGTGAAAATCCAAGTAGAGATAAATCCAAGTAAAGTGATATATGTGGCGTGCAAAAATAGTGCATAAATGCCAATTAAGGGGGGGGGGGGATTGAATCACTTGAGGGAGGCGTTATAGAGGTTGATGACCACACAGATAGGAATGATTTGCTGTGGCGCTCTGTGGTGCATCTGGGAATATATATTCTCTTGCCCCAAACCATTAGCCTAGAAATGGGCCCCTGTTGTTGATATCACTCATTGAATAACTAGACCTACTAATTTATATTGCCAAGAAATGTTGATTAATAGAAAAAGTGTTTCAGTTGCATTTATTTTATACAGACTAATAGTATCAAATCTAATCAAAAATGTATTTGTATAGCCCTTTACAATAGCCAGATGGTACCCAAAGCCATAAAACAATACATAACACATATAAAACATACAGATACAATTAAAAGTTAAATGTTTTTTTAGATTTAATTCTAAAGACTGTTTTGAAAATTATTATTAGAGCTGTGAATAAGAGGGATCTGCAGAGTCATTTGTGATTTAAATCTATCGATCTGAAGCAGCTCAGCAGCTGAAGTTCACCAAAATCTCTAATATGAGGTATGTTTCAGCTTTTTCTCAGTCACATTATGAAAGAATGGTGCTACATCATGAGGTTAATGTACAATCTGAAGTCAATGTTTTTTAACTGCGAGTTCATTTGGCTTCTCCTCAGACTGCTGACTGCTTGTCAGATGAAACCAGAGGGAAGGAGATTAGAGGGGAAGATGGTGCGTCACGCTGAGCGTGTGTCCATCTCAGGTTGAGTGTGGTGAAGATCCGGCCACTGACACGCTGACCGTGTCTTACACGGCTCCCTGCAAATCCGTGACACCACCGACTCTCCCTCCATTCCTCAGCTATCTCCTTTCTCTCACCTCTCTCTCTCCCTCCATCCATCTATCCGTCCCAGTCCTGCGCTCGCAGTGACGCTCTCTCTTTCTTTCTGGCCTCAGGAGATAACTCTGACACCTCTGGGATGGATGCTCTCACTAACACACTCACACTTCCTCCTCCACACATACTTGCGGCCCCGTATACATGCACCGATAAGCAGCCCAGGCCCTCCCTGGCTGTCTCTCATACACGAGGTAAAATAAGCTTTGTGTGAGAGTTGAGCGCCAGAGGAGAGCTATCTCCCACCTCCATAGTCTGAAGCTTGTTGTACGGCAGGGTATAATGGGCTATAACTCACTGCTAAGCTGTACTGGATTATAGTCGGGGGACGGCAGCATGGTGGGATGTGTGTGTGTGGAAGTGTTGCTAGATGCTGGAGCATAAATGGGTGTTAATAGCGAAGTAGGCCGGCCAAGAATCACTGATGTGATTATTTCTGGCTTTATGTTACTTTTTAAACATTCAAACTGAAGCTACTTCCTTTTTTTTGAGAACTTTCTGCTTGTATCTGCAAATATTGTGCAAATTGCTTATTCAGAAAAAATGTTATACTGTTATATTAAGAGGAAACAGTTTAAGGCCTCCACTGGGACAGATAATGTTTAGCTGAGATGCATAATGTCATATTTTCTTTTGCTCTGGTGTGTGTTGGTCCACAGCGACAGAGTTTCCCTCACCTCTGTCACACATAATAAGGATTTTATACCAAATAGTGTTAGCGCTGATTGGCCGGAGAAGGAGCTTGCCGTGTGTAGCAAATCTCAAATCATTCAAAGACACCTAAAGAACCTGAAGACATGCAAAAGATCTCTTGTAGTTGAGCTTTGCTTTATGTAGTTTTGTTTTTCTTAATGTAGTTGCGCTTTTAGATTTGTAGTTGCAGTTTGCACTTCAGGGCAACCGTAGTGGGGGCTGATGGACCTACAGTTACTCAACACGAACGCTTTCATCAGGTTTTAAGTATTTTCCAAAAATGAGCTCAAACATTTATTTTCCTATTGTTCCTATTGTTGAGAACACAAGAGAACCATAATACACTGATATTTATATTTATAGATAGTTAGAGATATATCTTTTAAGTGCAATATAAATATAAATATATATATATATATAGGGCCCAAAACCTTAATGTATAAAAAAATTATGAAAAACAGCCGATTCTGATGCCAGAATTGATATATCATGCATCCCTAGAAGTACAATTTCAATTCCATCCATCTAGAAAAATGTGGATATGCTGCATTTTAATTATAGCACAGCATATGTTTTTCTTGTAAACTTGGAGATATATTTTATTACGCATTGCATATCCCAGTAAAACTGTTTCATCTTTAAATCTGTAGCTCTCCCTACTTCTCTCTGTGCTTTGTTTAAAAAGATTTATGAACCTCTAATATACTAATATAATGATGCCAGAAACAAAATTTCAAGATATGTAGAAGCTCTGCAGTCTGATTCTGTCTGTTCAATAACAGGTTAACTTTAAACTGTAACTAGGAGTCATGTTCCTCTGAGAAGCCCAGCTTTATTAACTAGTTAAGAACACAGTAAAATACGACTGACTTAAAACGATTTTAACATAGTTAGCTGCACCCAACCTCTGTTACACATCGTAGGCTGGGAACTAGTGAACTAGTGAACTCTTCGCACAATTTCAGTTGGGGCAACGATTGAAGATATAGCATATTGTGTCCAAGGCTGTAAACTGGTGGATACCAAGGCATTTCCAAATGAAATGAGAAATAATGTTTCTCCAGCAGGTTCTGCCCAAAGATCTCCTCTTAGTCAGATCTATCCAGAAAATATCCAAGAGGAAGGGTTTGGGGATCCTTAATTCCTTTAAAGGTATACTATGCAACCGGTGTTGATTTTCCAGCGAGGCTCCCCCCAGAGGGCGAAAGTAAAAGTGCACTGTCGTAAATATGCTCAGCTGTTCTCTGGTTTCTCCGTCAAGCCAGGCGCAGTTGTTTTGAGCTTAGCAGACAGGCCAACGCAACGAATCACCATGTCTACTGCGGTAAGTGACTATTTTGTTCCAATTTTCGAGTTTGAAAATTCTCGCTGGTTCCGCCATGATAACTGCACAAATATCGCCACTGCGCTAGCAACGAGCATGCCTTTCACTGGTGTAGCAGTTCTCGCCGTAAAGCACCGACTCTCGCGATGCGCGAGACTTCTGAGCCTGTGGGTGCGGGCCGAGGGCTCCTGCAATTGCAAGTATGGTATTTCCCCTACAGACCACCAGGGCGGCCGAGAAAACCTTTGTTCGACCTGAAATGACTCATTTAATCATCCAAAACGTTATGGAACACATTAATTAACTGAAAATGTTGCATAGTATGCCTTTAATACAGAGAAGATAAGGCTTAGATCTAGGGCTGAAACGATTCATCGAGTAACTCGAGTAACTCGATTACAAAAAATCCTCGAGGAAATTTATCTGCCTCAAAGCTTCGCTAAATTTATTGTATTGTAATAAGCAATGCTGTTAAATACGCAGCACACTGGTCTAGCCGGAGGGTTTTTGGTGTTGCACAACGCTACCACTTCCGTTAGCGCCTGGAGCGCTTGTGCTAAGTTTGTAGCAATGGACGGAACCGGGGGAGAATACTCAGAAGGAGAACCTCGAAAGCGACAAAAAATGTCAAAAGTTTGGGAACATTTTAGGCTAAACAGAAAGGACAACACAGCGCAATGCATCCACTGCAAAGCAGAATTGGCGTACCACAACAGCACGACATCAATGTTGCAGCATCTAAAGAGAAAACACCCGCTACATGCATCCAACTCGTACACGGTTGCCAACAGGTAAGGTTTATGTTCTCTTTGCTAACTACGTTGTGTGATAATCTGCCATGTTATAGATGTAAATTGAGGCACATTATTTTGCTAACGTTACATCTAAACATAGCGGTTACTTAACCGGGTGTAGTGTAAATTGTATGTGAGGGTGGAACTGAGAGAAATTATGCAGGACTTAATGTAAGTTTGTTAATAAAAATACGCAGCAACAGATTACAGGCATAAGCTGAAAAGCATTTATTTATTGGTGTCTTTCCATCCTGAAAAGTTAGTCTTTTCTTCTCGCTACTGTTATGTATGAATTAGAAATTTTTGATTAATATTTTTTGTAGTAATTCTATATTTGTTTATACCTAAGCAATCAAGAATAAATAATAGCATCGTTTTAATAAAAATAGCAACATTTTTGAATTTTATCATGACTAGTTAAGGCTGCAGAACTCTGTACAAACTCAAACCTTTACATTTTGAGTAAGTTTATTTTTTTCCTAACGTATAGATTACATTCTGTTTTCCAATACATAAAAAAACATTTCACTGCATTTAGATTTTTCTGTGATGGTTAAAAATAATGCTTTTAATTAAAGCATCCTCAAAACTCACACATAAATGAAAGCCGCAAATCCATAAATAAAATAAAACTGAAACTAAAGCTGCTATCATGGCAGATGAGCTGTCAGTGCAGATTCCAACTTAATAATATTAAATGTTATAATATCCAAATTAGTGCACTTGAAATATATTTAATTCATAACAAGGAATAAACAAATAATCATTACATTGTGCTTCTTTTCAGTGAACCGAAGAGTCATACGTTGGACAGCTTTGTTCAAAGGGTTCCAGGATGTTCGGTTGTTCAAGCAGCTGAGTTCACAAACAGCATTTTAAATATGATCATCACAGACATACGACCGCTGTCCGTGGTGGAAGATGAAGGATTCCTGAAGATGATCTCCACCTTCAATCCAAATTATACCCCTCCTTCCAGAACCTACTTTGTAAAAATGTTGGAGAAAAAGTATGAAGAAATCAAAGACAAATTGAAAAACATCCTAAAAGAGACAGACAGCATTGCTCTCACAGCAGACATTTGGACAAGTGTTGCCACAGAGGCATATCTTGGAGTGACATGCCACTTTCTTGGAGAGGACTGGAAAATGAAGTCCCACACCCTGACAACAATGCCACTTGAAGAAAGACACACAGCAGCAAACATTGCTGAGTGGCTTGAGGAGGTTATTGCAAAGTTTGATGTTCCACCTGAGAAAGTCAAAGCTGTCATCCACGACAATGGTGCCAATATTGTAGCAGCAGTGAAGATTTTGGCAGAAAAGCATAAGTGGGCATCTGTGCGATGTGCAGGGCACACCCTGAACTTGGTGGTACAGAATGCTCTGAAGAGCAACCAGAGCATCTCAAAGTGTGTGGCAGCTGCAAGATGTCTAGTTGAACATTTTAAAAAAAGTGAACTGGCTTGCACAAAGCTGAAGGATAAGCAACAGCAAATGGGCACAGCATCACACATGCTCATACAAGATGTAAGCACTCGTTGGAACAGTACTTTCCACATGTTGTGTAGGCTGCTGGAGCAAAGATGGCCGATAACTGCTGCACTATCTGACCCAGCATTGACACCACGAGGAAAACACTACCTTGATCTTAAGCCAGAGCAGTGGAATATTATAGAGGAGATAAGCAAGGCTCTTCAGCCATTTGAAGAAGCAACGGTGTTTCTGAGTGGGCAAGACTACGTTACTCTTTCTGCACTTCCACAACTTGTGCAAAGCCTCAAGAAGTCCATACAGACCCAAGTTTTTGAGACTGCACCAGCTCAGTCATACCAAGCTGAAGTGATGGCACAGATCACAACAAGATGGGAAGGACTATTTATGTGTCAGCCTCATCCTCAAATACTGTTTTACTTACTGCTGCTTTAGATCCCAGATTTAAGAAACTTAAGTTCTTGCCCCCAGATGAAGCCTTTAAGATCCAAAGCATGGTTCAAACAATGGTCCTTGATGTCAAAAAGAAAATGAGACAGAAAAATTCAGGTGAAAATTAGGTCTCCACTGATGCCCAAGACAAGCCTGTAGAGCATCAGCAGAACACCTACACATTTTTCAGCAATCTACTGGGTTCTTCAGAATCCAGCACAAGTGATGAGGAGGATGAGGAACAGCATTTGAACCAAGATGTTCAAAAGGAAGTCATGATGTACTTTGGAGAGCATACACTGTCCAAGAGGGAGAACCCACTTCTATGGTGGAAATCAAATGCAGCACGGTACCCAACACTGTCAAAACTTGCAAAGTTCTTTCTGTGTATACCAGCAACATCAACACCATCAGAACGGCTTTTTTCCGCAGCAGGGAACATCGCATCGAAGCGCAGGGCAAGCCTCAGTTCACAACATGTCGACATGCTCACTTTCCTTCACAGCAACCATAGTCTTCTTTAAGGCTTCTTTAACAGTTAAACACATGCACACCTGTGTGTTGGAGCATTTAAGAAATGCATATTGAATAACATTCAGTATATGTTGGATTTAAGATATTTTTTATTCCATCTTTAAGAACATCCAAGTTGATTTTGTTGAGGTTCAAGTTGTTTTTGTAAAGCCAGTGTTTACTATTTTGCCTTAGTAATCTTTTCTATTAATTCTTTTTTTATTTCTCCTCTGTTTTTGCAGTTAAGAATTCAGGAAATCTGTTCTACCTCAGATTTGAAACTTATAATTTGAATGTATAAAAGGCAGTATTCTCTGGTTTGCCTTAACTTTTCTGTTTAAAGCTAATGAATATTTTTTTACTCTTTTGTGTTAGCACTGAAAAAAGCAAGGAATTTGTTGCACCTTAGACTTAAAATATATTGTATAAAATGCAGTATTTACTATTTTGTCTAAACTTGTTTTATTTTTAAATCAAGTATTTTCTTTATTTATCTTTTTCTGTTTGAACTTTAGAACAAAAAAGCAAGAGATTTGCTGTACTACTGATTTGAAACTTTACTGGAGGTTTAATGTTATTGCGTTATCAATAAAATGTTAGAGTTAAATGAGTTGTTTACTTAGTTCTTTTATGTGTATGTGTATTACTCACTGAAGATAAATACATAAACTAAAAGCTGGAGTATAGACATTTTTATAAGCATATTTGTGAGTCTGCCACTTTATTATTTGAGTACAATTTAATATCTTTATAACTTTTCTTCAGGTTAAAGCAAACTACTGTTACAAGTAAACTTTCTAAACTACAAACATTTAACTGTTAGGGATGCTCAAAAAGGAGATATTGGACTGATCTGGACTAACTGGTGTTATTGCAGATTTGCTAATAGTTTATTTTATAAAATCTTTTATCCGATTACTCGATTAATCGTAAGAATATTCGATAGATTACTCGATTACTAAAATATTCGTTTACAACAGCCCTACTTAGATCACCCAGCTCCCCTTGGAGGATGGATACCCTTACTTAGTCTCTCCTTCTGTATCTTTACACTATATAGTTTGATGATATGATTAAACAGCCACAGTCTCTGCTCCTTGGCAGTGAGAGGAGCCAGCAGAGGTGGTACAGAATGAGCATTTGATGATGTCTTCCACGACTTGGCCACTCTCCTACCGTCGAAGACTTTTCAATGATGTTTAGACTGTAGGCGAACCCTTGCCAACCTTCCAGTTTATATTAGCTTAAAACATGGATTTAAAGCCTAAATTGTAAGAGTCAGGCAAAGTAATATACCTTCAGGGTTCTTTCTTAGATTTATACGTCATGCTTTCTGGAAAAGAAGCATTTTTTTTTACTCCCTCATATAGTGTGGTGTTGTAAACCTGCAGTTCTGCTCTACATGATTCCTGGAATTGGCCAGAGTATTAGGAAGAAGGGGAAAAGCTGTGTGAAGTATGGAGCTGCAGAGGTTGATGTGTGTGCTTCTAACTTCCATGTGTCCTGTTTCTCTGGCCGTGGCTGGGTGGATGTGCTCTCTTCATCCTCTGGCATGGGAGCTGCCTTGGAGCTTGTCTGCCTGGCTGTGTGTTTCCTGGACGGGTCCGCCTTTTACAGCTGCTTTTTGTATCTCTGCTTCTGTCTCCTTGAACCCCAGTCGGCCTCGGCAGATGGCCGCTCACACTGAGCCTGGTTCTGCTGGAGGTTTCTTCCTGTTAAAAGGGAGTTTTTCCTCTCCACTGTCGCTGCAAGCATGCTTAGTGTGAGGGATTGTATTTGAGTCAATGAGTCAATGCAATCAACTGGTTTTCCTTAGATAGAAAACTTTGTATCAATTTGACTGTATGATCTGGTTGAACTGTAAAGTGCCTTGAGATGACATGTGTTGTGAATTTGGCGCTATATAAATAAACTGAATTGAATTGAATTGAATGTGGAACATACGTGGGTCAGTTGCAATTGAGTCTTTAGGCCCCATTCACACGGAGACCAGATTAGGTGTAACAGAAAAGATGATTGGTTGTTCAAGCTGTGCATCAAAACAATTTGGGAGAGTATGAGCAATCAGTTTTGAAACCATTTCCCAGAGTGGGAAATTCTGAGAATGTTGGTTTCATGTTTCAGTTCGTGTTTTTGGTGGTACTTCGATATTCTATGGCAGTATCACTGTGCCACTAATGGGCCCAGAATATGCACTACTGTGTCTTGATTGGTGCCGTGTGCACCGTTTTCTAAGCAGTTATTTATATAAATATATTGTTTTCATCATAGTGTGGAATAGGCCCCGATCATGTTTCAGAGTGTATTTGCCTGATACAGGACTGAATAATATCGAGAAAACTTTGATGTGAAATGCCCAAACTTTTGATTTTTTCTTTTATTTCTGTCATTGTGGTTGTCAAACCTTTTAAGGAAAAATTAGCAACTCATTTATAAATCTTTCCCAGACACTTGTGTATCTAGTATACAGAGTTAAATTGAATTAAACTTTACATTTGAAGTTCATCCAACTGAACTTGCAAACACTGATATTACAATTTAATATATTAGGAACTTTGATGTTTATGGAGCTAGATTGGTCTCAATTTTCCCAAATACACATATTGTGATTCATACATGCACAGGACAAGATCCACACACGATGAGCAAGATTCACGGCAGCACACAAGATTCACACATGCACAGGGTACGATTCACCAAAGTATTTCTGATCCATAAACAATTATAGATTAAATATACAAAGTAGCAGTTGTCTTTAAACTTCACTGCATTTGTGTGTGGATTTTTGAGACTGCCCTGATGTGCCTCAATACACAAATGCATTTGTTTTAACCAGGTAATGGTTTGCCACCAATCACAAAACTCCCTTGTATAAGCCAATGACAAGAAATTACTCCACTTGGGATGACTAACCCCCAGATCCCACATTCTCTGTATTCACCCCAGACCCAAAATACGCACAGCATGTGTGAATCTTTTGGGTTTTTTTTGTGCTTGCGTGAATCGTGCTGTGCATGTGTGGATCTTGTCCTGTGCATGTATGAATCAAACGTGTATTTGTGAAACTTGAGGCCTTTCTAACTCCTTTTATGTTGGTTATCGATTTCAAACAAAGGAAATATGGAGAACCGCTTTTTCAGTTAACCATAAATGGTTCGATCCTGACTTTCTTACAAAGTACTTAAGAAGAGGAAGATGAACTGAGGCTGCAGTTCTCAGGTCTTGGGACATTGGAAACTAAAAAAAAACAAAGCAACAGGTGTTTCTGTCGACTCATGGATCACGCTTGGAAACTTTAAATTAAGAAACAATAAAGGAGGGGAGCATTTGGGGACTTTGAAAGCCATCCATCGATTTTCTCCCGCTCAGTCGGGTCGCCAATAGAATGTTGGAGATAGGCATTCTATTGGCGAGAGGCGGGGTACACCCTGGACAGGTCGCAAATTTGTCGCAGGGTAACACAAGGACACACAAAAACATACACACACACTCACACCTAAGAGAATTTAGAGACGCAAATTAACCTAAAAATCATGTTTTTTCATCTCATTCCATCAGACATTCATTTTATAACTTGCAAGTCGAAGAAACGTGATATTTACCAAAAAATTCACATAAAAGGTGAAAAAGGCCAAGAAATGTGTCCCATTTTGGTTGATGTTTCATTGTGTCCAAATATTTCCCTCTTCCTGTTTGTGCTTGATTGCTCCAAAGCAGCTGCATATTTCACCACATGCATGAGGATGCACACAAGCGCACACAAAACGCCGGGCAGTGGACACCTGCTCCCTTGTCTGCACTTGTTGTGAACAGGTGAGGAGAAGCTCAACTACTGTGACAAGAAAAACACACCAGCAGCATTCCGCTGGGAGAAAGAAGCAGGAGAAGAGACAGGAGGATGGGAGGAAGTGGAGGAAAAAAAGTGCCAGCTGGGATGCAGGTGGGTCCAGATTCTGTTTGTTTGGATAATGAAGGAAGACTGAAGGAGGGAAGCAAGGAGAGAGGGAAAAAAATTCTAACGTTAGAGGTTAAAAGTTGGCAGGTAAACCCAGGAGGGAATAAAAGGATTGACCCAGAGATGAGTTCATCTTTGCAGGCCAACCTGACTCAATGACCTAAAGACCTGCCTGGCGGTCAGGAATCCCTCTGCACTCACTCATCAAGCGAAGGTTGGGGTTTTCTCACACTTTACGTCACCAACGGACTGTTTTTGATTAATCTATAATAGTCAGCACTCCATCTATGTTGGAGTGTTTATCCTTGCTGGTAAAGTGGACTGTCGCAGAAGCAGATCCACCCCACTGAAACCTGTGAACATCCAGGGTAGAGTCCTGCACGGGTCGAGTTTTACCAACCCGCACCCGCCCGAGCCCGTTAGGATGACTACCGAACCCGACCCGTCACCCACGGATATCTTCAATTCAAATCCGAACCCGACCCGTTGATATTTAACCTGCAACCCGACCCGTTAACACATCAAGTAATAGGCTATAGTACGCTGCGCTGCAGAACAGCGCCATTAACACTGCAGCAGACGTGTATGCACTGACTGTGGCCTTTTTGGAGGGAAGCCCACACTGCCGGCAGGGCTTTAAGCTACAACAAGGTTGACCCCAGTGCCTGATTAATAGAACATTTCTGATGTCCATAACAACACACACGCATAAAAAAAAAATCACCAACTACTACTAAAAAAATATCCGCCCGAAAAATACATAATTTATGTAAATGAAAAATATATGAAAAATACATAATTTATGTATTTTTCACCCGCAAAAGAGCATTTTAGCGGGTGACCCGTCGGGGACCCGCGGGTACCCGACCTGTTGCAGGACTCTAATCCAGGGAACAGACATTAAGATAGTGGACTCTTAATTACCGTACCTAGGGGTTCATCTGAATAACAAACTGAATTGGACTCACAACACTGAGGCTCTCTACAAGAAGGGTCAGAGCAGACTCTTCCTGTTGAGTAGACTCTGTTGTGGCATCCGCCATCTTTTATGGAGCTGTCTGTTGGAGCAGTGGCTTACTGTATCTGTAGCTGACAGAAAGCGGCTTGATAAGATCAGGAAGGCCAGCTCTGTGATTGGATGCCCTCTGGACTCAGTGCAGGAGGTGGAAAACACAAGAATCCTAACTATATTAACATCTTTGCAGGATGTCTCCCACCCTATGCATGAAGCTGTTGCAGAACTGGAAAGCTCCTTCAGTGTCAGACTGCTGCACCTTACTGTAAATGCACCAGGAGATATTATCACAGATCCTTCCTCCCAGCAGCTGTAAGACTTTATAACCATCACTGTTCCCAACAACCTCAATAAGTTGTTACATTCATGCATTCAGTTTCTACTTTAGTCAGTTAAATAATATGCTGCTGTCATTTTGCACGTCTCTGATGTTGCAGTTATTTTCAATATTCATTACTGTAAAAATGTCGATAGCTGTAAATTTTTTTTTATTCTTCAGGTACACAGTTCACAGTATTTTTCAAAGGTCCACATTTGTTTACATTTTTTTCTATAAATCTTTTTGCTGCTGTAAACACCAGAATTTCCCCATTGTAGGACAATAAAGGCATTTTCTAATCTATTCTAAAGCTAATACGCTATTACCGTTTGTATGGTTTTTTAGGGAAATAAAGTGTCAAGAACTACTGTACTTTATCTGTTTTTTTGCATTATGCGATATATGATAAATTCACATTTTCTATTTATTTTCTTTCGTTTTTTCAAAATCATATTGTTTGTTTTGCATTGTGGGGTATTTTATTCTGCAGGGTTCTTGCCACGGTCCCTGTTAATTTTATTTAACAGTCTCCTCTTTGGTTAAAACAAGTGGATTCATTACACCACCTTGGATTGTAAAGCAAGCCATCATGTTATCGATCAATGAAGCCAGATTGTTCTGATGAGGTGTGGGAAAAAATACGAGCTTTCCTTTTCCTCCCATCTCTTCATATTGATGCAATTCAACATTGTGTTGGCTGTTTAGTCTTTGTGGACATTGTTTTGTTGCATAATACAATTTGGTATGGAGGACATCTTGGTCTTTCTTGAACGAACATTTTTTGAATAAATGTGTTACCTTCATGTTCCTACATCAACCTTGATGATCAGGTGTGTTAGAGAGGTGACAGAAAAACTTGCAGGAGAACAATCAAGCAAAGGAGGAGCCCATGATACCCTTAAATTCTAGTCAAACAACGTTTTTATCTTCCTGACACTTCACTTGTATAAAAATCTTCTCAGCTACAAGAAAACGACTCTCCAGCATAACATTTTAGACTGTGGGATCCACAGTTTGCTTACAAGCAAAGGTGGTTTCCAAGCTCATAGTAGACATTTAAACAACTTGGCAGAATGAGGACTTTAGCTCCGATATGCCACAAAAAGCCTCACAAGGTCACTACTGCTAAAGTCTTTACACAACAGCTAAAAGCTTAATTTTGTATAAAACTGAAAAAGAGAAACTGAAAAAAAAATGGAAAAGATTTAAAAATAAAATAAAAAAGATTTAACATTTAAAAGCAAGGTTTAAAATCCTTTTTTAGGTTAAATGTGTTAGTTTTTCTTTCCCCTCAGTATAGGAAGGCGTTTAGATGACATGGGTATGGTTTCATGACTGTCAGTTTGAGAGGGCTCTGCCTGCATCCAGCTGGAAATAAATAATTGGAAACATTTAAATAACATCTAAAACTGCATTTGTAATCTTTTGAATACGTGAATTCTATGGCATAGATTGCACAAGCGATACTGTTTGAAGTTTCTATGGCTAGAACACAATTAAAAAGCTTTAGTAGCTGGGGTTTTGACCCTTTTGGAGCTTAAAGAGGCATGTCATGAGACCACATCTCTGTCTTGCAGGCTGCAGACAGATAAACTTGGTTTACGCTATACGAGTTTTTGCTTTTTTTCTTTAGTCATGCGAGAATTCTTTGGATGGGGACAAGTTTCAGCCTCATTGTGCATCCTGCGTTGTATACACTGGAAAAACCACCTAGAAATAAGTAAAATTACGTGTATTTACCCTTAATATGAGTAGGTAAATGAGACAGTTTGCCAGTGGAATGAGTACTTTTACTCTTAAAACAAGATAATTAGATAACATGCACTTGAAATAAGACAAGCTAATTGTTTTTTCTTATTTTAAGTGTAAATTGTCTCGTTCGATTGGCAAAATGTCTCTTTTACCTCCTCAAACCAAGAACAAATCCAGTTATTTTGAGAAAAAACAACATATACAGATTTAGATTTTTCCCAGTGTATACAGGTGCTGGTCATAAAATTAGAATATCATGAAAAAGTAGATTGATTTCAGTAATTCCATTTAAAAAGTGAAACTTGTATATTATATTCATACATTACATACAAACTCATATATTTCAGATGTTTATTTTGTTTAATTTTGATGATTACAAATGACAACAAATGAAAATCTCAAATTCATCATATCAGAAAATTAGAATATTGTGAAAAGGTTCAAAATTGATGGCCCCTGGTGCCACACTCTAATCAGCTAATTAACTCAAACCACCTGCAAAAGCCTTTAAATGGTCTTTCAGTCTAGTTCTATAGGCTACACAATCATGGGGAAGACTGCTGACTTGACAGTTGTCCAAAAGACGACCATCGACACCTTGCACAAGGAGGGCAAGACACAAAAGGTCATCGCTAAAGAGGCTGGCTGTTCACAGAGCTCAGTGTCCAAGCACATTAATAGAGAGGCGAAGGGAAGGAAAAGATGTGGTCGAAAAAAGTGTACAAGCAAGAGAGATAACCGCACCCTGGAGAGGATTGTGAAACAAAACCCATTCAAAAATGTGGGGGAGATTCACAAAGAGTGGACTGCAGCTGGAGTGAGTGCTTCAAGAACCACCACACACAGACGTATGAAAGACATGGGTTTCTGCTGTCGCATTCCTTGTGTCAAGCCACTCTTGAACCACAGACAGCGTCAGAAGCGTCTTGCCTGGGCTAAAGAGAAACAGGACTGGACTGCTGGTGAGTGGTCCAAAGTCATGTTCTCTGATGAAAGTAAATTTTGCATTTCCTTTGGAAATCAAGGTCCCAGAGTCTGGAGGAAAAGAAGAGAGGCACTTCATCCACGTTGCTTGAAGTCCAGTGTAAAGTTTCCACAGTCAGTGATGGTTTGGGGTGCCATGTCATCTGCTGGTGTTGGTCCATTGTGTTTTCTGAGGTCCAGGGTCAACGCAGCCACATACCAGGAAGTTTTAGAGCACTTCATGCTTCCTGCAGCTGACCAACTTTTTGGAGATGCAGATTTCATTTTCCAACAGGACTTGGCACCTGCACACAGTGCCAAAGCTACCAGTACCTGGTTGAAGGACCATGGTATCCCTGTTCTTAATTGGCCAGCAAACTCTCCTGACCTTAACCCCATAGAAAATCTATGGGGTATTGTGAAGAAGAAGATGCAATACACCAGACCCAACAATTCAGAAGAGCTAAAAGCCACTATTAGAGCAACCTGGGCTATCATAACACCTGAGCAGTGCCACAGACTGATCGACTCCATGCCACGCCGCATTGCTGCAGTAATACAGGCCAAAGGAGGCCCAACTAAATACTGAGTGCTGTACATGCTCATACTTTTCATGTTCATACTTTTCAGTTGGCCAACATTTCTATAAATCCTTTGTTTTTATTGGTCTTCAGTAATATTCTAATTTTCTGATATGATGAATTTGAGATTTTCATTTGTTGTCATTTGTAATCATCAAAATTAAACAAAATAAACATCTGAAATATATGAGTTTGTATGTAATGTATGAATATAATATACAAGTTTCACTTTTTAAATGGAATTACTGAAATCAATCTACTTTTTCATGATATTCTAATTTTATGACCAGCACCTGTACAGGGGCGATCAGCCTCTCAGAACCACCTCCCGATCAGAAATCGTAAGATCGGTAGAAATTCAAACATGTTTGAAATTCAGTCAGCCCCGGTCAGGTGTTCGTGGGCAAATCCTGCTGTTGAAGCAGAGCTAGGAGTGTCAAAGAGCTGATTTACCAGGACATCGAGCACTGCGCATGTGCAAACAAGGGATTTCTTCTTCCAGATTGACAAGTCCGACCAGCAGCATCTCTCGGTGCTGAGTCAGATGTGTGGTTTTTGGACGTGCAGTGGGAGCAGGTAGATGGCATCAGATCTTAGATCTGCATGTACAGTGTAAGAACACAAAACGCGAGCTGTGAACTTTTAAACCCTGCATATTCGTCTTACAGTTTAAGCTGTAGCTGAGTGCAAACATTGAAAATATCACAGAGTGTATATTCCCAGCTGATGGATTCAAGAATTTCTGGGACTAGAAGCTTCACACTGGAAAAAATCAAAACCTAGATGAGTCATTTTTTCTTAAAATAAGTGCATTTGTTCTTGAATTGAGAAGGTTAAAGAGATATTTTGCCAATGGAACAAGACAATTTACACTTAAAATAAGAAAACGCAATTGCATTGTCTTATTTTAAGTGCATTTTATCTAAATATCTTATTTTGCATTGGCAAATCATCTCATTTACCTACTCAAAAAAAGGGTAAATACACATAATTTGAGAAATTTTTACTTATTTCTGAATCGTTTTTCCAGTTCAACAAGGCTCTATTTTTATATAATTGGCTATATGATTGGTCTTGATAAAAAAAAAAAAAAAAAAAGCTTCACAACTATTATTTTTTTCAGTTTTAAATTTCTTTTCATTTTTAATGTTCTTTTTAGTTGTGAAAACACTTTTTATAGGAAATTCTTTTATTTTCAATTTCAAAAATACTTTCTAGTTTTAATTCTTTTTAATTTTCAAATGGTTTAGGCCCCAATTTAGCTCTGTACAAAAAGCCATGTTTGGCTTGAATCCAGCGCTTCAGAGAGGAGAAGGAATAGAGAGAGTTACATAGATGAACTGCTCCTACAAACAGCTGAACCACCTGCGTAGCTCGTTTCTTAGCTGAATACTCCATCAATTTTTTGGTCAAGAACAGAAAAACAGTTTCCTTTCTTTTTATTTCGATCAGACTTACAGATTCAAAGCTCCACTTTACTAATTTTAATCCTCAGGGATATTAGAGCCTCACATTCAAATATCTTAAAGATGCAGCTGAATTAATTGGAAGCGTTTTATGGAGAAGTTGTACATGCCCAGAGTTGATGAAATTGTGCTGCTAAACATGGCTCTAACTATCAGCTATTAAATTGACTCTTTTTTTACATATCGCCATGTTTTAGAAACTCTCCACAGCTTGTTGAGTTGTGAATCCAATTAAGTGTAATCACCTGAAGATGTTAAGCAAATGGACCAGATCTAAGTGGCTTTGAAACAATATTTCACAGATATCTGCAGGCTTTTTAAATGGCAGGTCACATTGTCCAATTCTAGACAAACCAATCCTCTCTTCCTTTGCAGAAATGCAAGTTTTAAATCACTCCACCTTCTATAGCTGCAGCAATAACGGCTTTCGTGCCACAATGTCACATCTCTCTGTTTCGCAAACAGAATAAACTCCTTATTTTCCCAACAGTTCAGCACGTCTTCTGCCTTTTAAGCTTCTGCATCTCATGCAAAGTGACAAGCATATGTAGGCTGGCATTTACGAGTGTTGTTTCATTAACTATTTATGGCTAATTGTAGGTGTTAACAGGGTGGGATGTGCAGGACTCGTCTAGTAGATTGCAGCCTGATTAAACATGACAAGTGGAAACCTGTGTGATTAAAGTTCACACTCGAGGCGTGCTTCACTTTCCTAAACTTCTTTTTAAGATGGAATGATTGAAGCAAAGGCCAAGCATTTTACTTTTTTTTTTTCTCCATATGTTCTTGTGCTGGTGTAAGCAAGCAGCCCCAGGATAAACGGTTAAAAATGGGAAGAAAAAAAAATAATGAAAAAGAATTAAGAAAGCTAAGCACTAAATATTAATGCAAGCTGTTTGAGTCTTATTAGCAAAAATCCTCATTTCTTCGTTCGAAAGTCTTACAGATTTACACTTGAACACGTTCAGCGTCGTCTCTTAAGACTAAACCTCCTTAAATCCTGAGCATAAGCATAGAGAGCTCTACGGCTAAAAATAAAGACTGCATGAAGATGTAAGCGAATGCTTCAGCGTATCTGTGCTAGAAGCTGTTTTGTAATGTTCCTCGGTGAGATAACTGTAGGTGGAAGATTACGATGTGCACAAACACAGAGTTCAGGCCTGAGGTCCATTTGATTGAAGAAAATTCATCTTTCATGAAAGGGTCAGAACTTCAGAGAGAATATCAAAGAAAACAGCAAGACACAAACTGACTTAAGGATAGACAGAGAAATTACACCATTCAAAGAAATAGGCCGGTAAACATTACATTACAATGTCTAAAGCTTGACCTAAATTCATAACATTTACTGCATTTCATCCATCAACCGTCTCTTTAAGGGAGTTTTTTAAAAAAATCTCCCAAGGTCAAAGTTATAGATCAGCAGGAAAAAGAAACTTGGGCTCAACATGTCTCCTTGGCAACCATTGGATACTATCTACATGCCAAAAAAAAAATCTCTTAAAAAACAGAAACGCTCTGAGCTCACTAAATTCCACCTAGACTTAACTAGAACCATCAGGTTTGGTCAATGAGAGTCCAGGCAGGTCTGGGGTGAAACAAACCAGACTCATATGGTGTGATTCTATCATTAATAGGGCTCGTGATCCGCGTTGCATTGTGATACGTGGCGGCCATGTTGAATGCTACGCTCCGATAGCATAGCTCTTATACCGTAGCTCCGGTAGCATCGCTCCGAAAGCACAGCTCCGACACAACGTTGTGAGAAAAAAAAAGATGTTAAAAGTATCTGGAATTTACCGGGACGCGTTAAATAGAGAAGCCAGGGACCAGTATGTTGACAAAATCAGCATTATTAATAATTTGGATCCATATGAAGTTCCAAACAATGAGTGGAGTACCAATGAATGAGCGCCTATACTTCAAAACAGTTCCAAAGCTACAAGTCCTTGGAGTCTCATGTGCAGTTCTTTAATGGATGGGTTCAGGAGCTGCAGATCATAAAGCCAGCAAACAGTGGGAACACAGTAATCCGTACAAAGGTAAGCTCTGCTCAGACGGGCTCTGGAACCTTTTTATCTCTGACACTTGGTCTCTGTGGTTACGCCTCCAGGCAGGAAAGCGGTGGAAAATTAACCTATTTTCTATGTTGTTCCCATGGCGATCATGTGTTGCGCTGTTACAGCCCACAATACAGCAACGGTTTACCATGGTTGAAATCAAGTTATGGTGAAATTAATCAAATTAAAACACAGCTGAGGGAGTACAGTACGTGGTAGTCATAGGCAGTAGTATGAGCAGCGGTAAAAGAAGCATTCAAGATGGCGGCGACGCAAAGTGCTTACGTCATGACGACCAAGCCGACGACGACGAGAACACGCTTGGTCAATGGAAATTTGAAGAAATAAACAAAACAAAAAGACAAACAAAAAAACACATTTGGTAAATGAAAAATAACAAATAGTTAATTAACAAGGAAACTTTGAATAATTGCTGTTTTCTTATATTACATTTTTTCATTCAAAATTTAATTTTTATGTTTTTATGCTTATTTTTTCAAAAGTGTCTTTTTTTTTTTTTTTTACATTCAGTTTTATGAACTATTGCATCCTTGATCACATTCTCTTCATCTGCAGAGGCGTGCTCCCCTCTGGACTGAGGAGTGAAGATCATGTTTCCATTGGTCAGAGTGGATAAATGATGTTTTTGGATCCTGTAAATCCTCCTTATGTGGCCGACAAATGCAGCCTACTTTTTGTGGATTCAAATCCAGCAAAAAATAGTTTTTCATAAACAACATCTTCCCCAACGGTCAGCTCAGTCCAGAGAGCTTAAACCAGACAGTAAAGCTGAGGACTGAAGGATGTAGAGACACTTTGCACAGAAACAATGTCTGCTGAACCTCCCTCTCTGTTCTCCAACTTTGTCAGGTAAAAATTCCAGGAAGAAAATTAATTACACTCTTTGTGGAAGGTGGAATAGGCAGAGGTGCCATTTATCATGAATGTTGCTGCAGATGACTGTTTAAATATAAATCTAATATATTAGTTATGCATCTCTGAAAACATTGTAAGTATAGTATTTGGCAGCAGTAGAAAAGAGTTTGTTTCCTCTACAGCTCAACAAGGAGGAAAATGTTTGGAAAATTGGCGGTTCTAAGGGTGCTGGAGATGGAGTCAGCGTTTGCAATAACAAAAGGAGAAAAGATCAAAATGTAAAAGGACTCAACATGGTATTCAAATATCAATTGTTTCAGCAATGGGTGCTTTCAGTAAAAAAAAAAAAAAAGCCATAAAATCAAGTGAGAAAGAAATAACAGCTATTCTCAGCGGCACACAGGCTGGTTATTATTAATTAGGATATGCAAACTTCTCAAAACAACAGCTGGAAAAAACTCTGAGAGCCATTAAATAAAAACCTCCAGAAGAAAACACTTTACATAACACCAGAGGGATCGATCTCTCCTGAATCCTATTAGCTGCATCATTTAATAGTGTTTATTAACCAGGAGTTCATTTCAGATGAACCTCTGAGTTATTTTCCTCTATCAGGTATTCTTACATGTGATCGCCTCTTTTTAGCAGGACCTGATCATCAGTGGAAATCAGAATAACCGGGAGCTCCTCTCCAGACCTCTGAGACGCCACCAACCGCTCTCCCACACAGAGGGAGGCTAATTAACCCTGGTTCCAACACACCGAGCCAATCAAACACTCACCTCATTATGTAGATCTAATGTATGTGAATGACTTCCTTTAAATCAATGTCTCAGTGCTTTTAAGCTGGGCTGTAACACATATTACATGGTTTCTCTTTTGTGCATCTGGAGCCTCATAACCCACATTAATGCATATTTCTCTCAGAGAAACCCATAGGTCCATTTACACGAACAAAGACCACAGAACATGGATATTAGGAGTAATATAAGCATAAAAGGAGAGGATGAGCATTCATTTAGAAAAACTGAATATTTCCAAAAGAAGCTTCAGAACAATGAGATGGAGAAAAATGTATTTTAGTGCGGACTGAGTTTAAGAGCTCTGTGCACATTTCCATCCAGTCTGGACCTGTACGCTGTGGGTGATCGCGCCTTAGCAGGTATTCGGGGTGACATACAGGGTGTTCACTTTTGTGAGAAAATGTCTGCAGGGGTGAGGAAGCATCAGTGGTGCTGAGAAGTCACGATCATCACGGTGTCAACGTCCCAGATCTAAAAGAGGGAAAGGTGAAAGGAAACTGAGACCAAACTGAAGGAATGATAAAATAAAGACCTGGATCAACTGTGTAAGTTTAACAGAAATATGTACAGGTGAGAGGAAGCTACAGCTGCTTTTCATCTTATACAAGTTAAATGTTCCCATATCCATAAAGATAAAAGGAAATAAATATAAATTGCAATAATGAAATTAAAATTGAATTGAATTGAAAACAAATGTCTTAAATCTTGTGTTCTCTCCTGTAACCTTGTGACATGAGCTCCTCTGCTGGATTGTTCTTTCCTAGTAAAAGCCACCATTAGTTTATCATAACATTTTTATGATTTGGTGCTTCAATGTTCCTCTTGTATGTCCACTTCTGTCTCCTGAACCCTCAGTCACCCTCTGCAGAAAGCTTCTCACACCGAGCTTGGTTCAGCAGGAGCTTTAATCCTGCTGTTCCTCTCCACACTCGCTGCATGCATGCTCTGTGTGAGGGATTGCTGCATTGCTCAATTGCCAGATTTACACTACCCCACTGAAACTGATGCTCGGATCAGTTCACTGTGCCGAGTTACTCCTTATGACCATTTACACATCAAGCTAGCATGGTTCATCGCCTCCTATTGGCGGTCCACGATACTACAGCTCTCAATCCCAGAATAACGGGAAACAAAAATGGCGGCGCCCATAACATTCATCAACTTATGTGCCTGGATAGCATCCTCCGCCCAAATTTCAATGAGAGCCTTGTTCTCTGCATCATCCCAGGGCGCACCACGCTCAATTGATGCCATTTATTAATATAAGCTGAGAAGAAGTTTGTCTTGTGAACAGGTGCAAAGATCTGTGAATTGCAAAGCCGGACATGCCAGGTTACCGGCATGTCCGGGAGATGATGTGGTCTTTGTTATCTGCGAACTGAGCCTCAACTGCACCTTGCTGAGCCCCTCTGTTTAACTAGTACTAGATTTAGCGACTGTGTCTGGCACGGTCCAGTTCAGTTGTGTTCTATTGGCCCCTTAACAGTTATCTTGGTTACCATGCTCAGACCATTCTCGGCACGGTTTCAAAAGTCTGCTTCTGTCTCCTTGAACCCCAGTCGGCCTCAGCAGATGGCCGCTCACACTGAGCCTGGTTCTGCTGGAGGTTTCTTCCTGTTAAAAGGGAGTTTTTCCTCTCCACTGTCGCTACAAGCATGTTTAGTGTGAGGGATTGTATTTGAGTCAATGAGTCGATGCAATCAACTGGTTTTCCTTAGATAGAAAACTTTGTATCAGTTTGACTGTATGATCTAGTGAACTGTAAAGTGCCTTGAGATGACATGTGTTGTGAATTTGGCGCTATATAAATAAACTGAATTGAATTGAAAAGTGTTTTTTAGTGTTTTTAAACTGCAGTATTGATACTTCTACTTAAGTAACAAATGTGTGTACTTTTGACACCACTCCGCTGTCACAATCTGTATTAGAAGAAAAAAAACTGAATTGAATTGAATTGAAAAAGGGCAGTGTAAATGGGGCTAATGAAACAATGCCATCAGATGTCTACACGTTCATCCAGGAGGAGCAAATCAGGAAAGTTAAAGACTGGATACAATAACACGTGTTGTCAATCGGTGCTATATAATTAAACGGAAACAAATAGAATAATTTGCTCCTCAATATTAGAAACAATCCATAGTTTGTACCAGTGACATATGTAGTGCTAAGGATAACCAACTCTGCAACGTTATGGAAAAATCGTTTACCCAGTTCAGCCGGTAGCTTGTTGCTATTAGATGGTTAAAGATTTACAAAAGAACACACTTGCTGTTGATGGCCATTTGTTCTCTGGTTTCTGAAGGTGCACAAAAGACACTTTTTGTTGTAACTATGGTAAAAGTGGTTAGATTTTGCCGTACCTTGGCTACAGACGGGGTGAACCCTGAAAGAACAGGTCAATCTGAGGACCTCAGAGGCAACACTTTGCCCTCACAGCCTTATATAAGAACCTTTTACAATCACAAAACGTGCTAAAACATGAAAGATTTGGAGGGGAAAATGGGACCCTGAGGTGCAGAAATAGAAAAGCTCCACACTCAAAGTCCTCAGCTGGGAATTTAAACCTCCAGAGATGTTAGTTTGTACCCAGTAGACCAGATTGAACCCAGTGGTCTATGGTTTGAAGCTGGAAAACCAGTGATTTTATTGGATTCATTTTCCAGTATGTTCTGACCTTATGATGCTCTGACTTCATAAGATTCCTTTCCTTTTTGTCATCTGGGAATTACAAGCAATTGTAGCTTTATTACATTGGATCCAAAGTTATTGGTCTTGGCGTGATTTTTTTTTTTGGGGGGGGGGGGGTCGGATTTTAGGAGCCTCTAGTTTCTGTCGGAGTCACTCAGCCATAGAGGCTTTATTGTTGGAGACATGCATGGATGCATGTCCTAATGTAAAGTTTCCCTTCCTCCCTGTAGACGCTCTGGATCAGGGACACATCAACCTGTCTGACTACAACAACAGACACAGACTCACAAATGTTCATGGCTTAAATGTCTGCAATATTAAAGGATGCTTTAAATGCCACATAAGTATCAGCATAGCTTGTTTTTTATGTTTATAGACGGCTCCTTGGTTTGATCTTCATTTGGACATTATTAACCTTTATCTGACGCCATCTGGAAATCAGTGAGTGCTTCTTTACACAGTATAGTTCACTATTAGAGTGGATTTCATTAAGTAGAGGCACCAAAGGTGTGATTAGAAATAAATGATCAACAGTAAAAGAAAGGCCTAATTCTCCCTGTGTGTTTGGAGCCACTACTTCACAAGGTCCAATGACTAAAGTAAATACATTTGCTCATGCTAATTAGAGCCAGGGCTGTGTTAATTGACTTGTTAATCTTGGGTTTACAGGGAAGTAAATTTTCATGCTTGCTATTTTTTTGTGGTCACTTTGAAAATAAATCTTGTTCTGATCTATGGGGAAATTTAAACAGTTAAAACTTTCTAAATGACAAGTCTAACATCTGTAAACCAGAAACATAAATTAGATACTTGAGAGACATAGTGTCATTAATCTGATAAAAGCCTCTTAAATGATAAATAGCCTGTACTTATATAGCACTTTACACTACATTTAGTTAATTCACCCTTTCATGCAGACACTGACAGAAGTGAGGCTGCAGCGTTCTGTCAGATGAGCATATTCGGTCAGACCAGTATACCCATAGTCAAATGTTTATCCCTTTAGCTTTGTATGAAAAATACACTCTAAACTACCTCAACTCGCATGTATTCCTTTAGTCATGTACAAAAAAACTATTTTATTTACTTTTTGTTTGTTTTTGTATGGCGTATGGTAATCTGATCTTAAATTGTTTTTGTACATGACATAAGGGACACAACTGTTGAGGTAGTTTAAAGCCTATTTTTCATACAAAACTAAAGGGATAAATGCAAATATAACGTCTTGTGCATGAATATTGACTATAGGTATGATGGTCTGACAGAACAACGGCTCCACCGGGCCTTCTGACCATTATCAGCAGGCAATGAGGGTGAAGTGTTTTGCACGAGGGCACACTGACACTGAAAGCCAGAGCTTGAACTGACAACCCACTAGTTGCAGGGCAAATTCCTGCATGCAACGACGCCAATGTTAGCCAAAAGTAGAACTGTTACATTTATAAAGCTCTCATTAGGGGAAATATCCATCCATACAGCTGATGAAATTCTCCACAATAATATAAAAAGAATCAGTTTCCAACATCACTACTTTTTTGTTTTTATCAGATTAAGAAAAATATATAGGAATCAAAACTTTTTAGAAGGGCTTTTTTAAAAAGAGAAACAGGCAGGATTCTTTAAGAATGGACAGAAACTCCTGCTGCTGTAGAACTGGATTGATAATTACAAAGATATTTAACAAACGCTCTGATCTTTGAGAGTTTTTAATACATTTTTAATTTAATTTCACCTGCTGCTGCATAAATAATTTTTTTTTTTTTTTTTTTTAGAAACTACCGGTACCGCTTTTCTCTGAGTTTATGATTTCAGTGTTTAGGGAACTGTTTTCTATACCTGGATGTAGGACCCGGGACTTTTCTGCGATGTTAAAATGATCTGGTCCCATAAAATCATGTCTCTATCCCTAAACATTATTTTATTACCTTTAACAAAAATGGAATAGATTTAAAAAAAATATTTATAGAGAGTCGGTAGAAAGTATGATGCAACAAAGTGGGGGTGATGTGAACAAGTTCGATTTGGTCCTGTTTTCTCAAGCTCTCTTAATTAAAACGAGGCCTAAAAAAGTGCAGAAAAAGGGGCACGGTGGTTCAGACCCATGAAATGATGAAATAAAACCCAAAGCTTTGATCCTGGTAACTAACCATGACTTTTTAACATATCCTCAGGAACAACACCAAACGCCCACGTCTCTGGTTTTAATCTCAGAATCTGAGAAAATTCCTGAGATGTGCCTGCGTGCAAACAGAGTGGGAGGCCAGATCGAGACACAAACATGTGACAAGTGTTCCCGTGTAAAAAACCATGCTGAATTAAAGCAGATCACCCCAGAGGCAAAAAGCTCCATTCTCCTACCGATCAGAACCACAACAAAATATTCCATCCACTTTTCCATCTGTAAAAACCTGCCGTAACTGAAGACAACATCTTCATCACTGCAGCTAAAACACAATCAGATCAGGAAGAGCAGAGCTCACATGGACTATTATAATTTAGCAGCCAACCGGCACTCAAAGCCGTCTGTTTTCCTTTTTCAGAAAGAGCACTTGAGACTGGATGGGGATGCACTTGAAAAAAATTAGTAGAAATAATAAATGTATCCTTAAAAGACAGATTCAGAGGCCGCTTGTTGAAAAACCTCCTGTGGGTTCCTGAGGGCGTACGGTGGATTTAGTCTGTTTTTGCTTCCCTCTTGTTACCTTAATTGTTCTTTTAGTATTTTAATAGGGCTGAAGCAACTCTCACAATGGAGCAGCTTTACAGAAGATGGCCTCCTGAGAACGGGAAAAAAACTCTGCTAAACATGTGTTCATTTAAGTTTTCTGCTGTGGAACGATGTTCAGGTTTAGCAGGTTTTTCCTTACAGGTATAATCATCCTCTAACGTTAAACAGTAGAGAAAACCAGACAAGAATTCAGTTTGATGAAATGTGAAACAGAAAATTACAAAATAAAGCTAATTAAAATATACTAGTGAACCCGTGTAAAGGGCAAAAGTAACTGGAGAAACGCTCACACCAATTTTATCACTCGCCCACACATGACTTAGAGCAGAAAATCAGAAAAATGCAATCTGCTTTTTTATGGTGGTTATGTAAGTGAATCATTTTAGGCTCTGGTTGGATGGATGTTACAACATCACATGTTTTTGTTTCTTTTTAAGGTTATTTTGGTTATTATGATGTGGCGGCATGTGATCCACAACTGGACCAAGTCATAGATCTGCAACCAACCAAATGCACCAGATTTCAGGAAAACTTGGTGTTTTTTTTCTTTACATAAAACTGGATCCAGTTTATCTCTACATCAAGCAGATTTCAGCAGAATCAACTAGTATAAACATTATTATGTAAAATTATCGTGTATAACAGTTTAGGAAGGTAATAATCTCCGGACTTAATCAGATTTACACTCACCGGTCACTTTATTAGGTACACCTGTCCAAATGCTCGTTAACACTTAATTTCTAAGCAGCCAATCACATGGCGGCAACTCAGTGCATTTAGGCATGTAGACATGGTCAAGACAATCTCCTGCAGTTCAAACCGAGCATCAGTATGGGGAAGAAAGGTGATTTGAGTGACTTTGAACGTGGCATGATTGTTGGTGCCAGCAGGGCTGGTCTGAGTATTTCAGAAACTGCTGATCTGCTGGGATTTTCACGCACAACCATCTCTAGGGTTTACAGAGAATGGTCCGAAAAAGAAAAAACATCCAGTGAGCGGCAGTTCTGTGGGCGGAAATGCCTTGTTGATGCCAGAGGTCAGAGGAGAATGGCCAGACTGGTTCGAGCTGATAGAAGGGCAACAGTGACTCAAATAACCACCCGTTACAACCAAGGTGGGCAGAAGAGCATCTCTGAACGCACAGTACGTCGAACTTTAAGGCAGATGGGCTACAGCAGCAGAAGACCACACCGGGTGCCACTCCTTTCAGCTAAGAACAGGAAACTGAGGCTACAATTTGCACAAGCTCATCGAAATTGGACAATAGAAGATTGGAAAAACCTTCCCTGGTCTGATGAGTCTCGATTTCTGCTGCGACATTCGGATGGTAGGGTCAGAATTTGGCGTCTACAACATGAAAGCATGGATCCATCCTGCCTTGTATCAACAGTTCAGGCTGGTGGTGGTGGTGTCATGGTGTGGGGAATATTTTCTTGGCACTCTTTGGGCCCCTTGGTACCAATTGAGCATCGTTGCAACGCCACAGCCTACCTGAGTATTGTTGCTGGCCATGTCCATCCCTTTATGACCACAATGTACCCAACTTCTGATGGCTACTTTCAGCAGGATAATGCGCCATGTCATAAAGCTGGAATCATCTCAGACTGGTTTCTTGAACATGACAATGAGTTCACTGTACTCAAATGGCCTCCACAGTCACCAGATCTCAATCCAATAGAGCATCTTTGGGATGTGGTGGAACGGGAGATTCCCATCATGGATGTGCAGCCGACAAATCTGCGGCAACTGTGTGATGCCATCATGTCAATATGGACAGAAACTCCCTGAGGAATGCTTCCAGCACCTTGTTGAATCTATGCCACGAAGAATTGAGGCAGTTCTGAAGGCAAAAGTGGGTCCAACCCGTTACTAGCATGGGGTACCTAATAAAGTGGCCGGTGAGTGTATTTCAAACTTATGAGTTAAAGGTATTGATTAAAGGAAACACATTTAAACAGGCTGCTGTATTGTGGATAGAAGGTTTCCCAGCAGCCAACATAATCCTCTCTTGTTATAAAAACTATAATAATTCTCTAATTATATGCAGACCAGCTCGTGGTTATGATTTTCTATCAGCTTTTAGAACTTGTGTAAATCTCAAGGCTTGCGGGTCGAATTCAGACGCTTCACAGCAATTCATCGGGCCCTCAAGAGCCAAGAAGGGAAAATCATGTTATAACATAGAGGCATATATTTTCTAAGTGGCTGAAACTGTGAAATTAATGTGATGAAAAATGAAACGATGTAATCAAAAGTTTCATTTATAAAGCAGGAACCAACTCTTTAGAGATATGATGAGGTCATAGTTGCTCAGTGTGGAGCTCTGTTTTAGAAGCATACATCCTACAGTATTTCAAAGTTTGGTTTAAATACTGAATTCATCTTTTTTAATACATAAAATTATCAAAGATTTTGGGATGTTTGTTTAAAGAATGGTTTACCTTTATGCAGAATGACACAAGATTATTTGATTGAATAAAAATTAAATTAGTAATGGGTTTTCTTTGGTGGCATCAACAATCATCAATAGTCTAATAGGATCTAATCACATTCAGGTTGCAGTTGAGAAGATTTTTTTTAATGATTTATCATATGAAACCAAGACCAAGTGCTGCTGGCAATTGTTGATCTCTTCAAATTAGAGTCACCTTTAATGACGGCTTTGTCAGATGTGAGTTTCCAGGTTACTAATCCGTCTCCCCTGAGGTTGTAAACAGTTTTAGGAGGAGGCTTCAGATTTCTTTATTGGTTTGTTTGGGTCTGAAGAAATGTTTTCAGATCTATTTTGCGTAGAGATATTGAATCATGTAGTGGAGTTATTGGTGAATAATGGTCATGGAATATGAGCTAACAGGTATCAGAAGGCATCTGAATTCATGCTGTAGATCAGGGAGGACACTGATCCAAACCTACCATGTTCCAGGTAAAAAGCAGTAGGATACGCCATCTGCTGTATTAAATTACAAACTAACTACTGCTGGGACTACATGCTAATAATCTGCACTGATTTGCAATTCATGAATTAAATAAAAAAGAAAAACTAGAAAAAGAGGTAATACAAGCTCCTGTGTGTGGTTTCATCAGTTTCATGTTGCAGGCTTCATGACACTAAGAACACGGGAGCCATCTTGGATTTTAGGGTCAGCATTGTTGGAAAAAAACAAATAAAATTCTTGAAGTTGTAATTTTTTTTACATCAGGGCATTTCTGATTCGTTGGTTGTTTGATTATTTCAATTACTGATTCCCAAAGTGGAAGAACAACTTTTTCCTACTTTGTAGATCATAAAAGGTTCATCTTACAACTTGCTTTTAAACTGAGGAGTTGCTCAGTTTAAAAGCTTCTGAGAACCACTGCTTTAGAGAATGAGGTAAAACTCCTCAACCACACAAAGAAACAAAGGAAGTCGACTTTAGAAGGTCTGAATCCATCTAAACAAACAAAACAATAAAATGTGGACTTCACGTCAACAGGTGTAATCCGCATAAAATAAATCCTTTATTTTGTTCTTATTTTCAAAATCAAACTATGTTTGTGTGGCTATGCATGGTGCCTAATTGCATCCCAACGTGGATTAGCTTGGACTCCTTTCTTCTAATCCCCAAACAGGAGACAACTGAGCAACATAACGGTGATTACAACAGTAAGGATGAAATGCATTTACTGGGATAAGTAAATGTTTCTCTAGGGAAGATTATACTGACTGCACATAACCACAAAAAAAATAAGAACTTGAAAATTAATTTGACTGAAAAATGGATGACGTTGTAACAAAAGAGTGATTAGAGCTACAAATTGCAAAGTTTTCCTCACTATTCTTTCTAGAAATAGTGTTAGGAAATGAAATGCCTTTAAAACTTGGAAATAAATTGTGAAAAAAAGCATTATTTAATTCAGTCTTCACAATTTTAGCTTAAATCATATTATCCTTTTGTGATTCTGCATTCTGGTTCCTTATACAGTAAGAAGATATGCTGCTTAGGTAAAGAAGCCTGATGAATCAATCGCCTTGAGTAAAAGCATGGAAATGCACCTCAAACATAACATCACTCAAAGGTTATATGATCACATTAGGTTCACATAGAAAATGACCAAAAACCATTTGATTAGGATTAAATAAGGTAATACACACCGAGCGTCTGTCCTAAAAGTGTTTTGATCATCCATATTGAGCCTAAATTGAATTCCATCAGGGGGTGCGATGAGATGACATAAACAGACATGGCGCCGTCTACTGGCAGAACCGCAGAACTATCCGAAAGCCAAATGGGGACTACCAAAAAGTGTGCGACCATCCTGCAATGATCGCCTTAAAGATATATATACAGCAAATCTAGGAGCCTCATATCGGCTGATCAAGGAGAATTAAAATTCATGTTTATAACAAAAGCAAACATGGAAACAGCATCAAGAACCAATTAATTAAATTATTAATAATGTTATCTGCACATAAGGCTAAAGTTTAGAGCCTAAAAAAAAAAAAAATGTACTATTATTACAGTATTAATAAGGACTCGTTTTACTCGTATCCATCAACTTAGCCGCTTCGCCTTCTGCCTCAGTGAACACCAGCATTCATACTATGTTCCAAATCCTATTTCAGCCTTTTTCCCCTATTGGAATCGCATCTTTTTTTTTTTTTTTTTACATTGTATTTTTTGGAATTTTCTTCATTGATTCCACACTTTGGTGGAAGATGCTAAATGCCTAGCCATTAGCTGCATCCTTGTTGACCCCCAGTAAAAATGCACAACATCGTTCCACCTTTGTATTATAAATAAACACATTCGGCTTCATTTTTAACAGAAAGAGTTAAAACTAAGCATAAAACACAAAGAAAAAAATAAAAGTTCAGTAAGGTTTGATCATCTTGCAGAACAATAAAGCGACTGACCCTGATCTCATGCAACACTCACCTAGGCATTCTAGATGCTTGGAGCTGATGCCCTTATTTTTCTAAAATATCTTGATATGAGATTTTATTAAAGAATAAAACTACAACATCAATGTTTCCCTCTGGATTAGAGGGTTAATTTCAACCTGTAAGTAAACACTGCTGGGTTTTTCAAAAGTAGAACTTATCTTTGCAACTGAATCCTTATTATTTGAGGAATGATTGTAGATGGAAACATTTATGGATCTGGATATAATTCTTATTGCTATTAAATAACTGAACTTAATTTCATGTTTGCACAGTGGCCCACGTGTTTACCCATGACTGCTGGTAAAATAATGAAAACAAGTTCTTGAAAGAAAAGGGAGACCTGTTCATACCAACTATAAACTTCTTTATTTTAATTTCTGTAAAGAACAGACTTTAGAAACAAACTGCTGAAAATAGGTATTATTTACTGCCTCTATAGGGTTACAATGCATTTTCTGAACTGATCCGTCATTAAAATCTGCTTATTATGTTTTTAAGAATAAATACCACCAAAAAATGTATAGCCTAAAACTAGAAAATAAATAACTATGTGACAACATTTGTATCTGTTGAGGAGTTAATGTAATTGAGACAAAAAAAGCAAAAGGGTTTCGCTGATAACATTAGCAGGCAGTTAGATTGTTTTATAAAAGCAAAAACGACCTGCAAAACTCAACATGAGCCAAGAATCCTTGAATCAAAATTAAACTTCAGACTAAAATGAAACAATTTTTGCAAACTGCAAGCAGCAGTGATGATTGTAAAATACCCTGCAGTGCTTTCCAAAAAAAGACCCATCAGTTCCTACATGCCAAATCTACTGAAGTATCAGAATCACAGCAGCAACAACAGGAACTTAATTATTGAAATGGCTGTGAAAACATTCCTGATCACCAAACAGAGTTAGAATGATGAAAAAGCACAGTAAAGATTTGGCAGCAGAAACAGCGAGAAGGGGAGAGATTAAAGGATTACACCTTTCTCCAATGTTACTGACGGATCAAAGATGTAAATACAAAAGGTAAGCGATCCGCAAATCAACCATGATTATTATTGCACCATTCATGCATTTTTATTTGTCCTTTTTTAGGGATTGGATGGTTTTGTGGCCAGGTGTTTGTGACATGTTTAGGGCCTTCTGCAGGGTTGAAAATGTGTCCAAATCAAACAGGAAGCATGTGGCTTTTAGGAGTTCAACCTGTTTAAATGACTCGATAAGAATGCATGATGTAAACTGTGCCATTTCACAAAGCCTCAGGATAAAACCCTTTAAGATTATATCATGATATAATGTCAGAAACACAAATCTGTTCTGCATCATTTATTGTCTGCGCTACTAATCCTTTAGAAAATACAACATGTCCTGTTGTCTACAGTACAGCTGGGTAGCAGTTCCCTTAAAGCTACAGTGTGTAATAATTACAGGGATATACAGTCAGAAATCTAATAAATTATACATAACTATGTTATTTACAGTGGGGCAAAAAAGTATTTAGTCAGCCACCAATAGTGCAAGTTCTCCCACTTAAAAAGATGAGAGAGGTCGGTAATTTTCATCATAGATATACCTCAACTATGAGAGACAAAATGAGAAAAAAAAAATCCAGAAAATCACATTGTCTGATTTTTAAAGAATTTATTTGCAAAATATGGTGGAAAATAAGTATTTGTTCAGTTACAAACAAGCAAGATTTCTGGCTCTCAGAGACCTGTAACTTCTTCTGTAAGAGGCTCCTCTGTCCTCCACTCGTTACCTTCATTAATGGCACCTGTTTGAACCCATAATCAGTATAAAAGACACCTGTCCACAACCTCAAACAGTCACACTCTAAACTCCACCATGGCCAATACTAGAGAGCTGTCAAAGGACACCTGAAACAAAATTATAGACCTGCACCAGGCTGGGAAGTCTGAATCTGCAATAGGTAAACAGCTTGGTGTGAAGAAATCAACTGTGGGATCAATTATTAGAAAATGGAAAACCTACAAGACCACTGATAATCTTCCTCGATCTGGGGCTCCACGCAAGATCTCACCCCGTGGGGTCAAAATGATCACAAGAACGGTGAGTAAAAATCCCAGAACCACACGGGGGGACCTAGTGAATGACCTGCAGAGAGCTGGGACCAAAGTAACAAAGGCTACCATCAGTAACACACTACGCCGCCAGGGACTCAAATCCTGCAGTGCCAGACGTGTCCCCCTGCTTAAGCCAGTACATGTCAAGGCCCGTCTCAAGTTTGCTAGAGAGCATTTGGATGATCCAGACGATGACTGGGAGAATATCATATGGTCAGATGAAACCAAAATAGAACTTTTTGGTAAAAACTCTACTCGTCGTGTTTGGAGGAGAGAGAATGCTGAGTTGCATCCAAAGAACACCATACCTACAGTGAAGCATGGGGGTGGAAACATCATGCTTTGGGGCTGTTTTTCTGCTAAGGGACCAGGACGACTGATCCGTGTGAAGGACAGAATGAATGGGGCCATGTATCGTCAAATTTTGAGTGAAAACCTCCTTCCATCAGCAAGGGCATTGAAGATGAAACGTGGCTGGGTCTTTCAGCATGACAATGATCCCAAACACACCGCCCGGGTAACGAAGGAGTGGCTTCGTAAGAAGCATTTCAAGGTCCTGGAGTGGCCTAGCCAGTCTCCAGATCTCAACCCCATAGAAAATCTTTGGAGGGAGTTGAAAGTCCGTGTTGCCCAGCGACAGCCCCAGAACATCACTGCTCTAGAGGAGATCTGCATGGAGGAATGGGCCAAAATACCAGCAACAGTGTGTGAAAACCTTGTGAAGACTTACAGAAAACGTTTGATCTCTGTCATTGCCAACAAAGGGTATATAACAAAGTATTGAGATGAACTTTTGTAACTGACCAAATACTTATTTTCCACCATATTTTGCAAATAAATTCTTTAAAAATCAGACAATGTGATTTTCTGGATTTTTTTTTCTCATTTTGTCTCTCATAGTTGAGGTATATCTATGATGAAAATTACCGACCTCTGTCATCTTTTTGAGTGGGAGAACTTGCACTATTGGTGGCTGACTAAATACTTTTTTGCCCCACTGTATCATCATCTACGAGCTCAGCCTCTTAACCTTAATATTTGCGTTGCCTTAGAATTCGTTATTTATAATTACATAGGAGCGGGTCTCGCAGCCATGGAGGCAGACATCTTTGCGCTACGGCAGCGCAGAGCCAACAAACTAGCGATTGCGAGATCGCCCGTTACGCTCGAAAGTAACTACGGCAAGTTGAGAGAGATGAACTGAGACGGTACTGAACAATAGATGGCAGTATTATGCCTGAGAATACTATCTGTAAAATTATCTATGTAAACAAACCTCATCACTTGAGAAGGTAGGTAATGCAGACGTCGTGGAAGACATTTTGTCCCGTAACGCTCGCCGTACTGTTGGGGGGGAGAAGCGGTGGGGGGGAGATGTTCATGTTGCTGCGGTCTGCAGTCTGGACGTTAGATGTCGCTAAAAATTACACACTGTAGCTTTAAGACACAGTTTAGGTCTACATCCCTAATGTTATTTTAAGAGGCTGCAAGAGGCATCAGGAATTCAAATCATACAGAGCTAAAGAGTTCACTGAGTCATTTGATTGTTTGGAAAAACGAAAAAAAAAAAAAAGAAGACATTTTCTCATTGGCTGTTTGTAAATGTATGATGGAGAATTAGGGCTATTGTCGAAAAAGGAAAAAAAGAGCAGAATATTTTTGCCAAGAAATGTGGAAAAATCTTTCATATTTTCCAGAATAACCTTAAAAATGTTTTAATGACAAAAAGGTCCCACAACTGCAACAAAAAACCCCCAAAATGTCTGTTTTGTACATTAAAACCAGGATATTTTCTCATATTTTTTAATTTTGCAAAAAAGAAACCCTTTAACTTATCATCAAAAATCTGTTTGTTGAGATTTTAAATCACGTTTCTGCGACAGCTTCTCTTATGTTTAAGTGATTAAGATGTGCTTCTCAATGTTAACTCATTTTTTACTACAATGGCCTTTAAACTCTGTTGTAGTAACAAAAAATTGTGGGTTCAGTGTTTCCTCAGTGAACAGTGACAGGGTTGTGCTTGTCACAGCTAGTTTCTACGCTAGAGACGTAAACCTAACAGGGCTTTTGCATCATAATCTACTCGATGTAACGTTTTTCTTGAAGAATCAAATATTCTGGCAGACTCACAACACCAAACTACATGCAAAAGCAGAAAACACAGTGTTTTCCAAACTTTGTAAATCATCTCTGTTATCCGAGAGTTATTTCTTCTAAAGTCCTTTGACTTGGTCCTAATCCGTCTCCAACATCTGGAGATAAATATTTTTCTTTAACAGAACAGGGGTATTTAAGAAGCAATGCAATGGAAGTTGAACCAAATGACATTAGAAATTCTTAAAGTCGTAGGGAAGCGGCTGCTCCAATGGTTGCAGTTCCAAATTGTCCCGAGTGGTGCCCGACTTTACACGATTGAATAAAGTGAATGTGATTGGTCGATTATCAAGGGGGCAGGATTCTTGTGGCGGAAGGTTCGCAAGCTTTTTGGTTGTGGCCGATTTGTCGGAAGCATCTTGCTAACCAGTTAGCAACTTAGTGCTATTAAGTTCCCAATGGGAAATTCCATTGGGACTAAGTAGCACTAAGTTGGTTACTTAGAAACGACACTGTCAAGGAATGCTATGGACAGCGGAAACATGCAAGAGGAGGAGAGTTTAGTGTAGGAGGTCGTGGATGAGTCTCCTCCGTCATCCATTTTTTATTTAGAGGAGGAAAGCGGGGATCAAGATGTTGTGGAAGAGGACGCCAGGGCGGCAGAAGCTTGGTTTGGTGTAGAAGGCTTCCAGCCTTACATGTTTGAGCCCTTGCCTCGCAACGCTGCCAGTTCTGTTAGCTCTACGCCTGCTGAAGACACAGACGTCCATCCCCGTGAACACTGGGACGCAACTCACCGGGAAAGGAAAGGATTTTTATTTCTTTTTTCAACCGTATATTAGCTGCGACATATGAATCAAGATGCTATGACCGAAAACATTTGATTGACAGATGACCGTTGATATATGATTTGCCGAATTTAGGTGTTCAGGCTGAATAAGAAAATGAAAAAACCCCACAAATTTTAAAAATGTTCTAACTTTTGGGACAATATGGTCTGATAAAAAGTACATTTATAGACATGTTTAAGGCAGAATGATTTGCAATTTAAATATGACTTTTAGCATAGCTGAGGTTATAACTTTCTTTCATTTTCCAGCTTGGATCTAAAATGTTTAGGAATCACTGGGTAAAGTGATACGGGAGGCAGATGGCCTCAGGAACCTAAACTTTAAAATTAGGAAAAGCCACTCAAGTCAATCATTTCTTAAGTATTTCATTACTATCCGTCAAAATTTAAAAAAATAACTAATCAACTTTCAATAAAACCTAATCTCCAACTGATTGACTATGGCAATAAAACAGTTATTATGAAATCCAACAAATTTAACTTTAAAAAGCAATTTTCTGTTTAAATCCATCTCATCATCATCTCAGAGACCTTTCTATAGACTTTAAACCAACTTTTTATCAAATCTAATAATGTTAAATTAGAACATATTGTGACTTGCGCAAAGTGGAATGATTTGAAGCGGGGAAGAAAGTAATAAAATCCTGCGTTGCTGCAGGATGTATTATTTGAAAAGTAGAAGAGAAAGATTTCTGTCCTTTAGTGTAAAGGTTCATATGATAAGCAGACTGCAGCCAAGGCTGCTGTTTATGCTTAGGTCACCATCATCCTTCAGAAATGTCTCATCAGATGTCTTATGATTTGATTGTACTGAAACCTGCTAACAATATGAATCATTCAAAAGAAATAACCAAGTCAACCGGAAAGATTTAATTAAAGATAAGCTGTGAAACCTCAGTGCTAGGGCTGCTTCTAATATTATTAATCAGACATATACTTCCAGATACAAGCTCCAGTTTGATGCTTTTAGCTTCACGTTTTATATTTGGGTAAAAATGACTAAAAACTGTGTAACATAAGAAAAACATCTAATAACCATCAGAGCTTATTGAAATTCCCGTTTGTTTACAGTGTTATGTTTTGTCACCAACATTACAACCATAATATCTTCACTTTTAACTTTAGATGCATTTATGGAAGAGGATTAGGGCCACTGAAAAAAAAAAAGTTAACTGATTTTTTAATTTAAATTCAGTATAGTATGGGGGAAAAAAGTCAGAATTCTGACTTTTTTCTCAGAATTCTGACTTGAATCTCAGAATTCTGACTTTAATCTCAGAATTCTGACTTAATTCTGACAATAAAAAAAGTCAGAATTCTGACTTTAATCTCAGAATTCTGACTTTAATCTCAGAATTCTGACTTTCTTTTTCAGAATTCTGACTTTAATCTCAGAATTCTGACTTTCTTTTTCAGAATTCTGACTTGAATCTCAGAATTCTGACTTTAATCTCAGAATTCTGACTTAATTCTGACAATAAAAAAAGTCAGAATTCTGACTTTAATCTCAGAATTCTGACTTTTTTCCCCATACTATACTGAAATAAAATTTCAAAAAATCAGTTAACTTTTTTTTTCCAGTGGCCCTAATCCTCTTTTGTATATATTCTTTTTTTTTTTCCAGAGAAAAATTTAAAATGAATAGGGTCAAATTAGAAAGGAATCTGTGCCTCATTGCTTAAAACCGGCACTTAGAATTGAATGCAGGCTTTAAATAATTTCCTAATTAATGCTCTTATTTTATCTAAAGATTTTGGACCAAGAGTTTGCTAGAAGTGTTCCAGCAGTGATTCAACCTTTGAATATTTTTTTAAACATTAACTGAAATCAGAAAGCATGTTTAAACCCCTGTAGACAGAAATCAGAGCCTCCTTTCATCTGCAGAGGTGAAGAATGTGGGGACAAAACTAAGAAGGAGAGTGAGCTCAGGATTCCTGTCCTTCCTAACGAGGGAGAGGAGGTGTGCCGGGTTGAATCAAAAATAACAAGTTCCAGTTTGTGTGTTTGAGAGGGAGGGAGCTATGAAAGGAGGAAAAATGAGGAAGACGGAGAAGGATGGGTCGGATAACCCACACAGGGTAGATGCAGAGGAAATATCTAGATTGCAGATCTCAACGCAGAGCTCATCTCTCTGAGGCGTGAACCAGTCTGATGAAGACAGCATCTGCTGCACAGCCTGCTTTAAATTAACGGTTTATAGCGAGAATTTCATTGTTTTTGACATTTTTTTTTATTTTATCTCGTTTTTTTCCAGTTACTTTACACTATAGAAAGGTTCTGCAAAGTCACATCCGTTTAACTGCTGCATTGTTTCCTCATGCCGAATGTGTAAAACATCTGCTTATAGATGTCCAATAGAGCAGATTCTGGAGGACGAATAAGAAATATTGTTTGACTAAAACCTTGGAAGAGTTTGGCCTGAATTAATGTGAAAGGAAGGCAAAGATTTCTTTAGTGAATAATCGATATTGTTGATTTTGAAAATACTTTTCCTCCCGTTCAGGAGAACAGGCTCAAACTTTGAAACAAAATATTCTCCAACAACTGAAGACTTCAAAACCCACATAAGAAATAACGAAATCGACAGAAAACCAATACAGTGGAGTCGCCCTCTCAACCAGTATACCAGTAAAGGGGATAAAGGTTAATTGAGATGGTCAGACAACAGCTAGCCAGATTTAGAGATAATAAAACAAAAATTCTGTGTTTGATGCTTTGAAAATGTGATCAATTCACACACTTGTTGGTCAAGTGTGTAAAACCCTAAATTCTCAAGAATTTTATTATAACATCAAACAATTAAACAATTTCTCACCAAAACACAGTTTATCCTTGACGAAAGGTATATTTAGCAAAGTAGATCTTGATCACACACCAAAACAGAGGTAACTGGACTGTTTTTTCTGAAGATGTTCCTTTGCTTTTTTACGAGACATTGTCAATTCTTTTGGCTCATACCAGAGGAACCTGTAGTTCGAGCTCTGATGTTTTTAAGCACCTAAGCACAATGCAAGTCAGATGCAAATAAAAAAAGCAGCCATCGCTTTCTGGGATGTTGGAGTCAGTTTTGTATGGATTTTGCGTTTGGCCATTTGAATTGTGATGAAAGTACTTGTATAATAACTTCAGAATGAGATCCTGGACAGAGCTGAAGATGCTTGAAGCTGAAACCGACGTCTTTTCCTCTGGATTTTTCCTTTTGGCAAAAATGGCTTACTTCACCTCTCTTTCAAACCATCTGTCCTCTCGGTTTAAAATCTGAACATGTTGGTCTCCAATAACCTGACTCCGCCAGATGTATTTGCTGGATTTGCTCCGCATATCCATCTGGAAACCTTTCGTTGAAGTAATTTTGGGAAGGGGCGAAAATACTGGTTAGCTGATTGGCCTATGTTGGTGATAGACGGGCCAAATAAACCAATCAGATGATTGAAGCATATGACGTACTAACAGAGCGACGACGAAAACACAACCACAAGATCAAACTCTTGCCGAAACCAGTTGGGAGAAGAGCAAAAACATCTTTTCCTCTGAGAAAAGCCTCCAGAGCAGTGTTTTGCTCTTCTTTCAGTGAAGAAATACTTGGTAATTCCGATAAAACTTCCTCGATAGCCACGCTAACGCTAGTTTCATCGGCTGAAGCCGCCATGTTCTTTAGACTGAACTGTCGCGCTTCTCGTTGCGTCACACCTCAACCCGCCCCAAAGCCAATGCTGATTGGACGTTCGTTTGGTACGCGGCTCCAAATTTTCTTTAACGGAGAGTAGCCAGACTGATCTGTGAGTGAAACCTTGAAAGCTCGCAAGATCAGGATGGTCTCACGAGGCTAGGTCTCCAAAGGCATGTCCTTTAGATGTTCTTTAGATGCAAGTTTATGGCTGGGTGTTCCCCAGAGTTAGTGGCTCTGCTGCGCCATAAGTTACAGATTTACATTTAATGTTGAATATGCTTAGGAGGATGGACCTTCAGGTGCTTAAAACATCAGTGCTACAACTACAAATTGCTTTAGTCTTAGCCAACACAATTAAAAAAAGTATCCTGGATAATGAAAAACTGAGCCAAGGTCCAGTTGCCTTCAACTTAAACCTGCTTTGTGGTCACTGTGACCCGGATGACAAAAAAAAATATAGAAATAGAAAGAAAAAAACATTTCAAGAAGGTTAATTTTATCAGCGGAATAATAATTACTCTGTTCTGTTTGTTAAAGACCATTTATCCAATGACTTGTTTACCTCCATATCATCTAAGTCCTGCATTTCATGGCCAGTAGTAATCCTAGTTATAATCTGAGACGTTCTTCAACCAGTACTATATTCTTCACAGTAAGTGTTATGTAATCCTTTATTCTACTGTCCTTTTGGGATGGCTCAGACACATCTCTAGGATGGAGATGTGAAAGCAGGGTCAGGTGCACCATTTAGTATTTATAGAGATCCAAGTTTCTCTCAAACACTCCAGGTTTTCACATAAAGGTGCATGCAGCCACCCCGCAGGGCAAATGTTTCAGCCGCTGGATTTCGTTATAGATTCTTAAGCAACAACTTCTCAGACCGCAGCTGAATCCTGGAACATAGATTAACTGGTGAAGTGACAGCTTCACGTTACGAACCGACGCTCAGCATGATGGAACAGCATTCGGGTCACTGCCTACGGTGCCTCAATCTGCCTAATCTCCAGCCGTGTTCTACATAGACATATGAAAGGAAAACTCATGGCCTGATATTTGAAATCCCTCTCTTGGATCGATTACTTAAAGGAAGAAATCTGTTTTTTTTCTTCTTAAAATGAATCCAAGTCAAGGGACAAAGTTAACAATCCTGAGAACTGTAAAGTGCCTTGAGAGGACATGTTGTGAATTGGCGCTATATAAATAAACTGAACTGAATTGAGTTAGAGAAAGAAGAGAATCCTCCTGCTTCAGTGGCTAAAAACAGACCTTCGATATTCAGGTTGTTGGATTTTCCTGGTTCAGCAGTGTGGTTTGGCATCTAACGTGGAGATTTAAGTTAATAGGAGAGTGGAAATATTTTTGCTTAACTAGCAAAGTCGATTAGAGAATATTTGGACAGAGTCACCACATTTACTTCATATCAAAAGGCCAGCAATTTCATTTGGCAGTAAAATTTTTAATTCTTTAAATACCTTTAAACCTATTATATACAAATATTCAGAAACCAATATAAAAGAAAGACATATTGAGGGAACAAAGGAAAACAAATGGAAGGAATTAATGCAGGACATGAGGAAAATCACACAGACTCGAGGCAAGGAAGAAAGTATGGAAATAAGAAAAGGAAGTATAGAAATAAGAAGAAACAGCAGAAATGGGGGGATCAGACAGGGAAGAACACTAAGTTCAGTATAATCCAGACACCGGACAGAGATTAAAATCTGTACCAGGACCCCGTATCCAAAGAATAACTTATCTGTACTTTATGACTGTACTTCTAAATCAATTCAGGGGTTTATCTTGCTTTACATGATCGCTTGTCATGTATAGTTTCAATTCAATTTCAATTCAGTTTATTTCTATAGCGCCAAATTCACAACACAAGTCATCTCAAGGCACTTTACAGTTTAACCAGGTCATACAGTCAGATTGATTCAGAGTTTTCTATCTAAGGAAAACCAGTTGATTGCATCAACTCATAGACTCAAATACAATCCCTCACACTAAGCATGCTTGTAGCGAAAGTGGAGAGGAAAAACTCCCTTTTAACAGGAAGAAACCTCCAGCAGAACCAGGCTCAGTGTAAGCGGTCATCTGCCGAGGCCGACTGAGGTTCAAGGAGACAGAAGCAAAGACACAAAAAGCAGCTGCAAAAGGCGACCCGTCCAGGAAAGACACAGCCAGGCAGACGAGCTCCGAGCCAGCTCCCATGTCAGAGGACGAAGAGAGCACATCCAGTTAGTCACAGTCAGAGAAACAGGACCACACTGGAAAACAGCTCTCTTGGAACGGAGATTTTCATCCCTAATTTTAGCAGTCAACTGATTTCCTCTTCCTCTTCGTCCATTCAGTGTTTATGACTCTTAATTTTTGCATTGACTCGTTTTTTTTCCAGCTTTTATTGTCTTTACACTGTCACAAGTACAGAGAAAGGAAATTAACTCTGCATTTAACCCATGCCATTGAGGCGCAGTGGGCGGCGCCCGGCGAGCAGTGTGGGGTTGCTCAGGGAGTGGCGGTCTGTGGGAGTGGACCTCGAACTCAGAACCTCAGGTTTCCAAGCTCTATGCCTTTACCACTAGGCCCCCAGTGACAGGTGGTGATACTCTCCACTATACTAACAACAAGTTGAACTGTTTTAGAACCAGTTTGAGCAAACTCCTGATTTCTCACAGTAAATTGGTGTCATTTTTGCACCGCGTCTCAAGTTTTCCCAACACCTCTAAGCATGTGATGTTTCTTTGGATTAAAACAGATCATTGACAGAAGGCTGTTTACTGAGGAAGGAAGGTGGAGATAGAAACCATACACCCCGAAATCTCAGTCCTGCAATAAAGATCCAACTTTTACACACTGATAATAAATAGGCAGATTGTGCCACTTTCATCTAGTCGACAATAACACCAGTTGAACATCAGTTTTGTACCCTGGAGACCTCTCTGTAAAAAGTACGCTGCTTTATATGTCTCCTCCATCAGCAATGTTCTTTTTCTTTTTCACACCAGGCTCTCCACCATCTGCCGCTACAGCTACCATGGGAGAAGGAGTGAACGCTACTGGCTAAAACAAGAAACTGATCTCGTTACTTTGAGCTGAAAATCAAACCTTTGTTTTCAAAGAAACTTCATACTTATGGCGCAGAAAAAAGCAAAGCCTAGAGGGAAAGAACTTACAGAGTCATTAAATCAAGATCATATTCTCTCTAACAAAAAAAAATAAGCCTATCAGCTGCAAATTATGTTAAACGTAAGAAAATATCCATATAAAACATTATTGGTAACATGTGAGGGCAAAAATATCATTGGTTCCAAAATTATTGCATTATAAACACCAGGTAAGCAGTTTAAATCAGGGTTCCTACAGCATAAGGCGAGTTAAATTCAAGACTTTTTAAGACTTCTTAATGCCACTTGAAATAAAAATTTAAGACCAAATTTACAAGAAACACAAGAAAAACCTGCTTGCGACAACTTAACCCAAAGGTTTATTTTAACATAAACCACTGCACTAATGTTTCAAATTTTGAAAAGCTTCCCATACAGGAAGAAAGCTAAAAACACACAAATGACAGATATATTTTAACAATTATTTAACTGAATTCACAAACTTTGCTTTAGCAGGGAACAAAACTAATCAGTTTTAAAGCCTTTAAAGTCTTTTTTGCAGCTATTTTTCTTTGTATCGTTTTCTTAGTATGTTTGATTTGGTGTTTCTACAAAGATATAGAGTAATGATGGCTGTTATTAGCATAGATCCATCCATGCAGGTTAAGTGAACATAAATGATTTGTTATCTGACTGAGTCTTTGTTCCTGTTAAAACATCTAAATGATTTTAAAGTTTCCTCTGTTCGGACTGGAAGGGTAAATGTCTTTTACTGCACACCCTAAAAACATCCTCAAGGCAGAAAAAATGTTTTCCCCCTGAAGCAGCAAGGTGTTTGTGGAGATAAATGATAGATGAATGTGAGTTAACTTTTCAGACAGGAAGGAGAGTCGACTTTAAGTTGGACTACAGAGGCGGACATACTGATACTGATACTGTACAGGAATAACTAGACTTCTGCTGCTGGTCTCAACTCAACCGCTGTTAGTAAAACTGACGGCAGAAATCAGATAATTAGGAAATCAATCATCACTGCAGCATTGGAATAAACCAAATGACTCCCTCTATAGAGAGGGAAAGATTTCTGACGTTTGCTTGGAGCATTTGTCAGAATCAAGCATGTATGCTGTTTTTCATAAGTTCATTCAGGTATATAAAATATAAACCTGAAGAGATGAACATCTGGATCCAGACTGCAAACAATTTTATGCCGAAAGAAGAAAGATCAAGAACTGAGAATCACAGTAAAAAGCAGAAAAGTTCAGAAATGCTGTTTGTTACGCTTGGAACTAAAAATGTGCAACAGCACCATAACTCTTTAAAGACCAGACTTTTTCTGTGAAAACATCTATTTTAATCGCCAATTAGGAAACTTATTTTACATAAATACTGAATACAGATTCACTGAGCTTCATTTAGCTGCATTATATAAATTAAAACTGATACACACAAAAACAGTTATGTGACCAGAGGAAAAACGTCTATCAAACTGAATGAGTGAGTGAAACTGTCTGCTCTCCATGAAAACACCAACATACAGGCGCCTGAAATGGGAATTTTCTGTGTTTCATCTGGTGTCTATAAAGCAGCATTTGGTTCCTATGCTCTACTTATCTGAAAAAAAACTTCCAGAAGATGGTGAAAGTGCTAAAAGCCTGAGTTCCTTTAGGTCACAGTTAAAAACCCATTTTGTTTGGTTGCCTTTGACTGTTGAAGTTAAACTGTTAAACGAGGTATTTTAAGGTTGTGCTCCAACTGGTTTATTTGTGTTACTATCTGCTTTTATCATGATTTTATCTTTATTTGCTTTTAATCTGCACTGCAAAAATGATCTAAAAATGAGTAAAAAAAAGTCTAAAATTAAGTGTATTTACCCTTAATTTGAGTAGGTAAATAAGATGATCTGCCAACAGAATGAGTATTCTAACTCTTTAAATAAGATAACTAGATAATATGCACTTGAAATAAGACAATGCAATAGTTTTTTTCTTATTTTAAATGTAAATTGTCTTGTTCCATTGGCAAAGTGTCTCACTAACCTTATTAATTCAAGAAAAAATGCACTTAATTTAAGAAAAAATGACTTATTGAGATTTACGTTTTTTGCAGTGTGCTTTTATTATCTTACTGTTTATTTCACGTAAAGCATTATTGTCCTTGTACTGAATTGTGCTATACAAATAAACTTGTGTTGCCTATGAGGTGTATATAATATAAACAGAAGTCAGACTGTTTGAGGGATCCCACTTTCTTCATGTTGATTGGGTATTAGAGATGCACTATAGCAAGCATCCCCACACCCGGTCCTCAAGGCCCCCTGTCCTGCAGGTTTTAGAGGTTTCTCTGCTTCAGCACAGCTGGTTATAATGATTGCAGTAGACCAAAAGCCTGTTAATCAGCTTTCAATTAAAATCAGCTGGGCTAGAGCAAGGAAACCTCTAAAACCTGCAGGACAGGGGGCGTTGAGGATCAAGTTTGGGGATGCTTGCACTAAAGTATTTGCTCTGCCATCCAGATTATTGGAATCAGGTGTTCCATTCTAGCATTGAAATATAATATGACACCTGTGAAACAAATGCATGTCGTTGCTAAATAGTCTAAAGTCAACTGTCAGCTTTATCATCAGAAAATGGAAGAATTAGTGAACGGATAAAACTCGGCCATTAAGTGGTAGGCCATGTAAACTGGCCGCGGGGTCAGAGGATGCTAACACTCGTGTTTGAAGAGGCATGACCTCATGATACACCTCCGAAAGAATGGTCAAAAATTCCCATAAACACTCCTAATCCTTGTAGACAGCCTACCTAGAAAAGCTGCTCTAGCTGCAAAGGGTAGACTGACATCATATTGAACTCCTATGGATTAGAAATGTGATGTCACCGATGCCCATATGTGCTCATATGTACTATAACGTATCTGGAAACAGGCAAAGCTTCAACATCTACACTGTAAAAACGATCTAGAAATTAGCAAAAATGTCTTCAAGTACATGTATTTACCATTTATTTAAGTAGGTAAATAAGATAGTTTGCCAATACAATGAGTATTTTTACTCTTAAAATAAGATAATTAGATAATATGCATTTGAAATAAGACAATGCAAGAATTTTTATTTTCTTATTTTAAATGTATATTATCTTGTTCCATTGGAAAAGTGTCTCAATTACCTCCTCAATTCAAGAAAAAATGCACTTATTGCAAGAAAAAAAGATTACTTATGTAGATTAAATTTTTTTTTTGCAGACCAGATAAAGCTACTATGATGAGAAAAAGCAGGGAGAGCAGAATGTTTTGAGTGGAACTACAATACAATACAATACAAAAAAAAAATCGAAATCTAAATGAGTAATTTCTTCTTAAAATAAGTGGATTTTTTCTTAAATTGAGGAGGTAACAGACACTTTGACAATGGAACAAGACAATTAACATTTAAATGAAGAAATAATAATTGCATTTCTTATTTCAAGTGCATATCATCTAATTACGTTATTTTAAGAGGAAAAATACTCAAATCTTATACTGCAATGCTGCAAATTTTATTTAACAACTCAAATTAAGGGTAAATACACTTATTTTAAGAATGTTCTAACTATCTCTAGATCGTTTTTTTTAGTGCAGAGATAGTATGAAATGGAATGAGGGAAAGTGGTCCCTATGTGATCCAGCAGCACAAACAGATAGCAGCACAAACAAAGAAAAAAGCTCAGGATAACTAACATTTTTGGATGAGGTATACGAAAAGTTGAGTTTACAATCTATAAAACAATAAAAGGACTTTTAAATGTATATTCATAAAAGGAAACCTGTAGAACCAGCACTCATTTTGCCTACCAGCATGATTTGACAACATTTGGTTCTTGATGGGGTTGGAATAGAAAGAGATGAAGTGTTTTATTTTTTATCAGAGTTGCTTCATTTAACATTTAATGTTTTTAACAGCAGCTTTTTTTAACGGATGGTATCTTCCAGAGCTTTGGGAGAACCAACTACATCAGGGAAATGACAAGTCTAAGATAACAAAAATGTTTCCCTCTTAATGGCAAACCTGCTTCTTTTTCCAAAGTAAGGGTCCTTGCAGCCTTTTTCTGCAGGCAGACGTTGTGCCTGGCTCCCTGCAGAGAAGAACAGAGGAGCTGGGAACATCCTATCCCTCAACTCCAGCTGTCCTCGATACCCAGAGCTGGTGAATCCCTGCAGCCTCTCTGCAGGTATAGCACCACCCTGAAATGCAACTCGCTAATGACCTTATGTATGAGGAATACATTAACCTTAACTCCTGCCTTCAGTTTAGGCAAAAAATTGTGTGAAAAGTTTAATTTTTCAATGTTCAGCCGACAGTTTTATTTAGCTTTTGTCTTGTTTTAAAGTCGCCAACAAAAGAAATAGGATTGCAGGAAAAAAACATTTCAAAGGTGATCAGGATAACTTAAAATTGCATTAATTTACTGTCCTACAAGTCAACAAGCCAACATATACACTGGATGTAAATAAATGAAACAGTGTGAATTGGGAAACATCATGGAGAGTCAGTGAGTGGATGGCGCATTGTGGGGCTGTTTCACCGAGGAGTCGTCTACGGGAAGTTATTTCTGGATAAATTAATGATGCGCATGGTTAATGCACCACCACGGATTGTAGCAGTAAAAGGATTCCTCCCTTTAATTTGATTCCAACATAAAAAGCACAGAAAGACTAAAGCGATTTGTGTGCAAACTGGCAACCGTTTATCCTCACACAGTCGTTTATGGGAATTGTATTTACAGCTTTAAATTGCACTTGTCTGCAAAGAAGGGGCTGTTTGGATGCAATATTTGGCAGGATGTTATATTTTAACTTACAGACATTAACACTGTATATTGTATTCACTTTATACTTTTGATATAGTTGTTTTAGGCCATTGGAAAGCAATAGGGAAATTGTGATATAGAAAATGAAGGTAGGATTAAGGAAAATCTACCTTCATAACTGGTAGTTATTACATAGAGCGGTTCTAATTAAGTTCCTCAACAGAAATCATTTTATTCATATGGAATAAAGCACTATAGATCATTTTTGGCTTCTTTTGTTGCAGCTGTTTCCAGGAGACTAAAAACATCTCGTGATAACTGTGCATTATAAGCAGCATTGGTCCGTAAAGCATGATCCAGTTATTAAACATGCAATCTGACAACATAGAGGAGTAATGGCTGCTTGCCAGCCAGATTTGAGAAACATCTCTTACTCTGTGACAAAATCTTCAACAAATGATCCCGGGAGCTTTTTTCCCCTACTTTTTAAATACATTTTAAAGCTTTTTATGAAGTCTTCAAAAAGAAATAAAGTCTTTTATTTCCCTCTATTCCTTGTTCTCAGTGTTTTTTATGGAGCAAACCCAAAACAAAATGAGCAACTCAAACACTGTATCAATCATTATATTGTGAAAAACATCAGTTTAAAAATGTTCAACTGAAAAAAAAAGGCTCAAATATTTTTCTTAACCTTCAAAAAAAGATTTTTTCTCCTAAACCTTAATAGAAGGGCAACATCGTCATAATATAATTGTTTAAAAAAAAGTGTCTCTCCTTTTCTGTCATCATTCCTACCAGCTTCGCAGAACTTTGGCATCTAAAATCTGTTCAAGATGTGAGCATTAAAGGCAGCTAAAGTCTATCCAACTGAACAGATTAAGGTTTGCAGAGCATGAATGCACAACCATCGATGTAGTTTCGCATTGCATATATTTAATATAGTGCATAGACAGCTGCTAAACATTATTTAATCTATACTTCCCTTCTGGCTTCCATAATAGGTCTAGATGTTTATATTTTAAAAGCTTAGCGTCATTATCCATTTACGGCATCTAAAAACCATCTTGGACATAAAACAGTTCAACATGTGCATATAGTAAAGAATTATAATATGCTCTAAAGTAAGACAGGATTGAATATGAAGACAGACAACATAAACTTTAACATTAAGCATAATAACAAGAAGGAAAATTATTTTTCTAAAAGAGAAAATAAAGTAAGGTAATGATATAACCCGGCAGTTATTCACCAACATCGACCAGTTGGAAAGATCTGAAAAAATGTAAAATGGAAGCAATTATGTTAAATGTTGATCACCCCCCCCCCTTTTTATTTCCCACCATCATGTTTTTTTCTCCCTCATTCTCTTGACAGCAGCAAGCAGAATAAAGGAGAAACCAGGAGAGAATGAAGCAGCTGGTGCTGATATGAAAAGTGCCATTTGAAAAAATTGGATTTGGGAAGAGAGGATGAGGTTTAAACCTCCAGACAGCAACAAATGGCTGCAGCCACTAAACTAGCAGTGCATTTATTAATCCAAAACGATTTCAATTATCTCTTAGAAGTCACTTTTGACCAGCAGGAGAAAGACAAAAATGGCTGGAGGGGCTTTTTACTTTGGGAGCAGCTTCATCTTCTGACACATGCTGCATGACAAAAAGAGAAAATTGAATAAGTTCTAATTAGCAAACTGTCCCTTATCTTTTATTAAAGGTTATTTCTGTTACAGCGGAAGTCTTTGGAAGTAGAATGATACTGTATTGTTAAAACGTTGTCCCCGCACAGATTTCTCCTGATTTTCTTTAGAAAACAAAACATAATACGTTATAATCAGATGTTTTAGATATCCCACTAATGTTCAGTACCAGACTAAGAAAAACCTGGAGCAGTGGAGTTTTCTCCAGGGGGGGCTATAAATTAGAAATAAACGTATACCAAGTTATTACACCAGTAAATTTATATGAATGCAATAGCAAAAAACATTATAAAAAACATATTGTCACGTACAGGTTTACTATTTGTACGTACGCTCACCGGCCATTTTATTAGGTACACCTGTCCAACTGCTCGTTAACACTTAATTTCTAAGCAGCCAATCACATGGCGGCAACTCAGTGCATTTAGGCATGTAGACATGGTCAAGACAATCTCCTGCAGTTCACACCGAGCATCAGTATGGGGAAGAAAGGTGATTTGAGTGACTTTGAACGTGGCAGGATTGTTGGTGCCAGAATGGCTGGTCTGAGTATTTCAGAAATGCTGATCTGCTGGGATTTTCACGCACAACCATCTCTAGGGTTTACAGAGAATGGTTCGAAAAAGAAAAAACATCCAGTGAGCGGCAGTTCTGTGGGCGGAAATGCCTTGTTGATGCCAGAGGTCAGAGGAGAATGGCCAGACTGGTTCGAGCTGATAGAAGGGCAACAGTGACTCAAATAACCACCCGTTACAACCAAGGTGGGCAGAAGAGCATCTCTGAACGCACAGTACGTCGAACTTTAAGGCAGATGGGCTACAGCAGCAGAAGACCACACCGGGTGCCACTCCTTTCAGCTAAGAACAGGAAACTGAGGCTACAATTTGCACAAGCTCATCGAAATTGGACAATAGAAGATTGGAAAAACGTTGCCTGGTCTGATGAGTCTCGATTTCTGCTGCGACATTCGGATGGTAGGGTCAGAATTTGGCGTCTACAATATGAAAGCATGGATCCATCCTGCCTTGTATCAACGGTTCAGGCTGGTGGTGGTGGTGTCATGGTGTGGGGAATATTTTCTTGGCACTCTTTGGACCCCTTGGTACCAATTGAGCATCGTTGCAACGCCACAGCCTACCTGAGTATTGTTGCTGACCATGTCCATCCCTTTATGACCACAATGTACCCAACTTCTGATGGCTACTTTCAGCAGGATAATGCGCCATGTCATAAAGCTGGAATCATCTCAGACTGGTTTCTTGAACATGACAATGAGTTCACTGTACTCAAATGGCCTCCACAGTCACCAGATCTCAATCCAATAGAGCATCTTTGGGATGTGGTGGAACGGGAGATTCGCATCATGGATGTGCAGCCGACAAATCTGCGGCAACTGTGTGATGCCATCATGTCAATATGGACCAAACTCCCTAAGGAATGCTTCCAGCACCTTGTTGAATCTATGCCACGAAGAATCGAGGCAGTTCTGGAGGCAAAAGGGGGTCCAACCCGTTACTAGCATGGGGTACCTAATAAAGTGGCCGGTGAGTGTAGATCTTGCCCTTCTGAGGCTTTGTGAAGGCAAATTTATGTTTTGCATGGTTTACATTTATTTTCTAAAAATTTGTTTATTTAAGAGCAACTAAGCAAATTAAAAACCTAGGAAAAGTGAACTATATTATATTTTTTTCCCATGTGAATCCCAGATTGTACTAACCAAGAAAGTCCATCTATACGCCGATGTATCCTAAAGTATAATATGTAGCCTAACATTAGGCTGGCTATCTCGGACCAACTCTAAGATATTGACCGAGTTAGTCATAAAGTTAGAAAATAGAAAGTAGAATAAATAGAAAGAAATTAAATGTGAAATGTAGTAATTCTTTGTTGAGTGGATGACGCTGTCGTTCTTCTAGTGTCTGTTGTATTTCTCATTTGAAAAAGTCATGTGCTGAAATATATTGCATGTTATATTGACTAAAAAAAAGCAACTCAAACATTTTTAAAGGCATAAAAGCATATGACATCATGCATGAACAATTTGCAAGTAAAAAAATACTATAGCATCAACAGACATGTACTTGCAATTCAGTCTTGATGTGAAATCTTGAAATGATATATAATATGTTGCAACAACAATAATCTCATTAATACATGTATATTACATGTACATCATCAATTTAACACTTTCGGCACATTAGTGTTATTATGCTCCATTAACACACTAATTTTGTTGTGATGGATTTGTATAATATGTAATATAACATGATTTATAGACTTCATAATGACTATGCAATGTGATGAGCCTGTTTTGTTAAAAGTTAAAGTAATATACTTATGTTATGAAACACCAGGTGGGTGTCAAATTAATTAATTAATTTTAAGTCTTAAGTCCCCCCTTAAAAGGAGAACATCATCTTTGTTCGATGCTGTAGTGCGCGTATTGTTTAAGTTGAGATCGGTCTAACTAGGGAGTACCAATATGGTGGCTGGTGGCTTCCCTTCAACCCTGTACTACCAACAGGCTATCAGCAATCCACTGACTAATAAGAGATCGGTGATACCTCCCCATCAAGCATGTCAGAATAACTACGGAAGCTGTGGAGTGACATTTTACTCCTCATCCTTGTGAGTTTAGAAAACAGAGCTGGAAGAAGCCTACGCTGCCAGCTGGTAGGACTTCTGTAAAGAATAACAGCAGCTGATAACTGTTGCACCAAAGCTCATCTAGTGTAGGATAACAAACCGATTCAGCCAGGGTACAGGCTATTTGCTGGACCAGACAGCAAAATAAAATTCACCGCATTGAATTACTGGCTGTATCTATTTTGAAGCCCTGCTTCCTTATAAATTGTCTCCACCAAGTAAGAACTGCACTATTGTAGACTCTCATTTTATCCCAGTTATTACATATTTTTTATGTTTTTTTTCCTCTTTTCTCTTATAGGAGAGTATGGAAGGTGGAATGATCTACTGTTGTTTTCCTTCTAGGATTCTCACCGAACAGTTCAGTTATTTTTATGTATTTAGATTAGTTTTATGATTTGAAACACAAACGATAAAAAAAAAAAAAACAGAAAAAGGAAGAAATCTGTTAAGAAGTTTTTCTTTGATTCCCATGATGTGTAAAATCATATCATCTCGACCACATCACATCCTTCCGTCTGTATATTCTCTGCTCCTTTATTAAAATGTGAAAATTACTACATGTGAATTTGTAATAAGCAGCAATCCATGCGGCTTTTGTTGTGAAAATGAAACACCTTTACAACCGAGTCAAACTGATAATTGTTGAAATGAATCTTTTGTTAAACATGTTTAGAACATTGAAGCACTAATATGAGTTTTCCATTTATGTTTAGAATATTTAACGACTAAACAATATAAAATAATAATAAAAAAGACTGTCTCCTTCTGTTGCATGCCCATTTCCTTCTCTGAGGAACAAAAATGCACCTTCCACCGACCGCATAATCAATTTAGCTCAGCTCTGCTTGAATTGCAAATACAACCAGCTAGATTTTCCTTTGCTAACTTTGCTGCCAACTCAATCTACTGATTAGGATTGAGGATTGTGTGCGTCCATAAATATCCTCTCTGCAGATTTAAAGTGGGATAATTTGTTTTGCTAGGAGGCTTCCACATAAACTACTTTTACCCAAAGTGGCTTACAATGACTACGACACTGAAGTAGCTTCAGTCACAACACTACAAGTCATAAATGGAAGGAAAAAAAATCTACACGAAAAATGATTCTTACTTTAGAAGGTTCCTCTTTCATATGTATGTGGATTCTAAAGTGGCCGAAAAGAGCTTTGGAGATATTTGGGGAGAAAAATAAGAAGCTCTTATGGTGCTCATCCAGTAGCAATCTGTGTTACTGTGCTGAGCAGCCTCATATTTTCAAATCTGCCGAACAGGACTGGCTTTACAGCGCCTGATAGCTCCCACAGCCTTTTTCTGATTAGGTTTGCACTGTATTAAGACAGAAAAAAAGATAAAAAAGGAAATTTTTTCAGACTGAAGCTAAAACTGAAGGGAATTTATGAATGTCAGAAGCTCACTTGTTGTTATGGAGCTCTTGTTTTTTGCAGAATATGTATTTTGGATTTTATTTACCAAGTATAAATGCTTATTATAACAGATCCCATGTAAAATACCAAAATTACCATAACCTCCCCTCCTGTTTGAAACCTTAATTGATGTTTAGTGAGAGATTCAAAGACTATAGAGTAGTAGCCATTTAAAATGGCCCTTCCCGGCCCTAACCTGACTCCGTCAGATGGATTTGCTCCGCATATCCATCTGGAAACCTTCCGTTGAAGTAATTTTGGGAAGGGGCGAAAATACTGGTTAGCTGATCGGCCTATGTTGGTGATAGACGGGCCAAATAAACCAATCAGATCAACGAAGCATATGACGTACTAACAGAGCGACGACGAAGAGGAGCCAATTGATAGATAAAACTCTTTCCGAAACCAGTCGGGAGAAGAGCAAAAACATCTTTTCCTCTGAGAAAAGCCTCCAGAGCAGCGTTTTGCTCTTCTTTCAGTGAAGAAATACTCTGTAATTCCGATAAAACTTGCTCGATAGCCACGCTAACGCTAGTTTCATCGGCTGAAGCCGCCATGTTCTTTAGACTGAACTGTTGCGCTTCTCGTTGCGTCACACCTCAACCCGCCTCAAAGCTAACGCTGATTGGACGTTCGTTTGGTGAACGGCTCCAAATTTTCTTTAACGGAGAGTCTCCAGACTGATCTGCGAGTTAAATCTTGAAAGCTCGCGAGATCAGGATGGTCTCACGAGGCTGCTTCAACGGTGCCCAGCTTGAAAAAGCTCCTGCGTGTCGTAGCATTGATGAATGAAAGACATCTTCTTCCTCCATTTATCTGTTTACTATAGTGTGTTTAATCAATGTTAATGTGTATTTAAAGACATTTCAACTAGAGGAAAAAAATGCAGGGGGGAATATAAAAAAAGTCTAATCAACCAAAACTTTCGCAACCCCCATGCTGTACCTCCGTGGACCCCCTAGGGGTAACAGACCCCCTGTTGAATACCTCCGCTTTATACAATTGTTGGAAGTTTTGGGAATTTGATAGGGTTATGCAGTCTGCAGTAAAACTTCATCTCTTTATTGAAAACCTTTAAGTGGATAACAAAGTTTCAATCTAGTTAATTTAGCAGCAACATAAAATAATTCTGGAATGATTTGTTACGAAAAACAAATAAAGAAAAAATCTTTCCATATTCAGATGCCTTCTACATTAAGGCCTCTTGTTAAGCACATCTAAACCAACAGAAAACAACCTTTAAAAATATCAATTTTTATAATAAAACCAGAAAACTGTTGTGACGTAAAAAACAAAAATAAAAAACCCAGACCTGCAAGGAAGAAATCTTCCAGCAGGTGTCTCCTACCTGCTGATTGCAATCAAACACTGATTGCTGTGAAATTCCCCAAAACACCCAGGAACATTTAAAAACAGCTGAGTGAATAATTCTGCTGATTTTCACTGATTAAAATGAAAGGATTGATCCGTATTTAAATCCTAAATCCAAAAGCTCAGAAAGAAAACCTCCATGTTTCCCCAGGAACCTGTGCTCACACACCTAGATATATGGTAGATTTTTTACACTCCAACAAAAAGTGCTGCGCTCATTCAGCCATGAAAAGCATCGCGGCAATAGGTTTCACTTTTCCCAGCAGGAAAAACACCACATCCAGCGAATATCTGACCTATCATCAGCGATGACCTGAAGTCTCCTGCTGCAGTACACTGCTGAAAAGGAAGCAGAGAACATGAGCTAAAAAAAAGTCACCCAGTCTGACAGCCAGACAAGAGCTCAGTCTGCTCCTTATCAGGGGCTGAAAGAAATTAATGTCAGGCAGCACTTACTGAGTTTCAGCTCAGCAAGTACTGTAGCTTCTGTCATTTTCACCAAACTTGAACAGAAACTGTCTGGTTTTAAAAAAAAAAAAAAAAAAAAAAAACTGATTATTTCAGTTAAGCAGAGTGAAATTTTTGCAATTTGAAATGCAAAGTAGGAATTAAATTTGCAGGGGTGATGCAACTTGAACTTTTAGATACATTTTAGTTGCTTTTATACAATAATATTTAATCCCAGATTCAAAAACCTCAGATTTACTGTTCCAAAAAAGTTAAAAAATATGAATCACTGCACTTTGTTTCTGAGTTTGAAGACGTTTCGCTTCCCATCCAGGAAGCTTTTTCAATTCAAAATGTCAGAAATGGCATTGAGATGGAGGCCTTATACAGTAGCACAAGAAAGCCTTGTTTTTGTGTAGAAAACATGCAAATTGAAACGGTCGAACGGGTCCTCCGCTTGGAATGGAGGTCATTTGGCTTCTTTTGTTAGCCTGCATTGCTCCATACCTGTCTATGTCTCTGAAAAAGGATTTTTCTTTTATTTTTTGGAATGACTATAACCTGGATGACTGACAATTTTCACCAGCACTCAGATTCACTTTTTATTTCTAGTTAGTATTACAATCATTCATTGTAGGGCTGCAACTAAATATTATTTTGCAAAGCAACTGATCTATCAATTTTTTTTTTTTTTATGAAGAATCGGATAAGAAAAGGTACCTTAAAGAAGACTTTTTGCGAAATTAAACCCAGTGAAACTAAAGCTTTTCCACTTGAGGAGTTCTGGATAGAGCATACTGACAGACAAAACTATCTTAAATGCAAAATGTTTGAATTTTTTATTTACAATCTTGGTATAATTAATGCTCTAAGTGGGTCGCTCTGTCAACTAAAGGCATGTTTTACAGTCTCTACACTCCAGTTAACGAATAATCAATTACTAAATTAGTTGCAATTATTTCAATAATCAATTAATCAACATTAATCCAAATAATGGTAAAAGGCCTAATTCATATAGATTATGTAATGCTTGGTGCAAATATCATTTCAAAATGTTTTATAATTAAAAAAACTAATCACAAAACTAATTAAATTAAATTACCGCTGAGTATCTGAAAAAGTTATAAATACATTAAGGGCCCCCCCCCACCAAACACATTTGGATCTGTCTGTTTTCATGATCCCTGTCCTAAAGCTGTACTTTCTTATTGTCTAAATTTAGACTTCCTTCAAAAGAAAACATTTCCAAAGCTTTCAGTGTTTCTCAGACTGAGATTTTTATTCATGTCCCAGAGGGAAACTAATTCATCCAGAATTCACCATTATGTTGGAGCCTAAATCATATTGAAATTTTCTTGGCACTGCATGAATTCAGACCCACTTAGATCTGCGAGGATGTCTGCGAATAGAGGAAAGAGAGCCGAGGTCGTGCAGGGAGGAGGAAATAAAAGCAGAATACATGAATGGTTTAAAACTGGCAAAATGAACAAATTAGTTCTTCAACTGCTTTTGTCTCCAGTCAAATGTTAAGGTCAATTAGTGAAGATGAAAGCCGGCCTCCCCAGCCGCCCTGATTGGATCAGTTGATGTGCTGCCATGTACATTCAGAATCTTTTAAATGGCTTAACTATCTGCCACTCTGGAAGGGATACAAAGGGATGTTTAGATCCAGTTCATTAAAGCAACGCCTAAGGAATGAGGAGTGAATGAAAATTTAATTGTTTCAGTTAGAAGGGACCAACTAAATGAAGACATTAGAGCAAGATGGATGGAAGAACTGCTTGGTGAATCCTTTGGGTTTTGTAAAGTTTTTTTTTTTTTTTTTTCAACAGTTCTGCAAGGAAAGAAAGGCTGTACCTGAGAAAACGAGCATCCCTTTGCTTTGAGTGTTGTATAAAATGTTATAATCATGACCCTAAAGAAAACCTTAATGATGTTTAAGGTTTTCTCAGCTTCAGCTGCACTAATGAGGCCGAAGTTCAGTCCATTTTATTCTGCAAAAAACTATATCCTGGAGCACGTTTCACATCAATGTAAAGAGCCACGGTTGCTTGGATATATCAGAAAGAAAAAAAATCACCCTCCAAGTTAATAAAGTGCAAATATAAACCGATTTTGTAACATTTTTCTGTAGTTACAAAAACTGCTCACACAAATATATTGATATTAATCTTTATTTTTCATTATTTTGAGCAAAGTTCAGAAGAAAAATATACCTGCAGAAATAATTGTTCTTAACAAAATCCCCAATCCGATGTGTGCTGATCCTCAGTTTAGATTGTCCAGAAAAGGTTCACTGCTTTTCATCTAAAAGTGTCAGCAACAAAAAATGTAAAGGTAGAACTGAAAGTTTGACAAAGTGGGAAGAACCAGGGTTTCTATAGCAACCATAAAAAAAAAAATGTGTATATCACACACTATTCATATATCAACATTAAGGATTTTTACATGAAACCCTTTTTTTTTTTAGATAAAACATTATTAGAAGTTAAAACACCTGGTTGGTGTGAAGTGAAAAAATGACGCAATGTTATGTAAGGTGGAGGATGCATGATGCTGTGGGTCTGTTTCTCTTCCAAAGGCCTTGGGAACCTTGTTAGAGTGCATTCCACCATTAAATTACACCTAGAGTTTAAATAAAGTCCTCCACCTAACTACTAACGGGTCATTAATTTGTTTCACTAAAGGGTAATGATCCTTAGCAAATGGCAAATAAACAAAGAGGCGATTCTACAGAAGGAGAACAGACCTCCTTCATCGCCCATCTAAGGCCCCCGACCAAAATCCTATAGGAAAGAAGGCAGCATAAAATGAGATTTGGACACCAGGCAGGGATGCTTTGCAAAGAGAACTGCTCTCAGAGATTCCTTTATATACATAAAGAGGGACTCTGTTAGGGGAAAAACTAAATGTTGGTCAAAGTAAGCATTAAGAGCTTTGGTCCCAATAAGTTAGGATCGTCGCTGCTAAGAGTTTGGGCTCAATGAAGCTACAGGATCAATAAAATTTAATTAAACAAGGCTGTAAAACACTGATTACATTTTATGAATCACAAAAATAAATCACAGATTGTTTTTTTATTAAATATGCAGCTAAAAAAACAACAACCAGAGAACAGAAAATCTCCAGGAACAGAGAAATTATTCTAATTCAACCGATTAACAGAAGATGAAGAACTTTAATGTCAACTGAAGTTTTGAAGACTTTAAAGTCAATACTGTTTTTTTTTTTTGTTGTTGAATATTTAAGGCAACTTGTAGAAGATCTCTGAAACTTGACTGGATTATATTTTTCTTCCTCAAGTTCAACAAAACACCTAGTTACCATAGAGACCAGAGTTAGTGCAGATCTGTTCTTAGACATCCTTAAACTGAGGGCTGCAATCGTAGCAACCTCTGTTTCTATTTTACACTCCAACTCTTAGAAGCTATAAAGCTACAAACAATTATTTTTAAAAGAAATCTTCAGATCAGGTGAGGAGATTTTATTTGACTTTCTTATAGCGCTGAGGATGTTCGCTGTTCGGTTTCTAGGCTTCAGACAGGATTTCTGGCTTCCTCTTCCTGACAGGATAAATCTATCTAATCAACATTTTGTATTTTAAACCTAACCTTATCACCTTTGGTTCAATTCTCAGGTGTTTCAATATTATAAATGTAAAGATAACATTGCTTTAGCAGCAAAAGGAAGAATGATTGGTTTCAGTTTAAATTATTGTTTAGATTATTGAATATATTCATCTTTTAAAACTCTCTTCATAATGTGTCGTCATCATTTAACACTTAAAAATAACCTGGTAGAGAAAATTAACTATTAACTATTTCCTAAAGAAGCTGCAGCAACATCAGGAGGAAGAAACTTCCTCCACACCTGTTAGACTCGCAGCACTTTGTACTCAACTCAGCCTCGACTGGATTAACAGCTAAAGTTGAACAATTAACGGGCCTCGTCTTCCAGCCTCTCCATCTCCTCCACTCAGAGCCAAGCACAGATAATGCACAGCACTTCTATGCCTTCTGCTGAATTAAACATGCAAGGAACAGCCTGTGCTGGGCGCTAAAGCTGAAGCAAAGAGAGAGAGGACTTAAAAAGGGGAGGATATACACTCCCGCTCCCTTCAGAGTAGCCTCCAGAGTGCTGGTGAACATTCTTTACAATTAAGAAGATGTGTCGCAGATAGGCTGAGCTGAGGGAAGCCGAACAGGACAGGCCCTTTTTTCACTAATTGGTCAGGTTGAAAAGGAATGTCAGTTGTTGTTGGGTGGAAGCAGCCAATCAGCAATTGGAGGGTAGACCATCGCTCAGATCTACTCCTCAGAGACCTCTTTTCCACCTCCAGCTTTCATTGTTAGAGCCTTAAATCCCATCTTGAAAAATATTTCACTCTTTTCCCTTGTCTGTCATGTCAGTGCTGCGGCCAACAGATCGGGCTTCACAAGCAACAAATCTGACCATCTCCAATCCCTGGATCCGAGGCGTATAGCTTAGTTTTTCAGACGGACTCGGTCTCAGGTGGGTTACAGCAAAAAAAAGAGCAAACTGCTGCTGTCTTCTCATCCTCTCTGCAGGGGAAATGGTTTCAGTTTCTTTCCAGCCTTCGCTCTTTTTCAGACTCAATGTCTCTAATCTGAGAAGAGAAAGTCTCCTTTTATCTCCTGGCCTGTTTGGTATTCCCCAGATGGAGCTCTGAACTACCATCCTCTCCCACTCCCCTCCTCTGCCTCCTTCCCTTCTGGCCTCTTTTCCTCTCTGACGGAGCTGACTGACCTGTTACCGACTGCTCTGCATGGAGTCGGGGCCAACACTCACAGAGCCAAGGACAAGACTCTACAGGGGTGAGGCTCATAAGTGCAACCTCCATCGGCAAATACGACATGAGGCAGGATGGGGAGCCGGAGATCAGAGAGATGTTATCATTGCTACCCCACTCTCAACAGGCTGTAGGAGTACCCAGAAAAAAAAATTAATACAAGGATGTGTTTTGTAATAAAAATATTACTTAGTTTATATTTTTCTCTAAATGAAGCTAAAACTGTCAAATAAAATATTTGTTTTTTTTTTTTATTCAGGGTTCCTACAGCATAAGGCAAGTTAAATTCAAGACTTTTTAAGACTTTTTAATGCCACTTGAAATAAAAATTTAAGACCAAATTCACAAGAAACACAAGAAAGACCCGCTTGCGACAACTTAACCCAAAGGTTTATTTTAACATAAACCACTGCACTAATGTTTCAAATTTTGAAAAGCTTCCCATACAGGAAGAAAGCTAAAAACACACAAATGACAGATATATTTTAACAATTATTTAACTGAATTCACAAACTTTGTTTTAGCAGGGAACAAAACAAATCAGTTTTAAAGCCACAACATAACCAGTGCTAAGTCTTTTTTGCAGCTATTTTTCTTTGTATCGTTTTCTTAGTATGTTTGATTTGGTGATAAGTGGAGGCGTTGCAGAGACAAGGGTGGAACTAAACTGAGAAATACTGGCTGTTTCTTGCTTCTTGCACAAAATCCACTGAGCCTCATGGATGTTCCCTGGTTTTAGCCATGGAGAAAACTCTTGGCTGGAGCCAATTTTGGTTACATTTACACTTGCTCATATTTTCCAGACAAAAAGTAAATGGTGCATCTCCCAAATGTCCCGGCCTGATTTAAGACATTTTAATACCAGTTAAGGCCTTAGTTTTATTTTGAAGAATTCAATGCCTTTTAAGACTTTTTAAGGACCCGCGGGAACCCTGTTATTTTATTGAAAAAAAATCCGGAACAGCAATATTTTTAAGCATTCCTGTTTGTCAAGGATCATTTTGAAAAGCTTTGTATATCATTTTAGATTCTAACACTTATCAAAGGTTTGGTTAAGGAGGTCCAACGGGAAAACCAGCACAACAAATCCTCCAGCTGCCCAATGGCCCCCCAAGTCTATTTGCTGTGTGAGCTCAGGGTCTCCTCCCACTGGGATCTCCCATCCTCATCAGATTAGTGGGAGCTCTCCTAAACAAACAGATTATCTTCCTGTTCTGATCTGACAGACTGCAGATTCCAGATGCAATTGAGGATCTGATTTTTGTCATTCTGATCCACGTCTCATGACCATATTATGGGTTAAAACTTACAGACTGGACCAGTAAATCATGCTTCATGAATTTATCTCAGCATCACCGTGAACCAAAGCAATGCTGTCATTAGTGGAGATGATCGTGAATCTAAATGACTTCAGGTGAATTTAGAAATCCAGATTAAAAACTGTTACATGATATAAAGACTACAGGTCTAACCCAAGTTTAAATATATTCAAAAATATATTTTAATCAAGAAAGAAATTCAAGGTAAACTCCTCATTAATCCTATCTGTCAGATCCTATTATGGATTTGCTTTAGTTTGTTATGGTTTACCATATGCTGTTATTTTTACCATTTGGGGTTTGCCGTATTAGTTTTTGTCTGGTGTTAGTTTATTTCTGTTGCGTATATCTTAGTGTTTTAAGTCAGTTTTTGCTTTACTTTCTCTCGTCATTTCTGTATTTTTGAATTTCTTCTTTGTGTTATTTAAGTTTAAATAATTTCTCTCTCACCTGGAGCAATACATTAAACAGTAGATTACCTTCACCTATGTCTCCTCATTTTGCCACCTATGTCCATCCGTTTTTCCCATTCCCTAAGCCTTCAGTTTGTTGTCATTATTCACTGGTTCTCATTCCTGTTCCACGTTTCCATGGCCACACTATGGACCTAACCTCAGGTCTTTATCAAATTCTCCTACTCATGCCGCTTTGGTCCAGAATAACAGATCATGACGATTTTTTTCAAATAATTTTGTCTGTCCCAATCCTTGAATGTCAATAAAAATAGTTTTTAACACAGAAATATGGCCCTAACAAAAGAAAAAAAAAGCCTGATTAGCAGTATATACATTCAGTGCATTCCCAGGGCTTCTGTTACATGAATTCATGTGTCAGTGCAGTGTGATATACAGTGAGATCAGCTTGTGGCTCCACCAACGTGATAAAGATGCATAGATTTCATTAGAAGGTACCTGCATTAGTAGTTCTGATGTCTCTCAGCAGAGTAAACACATTATCTCTTCTGGGGTTTTATGTACTGTCAACATACTGTTCCATTAAACACAGTTATATCCTAGCTATTTAGGCGATGTATGCAAATAAACATCTGTAAAAATGTACGATGATTCTAACACTTATACCCCTTTGTCACTGGCTGAAAAACCTGTTTAAACCCGGAAACAATCGGCCTTTAGCAGCAGTGGGAACAGCTCACTGACGTGTCTACCCAGGTCCAACGACTCGGCAAGCAACCAGCGTTAAAATCGCCTCGATTCTGATCAGCATGCTGTGGAAACACTAATGCCGGGTTGACCCGTTAAATTACATGATACCATTGAATGCAACGTACAGTAGCAGCCATTCAAAACAGCACTTCCCAGTCAAATACCAGCCGAATGGCAGCCCACTTCCCTCCAACTTCCAGCTACTGGAGTAACCCTCTCTTGCATATTTTTTTACTCTTACTCCACCCGTCCACTGAATAATAGGGTCTGACCAGGGGATGATCCTTCTCTTTAGATCTCTAATGTCCACAAATCATGACAGAAAGAATATTTTAGTACAAAGATTGATGTGTAAAAAGGAATTGTAGGGGACGAGCCATGGCCCATCGAGGAAAGTTTTAATGGCTACTACTGTACAGCGTCAACACACCGCGCCAGTCCCTTTTTATTTCACAAGCAGAAACAACTCTGTTTGCATTCAATAAACATGGCGCAGCTCTGGTGAGAGGGATTCGGACAGATATAAAGTGAAATAATAAAGCACACTGACTATGCCCAGGCTTCCCAAATGTTGCTCTCCATTGTTTACTTTCCTGATTTCTGTCACACTGGTGACATAATATTAACCCAGCGTCGTGGTGTCACCAGACACGCAGCAGCGGGGGGAAGAGGCCACACAGCTGCCAGCAAGGGGTTAGACACTGCTTTTTTTTCCAGTGAGTAGGGAGCAAAATGTCGATTAATAGCGGTTCGACCCATGTTTGAAAACCTGGGTTAACGCGCTATTGTCAGTTGGAAAGAGCCTTTATTGTCAGCGCTTCAGGTGTGGCCTAACTCAAGAAGGAGAGTAACAGTTGCAGCTGAAGCCGGTGTCAGAAGGCTGAAGCTACTGGAACAGCTTTTTCTATTTGTTTCTCCTTCCTACTTATCTTCCCATAATTCTGCAGTCTTTTAAATGGTCAGATTCTGAAGAAATTACATTTACAGTAGCAGTTTTCTGTATTATTTATTATAAATGATCATTTAAATAATAATAAGGCCATTTCTTCCTGTTAAAAGGGAGTTTTTCCTCTCCACTGTCGCTACAAGCATGCTTAGTGTGAAGGATTGTATTTGAGTCAATGCAATTAACTGGTTTTCCTTAGATAGAAAACTTTGTATCAATTTGACTGTATGATCTGGTTGAACTGTAAAGTGCCTTGAGATGACTTGTGTTGTGAATTTGGCGCTATATAAATAAACTGAATTGAATTGAATTGAAATTGAATTGAATATACAGTAATACAGAGAAGGGGACACTCTAAACACTGATTATTAGAGTAACGCATTTCGAACTAAATAATAAAACAAATCAATTATTTGATGATTATCTAATTATCTCAATGTCAGGAGAATAAAAATGCCTCCAGAATAAACTGCATGATCCAAATCTAGATGTTATGACTAATATTAAGCAAACTCTGCATTGAGTTAGACAGTAGAGTAGGCAGTCACGGTTTGCACGTCTGAGAACCTAACTCAGGTTGTTGTGACAAAGATAGGGTACAGTCTTTGTGTCGAGCTTGCAGAACCAGAAATAGGTCCCAGTGGCAGGTCTGTTGAAGGAGCTAGACAGAGCAAATGAGAGCAGGTGCAGCCCTCTGCTCTGATAATACGCTGAGGAGGAGAGCTGAGGCCGTTTGGTATTTAGAAACTGATAACGCAGAGCTGCATAATTAATGACCAGTTTTTCCACAGAGGGTCGTCTTAAAATGGTTGTCTTTTATTGGTTTGTGCTGAAACAAAAAGTTATGACTGAGGAGTTTTCTCGCTGAGGGTGCATCCATATTACAAGACTCTGCGACTAATTAGGTACCAAACCTGTGATCAGTATTTAAAATTACAGCCCCTTTAGAAACCCCCAGAGAAACAATATACTGAGATACTCGAAATGCTGAATATGTAGAGATCCAATGCAGAAACAGCCAGGGGGTTAATTTCTACTGACAGCGCAATAAATATATATATATAAAGAAGATAGATATATATGTAATGAGGATCATTTTAAATCTTGGAGCATGCATGCACCCTATTGAGCACTGAATAAAAAGCATACATCCATTTTTTTCAGGGAAACAAACACAGTATGTGTGCTGTGTAAGTAGTTACACGATAGCTGTCTGAGATATTTTATCAGAAGTGGAAACTTGTTCAGACAAATGCCGACTGTATGCACAGTCTCCACTGAAATATTTAGTAAGAAAGCAGATACAGCCGTCTCATTTACAGACAACAGATTGCACAATATGTCCGACATCAATCAACAACGAGGGAACTGCTCGGCGTCGGCGGTAGAAGAGCTGAACCAGCTTTTCTTTATACCAGTAGAAACAACAACAAAAATCAATATAAAATCCAAACATTTCATTTCTTGATTTAATGGCAAAACCGTAAGTTTCAACTCAACAGTAGTTACAGTTTATGTTGAGCAATGACATTTATATTGTTGAAACTATTTTCCTTTTTTTAAATTTTACAGTACACTGGATCGTGAAAAGGAAGAGATCAAAACATTCATTTAAAATTCTCTTTCAGATGCTTTTCTTTAATTCTCTATGTTGAAACAGATAAATAAGTGGAATACATACAGAGTTTCTGCTGGGCTTTATAACGTCATTAAAAGACTTAAATTAAAATATTACAGTTAGGCCTTACAAAAGTCTTAAATACATCTAGGAGTTCTGAGGTGGCCCTCTAAATAAATTTAGTTCTGCCTATCTGAAGCTAAATAGCCCCTTCCTAAGGATTTTCTCTTCCCTGAGAACGAATTTCGGATCCTGAAGGTGATCGTTTATTGTTTGCTAAGGGATTTAGGGTGAATTTCATCCTCTGCATCATGTTGCGGTGTATATTAAACAGGGTTTTTTTAAAAATGGGATTCTTTTTCTGTTGTTTAATTGGTTGTGGTTTATTGTGGTTGTTACTTCAGGCATTTAGCCTGATCCTCAAACCTTAGTGGAAAGACAAGAAGCTATTTTCCCTCCAACATTAAGTCAGGAAGGGTGTGTCAAGGGATCTAGAGATAAATCCAAATTAAAACCCAGACTTTCCACAAAGTAATAACATAATAATAACAATAGACACAATCCTGGTGGCCGTGAGTGAAGCTGTGAACGAGGAGGTTGGAAATGATGCCTATTTTTATCACATATATAACCCAGGTGTGTATCAATATTTAAGCCCATTACAGTTTATAACAACGACTTTCGTAATTGATTAAGCAAAGCAAGCTTTTTTCAACCTAAATGTAAGCAAACAATGTTATGACAAAAAAAAGAAGACATTTTTGTTACAAGGTCAGACTACCAATCAATATCTCACATTGATAACTGTTGCTTATCCCATCTGCATCAGGCTTTTCTTCATCTTTTAAATTTCTCAAGACTCCTTTTTTGGTTTCGTAAATAGAATTAACTGTATTTCATCCTCTATATACTTTGACTAATGTGTCTCGCAATTCCATTTCCCCACTGACAACATGTAGTGTCAGGGTTCTGGCCTCTGTTTGGGTTTATTCTAGTTTCGTTGTATTTGTAGTAGTTTTGCTATCAGTGTTTAGTTCTTGAGTTTCTCTCTGTTGCCCCCTTGTGCTTGTAACCTTTCCCTGTGGCTTCCTTCTACTTAGTTCCACTCACACCTGCTGCCAATCTGCTGATTAGCCTGTCTTGGTTCAGTCGACTTCCATCGACTCTAATGTAAGCTTATTTTTCTCAGTATTTTGGATTTTTGTAATTTCTGCCTCAGTTGCCTATTAAATCTGCAAGACTCATGTCTGCCTTCTGATCTCTGCATTTAGGTCTTCAAACCTCCACCCAACCATGACATTTAGACTTTTATTATACTTTTTTTTCCTTTTTTTCTTTCCATACCTGCTGTTTTTTTCTATATAGAAATCCTGGTGATGTTTTATATTAGGTTTCAGGGGCTACTTAACATCAGGATAAATCAAGATCGCTGAATAATCAGTTGCTGACAAGCCTCTATAAGCGATTGTCTGGGGGCATCACATAATTTACGACTGAGGCCTCCGAACAATGTTTACATTACTTACTGCTGTGCCACCGACGTAAAAAGGCTGATGAGGGGATAAGGGTTTAGAAATATTTTTAACAATAGAAAATATTACTGTGTAAGACTATGAAGTGAAGTCACATACTTGAAAAAGTAATCGAAAGTAATATTCAGTGTGCTTAAAGGTAATGATTTTTTTACTTTTTGTTCTTTAGTTTGCTCTTTTAATATTTGTGTACATCTTACGCAATAATTAAGGTATTTACTGTAAAATGAACCAAAGTAATTCCTTTGTCACCAGGGTTAGAAGTAAACTTCCCTTTAAACAATCAGTCCTCTCCCTTAACAACATTTTCTCTTTTCAAAACCAGAGGAGCTGCAGAGATACGTCAGTGCAGTACAGTATGTAGCCTGTGTTTACTTCCTGGTTCCTGATCATATCAGAATTCCTAGGAAGCCAGGAAGAGAAGCAAACCACAAACAGTCTGAACAAAATCTAACAAACCTCAGCATCCTTTAAAAGGATTTGAATAACAAAATACTGCAGTGGAAACGTCACATCACTCGTCATCTTAAATTTAGCTGTGCACCAGGTGTTATTACCACTTAATGCTCCTTTAAGTTTCTATAGAGATGATCTTATAAACTCTTCAGTTAATGAAACTTGCAGAAACCATGTATTCAATGATTGCAATGTAAACAACTGAAAAAATGACTGAAAAACAACATCTAAAGTTAAAGTTTTTGCAGAGAAGGCCTATTGCTCAGCTATTCAATCCTTGGGCACTTGTAGTAAAAGATAATGAAATTAAACAAAATAAAATGAACTGAACGTGTTAAAACAACTCAGTTTTAATGGCAGGTTTGATGGATAAACCATTAAGGACCTTATGGGCTTTCTCTGTTTTTCCCTCCTGATAACTACTTCCTTTGAGAGTGTTTGATTCTGTGTTGTAACTGCTGTTTTTTATTAGTATAACTATTTTCTTTCTGACTGTGTACATTTATTTTGTTGTGAAACATATTTGTTTTCTTTTTCAAGTGTCTAATCACAGTTTTCTTGGGGCTGTGTCCTTCGGTGTTCGTCCGACTGGCTTTTGTCCTTGTTGTAAAAGTTCTCCTTGACGACTCTTCCGACGTAAACAGATGGAAAAGACTCACATTAATGTTAATTAAAATGTTTTCTCTAATGAAACATGTTTGTCTCAATAAGGCAGAAGTGTTTCACTATCAGTGTTTTTATTTACTCTTTATCTCTGGGGACTTCAATCTGGATTTACTGCATTTTATTTCTCTCATATATTTCTGTGCTTTATTCAATGCTGCATTCCACTTGTAAATTCATCAGAGAAATAATAAAGTCGTTAGAAAACATTTCCAATAAACACAGAGAGAAGAAGAGTCTGATATGGAGCTCAGCTGAACTAATCAGAGCAGCACTCTGTAAAAAAACATATATAATGTCCACTTTTGTCATCAATTAGTGAAAATTATCTTTTAATTTCAATTTTGAAAAGTACAAGGAAAATACCGAGGCTGTTTCTCAGATCTAAACTAACTGCATTTTCAAGGACTATAATTTTTAGCAAAGTTTAATATTGACCTTAAATAATACCTATAATACCAGAAAATATGGTTAAAAACTACTTCAAAATTAAAGGTTTATTTGAACTGATTTCTGTAACCACTGTTAATGAAAACATCAGCAAAAGATCCCACAGAAATGATAACATACACTCACTGTCCACTTTATTAGGTCCATTATTGCAGTAGCAATTCAGAGCAGACTTTGAATAAGCTCTCTGTTTTTACTATTTCAGCTCCTGCAGGTTTGGAGCCTGCAAATGGGGACACTTCCTCTTTCACTGTATAAAAGATCCTTCGTTGGACATTGATCTTTCTGTGGAGGCCATGACTGAACAATAAACTCAGTTTCTTTTTCCTTTGTTTTGAGATAATCCAAACTTTGTAGAAAGGTGCATAACTCTGCTAGAAGTGTCATCTGAGCTCATAAAGGGAAGGATAATGTTAATACCAGTAACCAGATAGAATGAGGGTTTTTTTAACAAGAGTGACCCAGAGTAGGCCAAGAACATGCCCACACCATTAGATCACCACCACAGTGATACAAGGTGACCGGATCCATGCTTTCGCTCTGCCTTTAGCAGATTCTTACCCGACCAAGTAGCAGCTGGAAACAAGACTTTTAGAACCTGGGAGAAATTTTTCCAACCTTTGATTGAGCTATTCCAGTAAATCTGTTTAAAGGTATACTATGCAACCAGCGAGGCTCCCCCAGAGGGCGAAAGTAAAAGTGCACTGTCGTAAATATGCTCAGCTGTTCTCCTGGTTTCTCCGTCAAGCCAGGCGCAGTTGTATTGAGCTTAGCAGACAGGCGAACGCAACGAATCACCATGTCTACTGCGGTAAAGTGACTATTTTGTTCCAATTTTCGAGTTTGAAAATTCTCGCTGGTTCTGCCATGATAACTGCACAAATATCGCCACTGCGCTAGCAACGAGCATGCCTTTCACTGGGGGCGTGTAGCAGTTCTCGCCGTAAAGCAAGACCGTCTCTCGCGATGCACGAGACTTCTGAGCCTGTGGGTGCGGGCCGAGGGCTCCTGCAATTGCAAGTACGGTATTTCCCCTACAGACCACCACGGCGGCCGAGAAAACCTTTGTTCGACCTGAAATGACTCATTTAATCATCCAAAACGTTATGGAACACATTAATTAACTGAAAAATGTTGCATAGTATGCCTTTAAATGAGGGCTTCAGCACCCTGTTCTCAGCTGACGGGAGTTGCCCTGGTGTGATCTAGTGCTCAAAGTTTAACATGTTGTGTCCTTCATGGTTTGGTTCTTATAACTATTTGTCCAGATTGCTGCTGCCATTCTATCTCTGTCTTTTTCTTCTCTGACATCTAAAAGAAATTTTGACCCACAAAATTGCCACTGACTGGACACCATTCTCTGTAAAGCACATTGAAGGTTCAGTGGAAATAATCCCAGTGGATTAGTGGCTTTTAAAACTCAGACCAACCCGTCTGACACCAACAGCAAAGTCATCTTCAAAGTAATACAATCCCCCTTTCGCAAGACAGTGGGTACATTAATAAAGTGGCCAGTGAGTCTCTTTAACAAATAATCAGATCTTAACTCTCATAATAGTCATGTTTTATTGAGGCTAATTGCTGCATCTACATGGTATTAAACTACTGCAATGGAATTTCTAGGGTATATTTTAGTTTTGACCGATTTTAACCATTTCAAATATGCCAACAAACATTTTTAAGACTGAAACATTTTCAGTTTTTATTGCATTTAATGTTCTCATGTTAAAAACGCATCTTGAATATAGAATATTTAATAAACTGGAGTGTGTAAAATACAAAAAAAACATGTAAAAGTGATAAAAGGACATGCAATAACCCAAAACGATTTCACCTCATATTTGAAACCATCAATAGAAGAAATGGCACTGTTTATGCCATAAAACATCAGTTCCTGTTTAAGAAAGGAAAACAGTGGGGAAAAGTAAAGAAGGTGAGGCAATAGAAGGAAGTAGAGTTGGAAACAAAGAAAAGCAACTTTTTTATTCATTTAATGAGTCATTACAGACTCAACATGAAACTTTGTGGAACCCCCCCAAGGCTCTTGGTGCATCTTTTTCTTAGCAAGATCAACACCATTACACAATAGCAACAACAACAACATCTACAACAACAACAACAACTGTGCTACAGAGATACACCGCCCAATATACGGATGATGCACATCATTAACACCACAGCCAGCCGCACATTAGCACACACTGGTAAGTCTGTCAAGTGACTCAGCATGGGGCCCCTTACTTCAGTGGCTCCCATCGGGAAATCAGGTGGAGTCGCAGGGGGCAAACCCAAAGTAGAGTCAACACTCTGCTTAAAAAAAAAAAAGCCTTTCACTGTTGCCACGACGACAAGTCAAGTCTTTTTGAGCTCCGAAAAACAGGTCCGGGTTTTTGATAAACGAGCTGCCATTTGCAACACATGGGCAACATTCACAGAAGCTGTTTAACAAGTTGACGAACATTTTGATATCAATCTGGGTTATTTTGTGACGTCGACTATGTTTCTAGTTGCGTATTCTGGTAATGTTTACAGTACAAACACTTTAGTCACTCTGCACATAATCACACAGCAAAGCTGAAGCAAGAAGAACGTAGCAATAAGCAGAGTTGCATCAATGGTTGCTAAGGTTTCGGGTTTGGCAGGATTTTTTTTTCTCCTTTTGATATATTTGACTTACACTTAATCAAGTCCCTCGTTGGTACAGTTCAACACGTCACAAACTGAACCACAGCGCACTACTTTTGCTTCACAAGCATCACAACGACTTCTGTTTTTATTGTTCTCTTGGTCCTCTTTAGACATTAATGAACAGCAACTGTGAAGCATAGAGGAAAATACTGATGGCATCTCTGCAGTCAGGTTGAATTATAAGCAGGTAGGTGTAGAGCTAATGGAATCGGCTTTAACTTTAGATTTGAAGCGGAGGTTGTCTTTAGCTCCCCTTCTTCCTCCACCTCATCCTCCTATTCCCAGCCCCCCTCCTTTCTTCTTCTCTCTCCATCCTCAGACGTAAATGGCAGTCCGAGAAATGACAGAGCCATCCCTCTGAGACTCCATGTCATCGTCGAGGTACACATCCATTTCTGCTTCACCGCCATGACCTCTGTGGGCATGATATGCTGGAGGTAGCACGTTTCCACCGCCTCCAAATCGATTGTATCGCTCGTCTTCATCCTCAATGCTGTCATCCAGGTTGAACTTACTCCTTTCGGCTTCATCCATCTCACCGCAAAGGAGGATGTCGTGTGCAGCTGTCCGGTTTCCGGTTGAGGAGTGGAGGTGATGGTGGTAGCTGTTGGGTTTTTCTGTCAGCGTGCCGGTGGCATCGCAGCCCTCCCTATATGTGTAGACGGGCCCGTTGTTGTTTGCCCCGGTTCCGTTCTTGCTGCTATTACCAGAGCCAGCGAACAGCAGGCGGGCTTTGTTGCCGTAGTCCGAGCCATTGCTGCCTCCATTGCCTGCTGTTACAGAGTCTCCACCGCTTGGAAAGCCCCGCCTTTGTTGCCGGCGGTTGCGGGTCAGAAGGACGACAAAGAGAGTGACGACCAATAGGAGGGCCAGAAGAGAGCCGATAACGGCGCCTGCCACCGTGCCTGCACTGGACGGATCCTCGAAGGCTTCTGCAGAGGGAATGGAGGGGTTGAAATGAGGGAGTGAGTGGAAGAAGAGAAAAGGAAGGAATTGATGGCTGTAGTTCTTCTTCTATTGTGAGTTGTGATAGCACATGTGTTACAATCCACTTACAAGTGTGCAGTAATGTTCTTCCCAGTGTAATCCCTTGGTAAGGGTGCATTCATTGCTGGGATCAGGCTGAATGGGTCTGATTTTGTTTTTGCCTTTTTTGTGGGGCATTTTGCTCTATATTTATGTATGTCCAACTGTCGGTTCCCCGTTTGTCGCCCTCTCCCCCCTATTTTGGCAGCTGGAGGAGGGGTAAGGCCTTTTCAACTTTTGTGTTGGTGTGAGCCAAGTTTGCCTCTCCACTCAGGTTTCAGCTGAGTATTGAAACAAAAATGAAGTTGGGCTTACAACATCAGCAAGTACAGCTTTGCTTAGAAACTATTTTTTCTCTTAAAAATGGGTAACAGGATTCGGGCCAGCGGAGCGACACAGACAGACAGACAGAAGCAGACCCAGGACAGAGAGGTGAGGGTGTTAATTGAGGAGAATGAAATTAGCTCAGTTTTCATCCTGCTGTATTCCCTTTCCTCCATTTGTACCAACTCCACATGCCCTTTATCTCCTCTCAGTGTCCAACCCTCTGCCTTTGCAGCCCTCTTCCTCCTCCTGACTGACACTGGTCAGCCAGTCAAACCATTGGGCAGAATGGTCACCAGCTGTTAGCTGGGACCGGGCCCAGACCTCACAGAAAAAGGTAAGGTTCCAGCTGCAGAAAAAAATTCATGCCGAGGAGTTTAAGAGGATTCTCAGAAAATAGGAAGAATGAATAGCGCCATGTTTGGCCAAGCATGCTGGGCTGAAAGCACAAGAATTATATATCTTAAACTAAGCATGTAAGAGCCAACAGTGGCTCTAAAAGTGTTCCAGTGATATAAAATGTCAGATCAGGGTAAAACATTTTGGAGATATAGGCTGCAGTTTCCAATGTACAGTTCAAATAAAACAAAATCCAAAAGCTTCAATGATCTGGTTATTTAGTGCGCACCTGTATCTTAACATGCCAATATCAGCTCACTCTGCCGGTCAAAGTTCTTCACATCTCTGATGTTGATGGTATATCTTTCTTCCATAGCCAACTTTTGGTGACCCCACAGATTTTCTGTCTAGTTTACCTCTGGAATCAGGTGATCTCACTCCAAAATTTAGATTTTACTCGTATGAAGTAATTCTTTTATTGATATTTCGTAATCTACCTCCTTAATATAGATGTATGAAAGAAATACGGTAGAATGTCGTTAGATGTAGAATGTACCGTTGTCTCTTACTGGCTTTGATACGCTTTCCACTGGTATGTTATTTTAGTTAAGAGAAATATTTATTTTCTTCTATTTTTTCACTGTTTTATTATATTTGGTCTAACAATCATGCACCAAGAGATATCAATGTTTGACATGCTTTAGCCTTAGCTTTAGGGATGCAAATTAGGTGCAAAAAAAAAAAGTAGGAATTTTGAATACTGAAAACAAGATGGAAACATCCTTCAAGCATTTGCAATCTGGTCTGTTTGTTTTTCAGTCCTACAATACAAGATATTTAAAGGTGAAAAGGGTCTGTAAACATTGTCTCCTGTTTATACAACCAACTCCTTCAACAGGGCTAACTTCTCACATCCACTATCAGTAGAGAATTTCACATAGCTTTCGTTTTCTTTTTGTATGTGAATTACATGCAGACTTTCATTTGAGAAGCTGTACAATCATGGAAGAGCAGAACAGAAGCAAGGCAGAGCCTCTTTCTGTTTTATGCAAATAACACCATGGTTCCACTAGCCCTCCTGGAAAACACAGCCATGCACGACAATCAAGCAATCTGAGGTTCAGTGGAATGAGTGCTGTGAGGGTGTACGTGCAAGGGCGGCAACATTACATGAATGACAGTGTTTTCCTTCGGATACATCACATTGGACATTGGATAATGGTCTCTATGGAGCTTTGAAGCATGGTTACGCTAACAAAACCAGCAGGGGGATGTCACGACAACTGAGCTTGGTTTGAGAGCCTTGTGATTCATGTAAATCGTTCATTCTGACGGCGCTGGGGGAAAAAACGCATGAAAGAAGAGAGGCGCTGAGCAGAGGGACAGTGGAGGAAGTCTGAGTAGGTTTCTGGTGTAGGAACAGAGAGTAAAGTTGAAAGGAGAGGGCTTGCTTTGTTTTAGAGAACCTTTTCTCCTGGCTCAGAGGGGAGGGCTACAACGGGATGATACAAACAGGCTGTGCGAGTAAAACGAGGCTCGGGGGAAAGGATATGAGGGCTAAATCAGGGGACAGTGTTGGTTTAATACCCAACTGAAGTGACAGAAGGCATTAAGGATGATGAATCCAACTTTCCCTGTCCTACTTTCCTCTTTTTTCAAACTTACAGATTGGCATAGAAACACAACATGTGGAGCAAAGTGTTATTTAGATTTATTGTGCCATTTATATTTTAGGCATTAGTGGCATTTATCAAGCAGCTGAGAAACAGAGAGACAGCTGAATAATTGCCTTTGTGAAAAGGCCTTTGGTGGCTGTCATCCTCCTGTTAATCAAGTGCTTAAAAGTCTACTATTCTGTATGGGCTATACAGGCGATGCACCTAAAAAAGGCCACTAGAGCTGGCATGTTCGTTTTTCAATAGATCAGGTCATTGACTGCAACAGGGTGAGTTTCTGTCCAGTTTCAGAGCAAAACCTAATGACTGCTGATATTTCAACTGAAATTATTAATAAAGCCACTCTGCCTTCTTCATGTAGGAGAAACCAATTTTCCAATAAATGAAATAGAACAAAATATTTTAAAACATTTTACCTATTTATTGTTAGTTTTAAATGTTTGGACTTTATAATAAATGTAGATTAATTGTGATTTAGCTTGAAAATTGTGCAATTATTCCTCCAAAACATGGACACGATTGGACAGATACTCAATCTTAGTATTATTAAACCGTATATAAAAAAATGCCATCTTCAACGTCTCTGGAATAAAAAATAAAAAAAACACTATGTGGAATATAATAATTTATATTATCTGTAATTTATTACTTTCCATTGCATGGGTTTTTGTAAGAAAAGCTACTCCCCCTTAAGGCGCTCACGCCTCTGAACTTTTTTCCAGTTCTTTTCCCTTTTCCCCTAGAGCGATCACCCTTTTAAATAACACTTTATATAATCCCTTTTAGTAAACAAGTCTCAAACAAGCCATAAACTTTAAAACCTTTATTGAGTTTTCTAATATTACTACCACATGTGGACAAAACTCAGAAATGCAGCACTCTTCTGCTTGTTCTCATGGCTCACGTCGCACTTCATCAGGCCGGGATCCTATCCAGACAAAGCAGTCACCAAACTGACTATATTTGAAACAAACTCCCAGAATGCATCAGTCTGAAGTCTCGGACATGATACCGCTAAACATGACCAACATAACAGTTGACAAACTGGTATGTCTGCATGTCATGGTTTTGTTCAAGTTTTATTTTGAGTTTTGATTGGTCTTATTTTGATTCTTGTGTTCTAGGTATGTTTAATTGCAATCGAGTTCTTAGATGTTTTCTTTTTGCCCTCTTGTCTCCTTTTCCCTAGCTCCCTTCTAGGCTCCTCTGTTCACACCTGCTCCCAATCTGCTAATTAGCCTGGTCTTTGTTTCTCTCTCCCATATATTCTCCTGCTGTTCAGTCACTCTTTGCTGGTTTGTCGTCATTACTTTGTCCTCTTCTGGTTGCTAGAATTCTTGGTTTTGAGCATCTTTGGATTTTTGTGGATTTATGTTTTGGATTTTTTGCTTTTATTGAACTTTTGGTTAATTAAACCTTTGAGTAATCACCTCTAGCTTTGTGTCTGCATTTGGGTCCTGTCAAACCTCCACCCTCCCTTTGACAGTACAAACCAGCCAACAATGGACCAAGCAGACTTTAATTTCTGCTTGAGAATCTTGGCTCAGAGGTTGTTGAATTTATTGTCCATAATATACTTTAAACGTGTTGCTCCTTTTTTTATTTACCTCCTCTTTATTCATTATTTACAACCTGCTTCTTTCCCTCATCACCCCTTTAATTTCTTGACTGGGGTGGAAGCAATAGTGCACCACCCGTTGGCATGGAATGACCGTTACAGCATCGATTAAAGCTCATACTGTATTGCCACAGAAGTTTTTATCTTAAGTCAAGCTTTTCTCTGCAGATATCTTATTTGGTTTTGTTTGGATGTACAGTAGACCTGCAGACAAAGGTATTCCCGAGGTAATTAGCCATTGGCTCGACTCTCTTGCTTTTCCAGACCTAGAAGACTGAATGATGCCTACTGCAAGAGGAAACTACAAACTCCTAAACTGGCATCTTTTCAGTTTATTTCTAGTCTTCTTCATCTAATGTCAATGCACATTTGGCCAAAGATCGTAACCCTGCTTGCCTACCAATCTGTGAATCTGTGTAAAAGGATGTGACTGCTATGATTTAGGCTTGGTATATCAAACTTGTAGTGCAAATGTGCTCTGAACAGTTATGGTCAGAAAACAGCTTTTAAAATGTATCTTTTGATTTAAAATAGAGGAACGGTTGCAATGTTTTGGCACTTTGGAGATTTTCCAGCTCCATTCCTTTGATTTTAAAGAAAAAAGTTATTCATTGGTCATTTCTAAAAATTAATACCATGAAGTGTGATTTTCATCATTTGTTATCATTCAAAACCACATAGATGATTTAAACACTTTGGATACTGTGTTTGATGATGTTTGCAGGGTTTATGAGTACATTTCCCGACACCATTTATTACAATCTAAGACACTAATGGATCCTAGTTTAGCAATGACAGTAAAATGCCAGATTTACGATCAAAGTTTAATGTCAAGTCCTTGTCAACCATGCAGCGAGACACTTTAGTAAACACTCTTCAGCAGGAATACTCCCACCCCTCAAAAAAACTCAAAAGGAGAGGAGCCTATCATAAGCAAGAAAATAGGCCATGCTTGTCATCCTCATTCCTCGTCAACAGAGGCAGACTTGCTGCATTAGGAAGCACAGTGATAAATGTCACAGAAAGAGGCAGGAGGGCTTAGATCAGTCTCTGTATTAATGTCAGGAACATGGAGGAGATTAAATGGGGGGGAGAACGAGATACCCATGAAAACTACCATTTCTACTTAACTATGCTCACTGTGGTAGGGATCATCTAAATCAGATGATTTGAGATGTGAGGATGCAAAGTGGAAGATTGAGGGCTGAGAGAGAAGGATGAACAGACACAGAAAGGCAGGAAAAGTAAAATAAACTAAAATAAGTAGAATCTGGCTCTTCTCTGCAACAGTAAATACTGAGTCCTATTAAACGTAGCTTTATTAAGCACCAGACTCCAAAGCACTGCACCAGGAACACTATGATGGAAGGAACTCATCTTAAAGAGGGTCGATTCTAACAGAATAACTGACTTTCCTGCCCTACAGTTAGATGCAAACCAGATGCAGGAGACTTTCTAAAGTACCGTAAAGTTTACAGATGTCATTCAGGATACAGCCATCATAAAACAGTCAAATATTTAACATAAAACTACAACTTTTTGAAAGAGTAGCCATTTAAGCAAAACAAGGTTTGAAAAATCAACAGAGAAAAATCTTAAGTCTTCCGAAACAATTTCCTTTGGTCAGAGGAGGCCAAAGTTGGTGTTTTGAACAGAGCATCATGTTGGAAAAAATGTCCCACCATATCAGCAAATCTTTCCCACGCCAACAGTAAAGCACGGCAGCAGAGGGATGATGACGTGGGCCGGTGTAGATACCAGATTTGCTCGGGTCCTGTGCATTCAGTGACATTGCGCCATATGATTGGCTGAACATTGCCACATGACATAAAACACTGTGGTTGCCCTGAATACAATAATAACATAATGCAGCGTCCTTATGTCGAGTCGGGAGCATCTGTAGAGTTAGCGTGTCTAATGACTGATGAGATTTTACCTGATATATAAAGAAACTGAAAAATATATGTTTATGGTGAGCAAAGTAACTGCAAGTCCATGATATAAAGGGGAGAGCTGCGTAGCGCTGTGGTTAGCTGTTCTCAGTAGCTAAAAGGTTAGCCTCTTTTAGCTTGGTCAGTTAGCCATATTAAGCTACATTTCTTTTAACTTCTCCATAACAGCCACTTATTTTCTACAAGTAATAACTGTTGTTTTCTTTGTCTAAAATCTTTATGAAAGTAATTTTTTAAGATGTTCTATTTGTCCTCCCCCGTCCTCAGATCTTAAAAAGCATAAGAAGAAGCACTGACACCTTTTGTGTCACCTTGCTAAATGGTAGAACTCATTCTTAGAACACAGTACTTGACTGCAAGACTGAGAACGATCGTTTTCTACTTTCGGCTACTTTAGATCGCCAATGAAATGTAAAATAATAGCAAATATAGTTAATAATATATTGAGACTCCAGAAGAGATCTGATTCTTAAGAAACGGGTGCAATAGAGTGTGTCTGAGAGCCGTTAGAATAACACTTTGAGTCATCCATGAATTCCTCTAAGAAAGTATTATAGTGAAATTTGTGAAGCCATCTTTCAAACAACTCAAGCTCGGTTAAGTCGGGTTCTTCGACAGGCCAAAAAAATCCCAAACTCAACAGAATAGTTGGGAAAGAAGGAATACATGTGCAGTAATGGCCAAAGTCTGGATCTAAACCTGACTGAATCACGGAGTAGGGACCAAAGGAGGGCAGACCTTCTTGAAATCCCAGTTTCCAGGCAGATGTGAGAAGTCAGGGATTGCTGCTTTAAAGTTCTTCTGCAAGCTTATGAACTTTTTTTTCTTTTCCCATGACTGCATTCACTGCTTTATGCTTGAACTCAGAAAAGTAACAAGAGTCGTGTTGGGAGAGGTGTCATGTTCACAGAGGGGGTTAGATCTATGCCTGATTTACTTTCAAAGTAAAAATTTCGTTCCTCATAACTGGTAAAACAAAGAAATGATTCAAGAAACATACAGCGTGAAAGCAAGAACTTGAAATGTTTGGTACAGGTTAACACTCCTAATGTACCTGTCTAATTCTGATTAGCATTTATTCAAAGATGACAAAGCGAACCAACTGAGCCATTTTCAAATGGCATGCTGGGTTATTTTTCTAAATCAGACAGCCACAGCAACATAATGCCCATTAAAGGTGTTTATGGGATAGAAACGTAGAGCCGACTCAGTTGGAACTATGGAATAAAAGCTCTTTAAGTAGAGTCAAAGGGCCAAGTTTCTTTAGATAAATACAGACGTTCTCCTCCTGAGCAATTTTACATCATTATCAATAACAACTGGGTTCAGAATTATCGACACTTTGACTCTTTAAGTTTTCTATCCCTAGAGCTCAAACTTCACATGGAGTAAAAGAATAAATCCAAATTAAATAACATTTGCACCAATGCATTATAGAGCAAATGATATGAGGAGGGAATATGAGATATTCCTAAAGGGATAGAAACTGGGAATATCATAATCCCAGTGATGTAAACTTTATTCACAGCTAGAGGGAAACCTGTCATTTGCTAAATGTTGTTATAACTAACTAACTCTCATTTGGTCAAAACACAATTCATTTTCTTTATTTTTCTATTACGAGTTTTAACCTGGAACAAGCTGTGTTTATACAGTAGTTTACATTAGGGGTGGAACGGTTCACAAAATCCACGGTTTGGTTCGGTTCACGGTTCATGGTCACAGTTTTCGGTTCAGTATATGTTGATTGTTACACAGAAATCCCATAAAAATGAATTAAATTAATGAAAAAATCCCAAAAAATGTATGAATTGTAATTATTGTTAATGATCCGCGGAAACCCTGGATCATTTTCGCATGTTTTGCTGCTTTGAATTTAATCATCTGGCGCATTCCCTCTACGATCTTCAAGGAACTCAGAGCGGAGCGGACGGGAGCCACAGTGGAGGCTGCTTTGTTTCAAGGATGAAAGAAAATTCTTGTTGCTACGATTGAGAAACCTTAAACTGCGTTCACGGCAAACCCTCTGAAGATCATTCCAAAGAATAAAAAATAAAAAAACAATCCACTGCACTTTGTCTCCAAGTTTGAAGATGTTTCTCTTCCCATCCAGGAAGCTTTTTCAATTCAAAATATCAGAAATAATGATGAGTTGGAGGCTTTATAGAGTGGACATAAAACAAAGCCTTGTTTTTGCATAGAAAACATGAAAATTTAACCAGACGAATGGACCTTAGGAATGGGGGTCGTTTGGCTTCTTTATTAGCCTGCAATACCTGATACCTGTCTAAGTCTCTGAAAAACGGGTCGTTATGGGGAATTGTTGGCCTTGCTGAACAGGCTAAACACTGTTGAACAGTTTAGTATCTGATCTCACTGTCTTATGCATGTGGACAGTCAGATTGGATACTAAACTCTGGGCTGCTCAGTCTGCTTCAACGTTCTTTTTTTGACCCCAGCATGATTTCTCATTGCATTTTTGTCTAGGGAGTAAAAGAAAAAAAAAGACAACTTCCAAGTGCTAAGATATCACACCATGAGAACATCTATGCTCGCTTCATTTTCCGACTGCATGCCGACAACCTCTTGGCCTTTGTTTAAGGAGGCAGAGAAACTCTTCTTAAAAGAAAAATTCATACCTTAGGGAACACAAAAACCCCACCAAGTATCAACTTCGCTCCAAACAGTCATTCAAATAGTTTTTTTTCCCCTGTTGAATCGACTGTTACACATCTGACCCAAAAAAGTTCTTCATAAGCAGAAATGCAGAGAAGTCTTAAACATACAGCAGAAAGAATGTTTTAATTTTTCAAATTTCCAACAGATGCACGGCCTGCTTTACACATGTGATCAGACAGTGAGCTCCTAAAAGCCCCTATTAGCATGAAGACAGCAGAAGCCTCAGAGTACATCTGTATCACACCTCTGACCCAGACAGAGTAATTGTACATCACATACTCTGCTTAATTACCCCTGATGACACAGACAACCTTGCACACATTCAGACACACACAGAGTCTATTAAATTACCCTCTGATGATCACTGATCTTTACACACACTTCATTTACCCCACAACTGAAAGTCAACAGATACACACACACACCCACACACACACACGTTTGGAAGCTGTGGTGTTTCCATGACAAACTCAATTGTTCCCCCATGCAACCCCACCATGCCACAGCAAGAGAGGAAATTTCCCATCTGAATCATCCTCAGTTCCTGCTCTTCATCAAGGATTCTGGCCACAGCTTTTCATCCAGTAGTTCCTCACTTTTCATCAGCGAGGAAGCAATCAGAGGGTGGTGGGGAACGACAGAAAGACGGGGAGAGAGAAATTAAACTGTAAACCACACAAGGAGGAGACTGTGATGGGAGGAGGGAGACAGAAGGAAGGGGGGTAGTCAAAATGACTTTTTAAGCATCTTGTTTCAGGCATTTTTCTTGGCCCATTGAGCCTCCCCGTGCTCTCTCCTTGGAGTCTCCGGATTTTTAAATGGATGCTTTCTGACACGGAGCAAGCAGATGGGATGAGAACTAAAAGGCAGAAAAAGATGGAAAAGAGAAAGGAAAGGAGAAATAGTGTGAAGACAGGAGACACAAACAACCGGACAGGCGATGCAAAAATATATTACAGAAAAACAAGGTTGAAGCAGGAGTTAAAAGTGAAGCCAAGGTATGAGTCTGCACACACATGGAAACACATTACATCTAATTAGGTTTCTCCATTTTACTGCCTCCTGCAGGGGTTCTGAAATTCAGGAGGTTATGCAAGTACCTCTCCACTTTCCTCTCCAAGCTCTGTGCTTAGTTAGCACCCAGCTGCTGCTCACGCAGGCTCTCATACAAACACTCAATAACTGACTCATTTAAATACAAAAACAGACAACCTTTCCTCACAACTCATGGCTCCACTTGCCTCAATAAACCCCTTTTGCCTGAAGTGTGCATGAACACAAAAAAAAGCCGCAACCAACTAGACACTTTATATTTGTTGCAAACATTTGATTCCAAGTGGAACAAAAAGCAGCTGAACTCAGTTAAAAAAAGCTTCTGACTGCATGTCTTCATGCTGCTTTTCCTTTTCCTCTAACATGGAAGAAAACATGCATCAGACTCAGGCACGGCAGCACAGGAATGTAAAGCTTATGAGGGAATAAACTCCAGCCAGCAGGTTTACAGAGCTCAGATTAACAGTGCGGTTGTAAAATACAGTCATAAAATTACACAGCAAGGCAACAAAACGGAGCCAAGAGGACTGGGCATTGATTTTCAGCCCATGAACAGCGACTAATTCTTGTCTGATTGTTTGAGCTTATAATGCACACTGCAAGCCTAGATCAAACAGAGGAAAACGATACTTTCCATCCAGAATCCAGAATGTGTTTGTTTCTTTGAGGCATAAAATGTTTTATATAGCCAAATGTTTCAGCGTAATAAAGATCTACCTAATATGTTTTATATTTCATGCCCATTTGACGTAGTTTCAGTACCTAACACATTGTAAGATACAGAGAAAGCAAAGATGTGGACGAACCTGCTTTCAATGGAAGCTTCTCTTTGCATAAATGTGCAACATTTGGTTTTTGAAGTCGTTAGGCTGCTTAAAATCTCTTTTCAGACAATTTGATGATGTTGTTCAACATTTCAATCTAGCATAATATTATAAAATATCTCTGAAAATGTGATGATGGACCTAAAAATCAACAGTTTACTACAATCTTTGAATGCTGCAATATTATGTTTGTGGTTGAATACAACCAAGACATCATGCAGAAAGATTCATGCAAATGAGCATCATTAAATTCAAAATTGTTTTCATTTAGTTTGTTGAAAGCTTTTTAAATGGCGGATATCCTGGGAGGCCAAATGTTCTGAATATTTAACAAACTTTCTGCAAGCAACTAGAGGAATAGTGACAGTTTCATTGTGAAAGCAAAAGTCAAACTTTAAGATTAAGTTACTTTTATTTTTTATATTATTTCTCTTCGTCTTATGTCAATTTTTCCTGAGCATTTAGAACATAGTCCAGTTCAACCTATGGTTAAGTGAACTAAAAAAACCTTTGCAGTAGGGAAAATGTTAACATTTTACCACAGGTTAGAGCTACTAATGTTTCTGCTTGAGGACATGCACTTAGATCATCCACTTCTTTCTCCATTCAGAAACCTTCCTTTGGGGTTTCCGTTTCAACATTTTATTGGAAAGCATTGCCAAAATAAGGGCACAGACCCCTTCCATTTATGTTTTCCAAATGGACCCCCCTCCCCCATAAAAAAATCAGGACCACCAACATTTAGAAAATGAAAAAGTTGTTTTTCTTCTTTCTAATAAGCTTGAGCCAGTAGTAACACCTCAGCCTGGCTTTAATTAATGTTTATGTGGGCCAGATCTTAACGCAAGTGCCATTCCTGAGATGTTAGAGGAGCTACTGTAGGTTAATCCATTCCAGGGGTGTTTTTCTGGACTTGGTGATGGGTTATCACCTTGTCCTCCATGGCATAGTGTAGAAGACAGGGAATATGTGAAGCTGGGGTTGCTCTAAGGTGATTTAGCCCGCGGCCATTCCAAAATAAGACCCAACTCTGAATTCTCTTCTTCTGTTGCTGGTAAGATTTTTCCTCCCCTCATCACTGATTCTGTTTTTAGTATTCACAGGTTGAACCTACAGTCAGATACAATGAAAAGCTACCGACTAATTTAGGACTAGTTTTTAGCTGATATTTTTGCATCTTAAAGTGAAAATCTTTCACAATTGACAGTCAAAGAGCCAAGGCAGCCAGCTTTTCTAAGTCTGAGGCCATGATTCTTAACGGGACAAAGGTGAGAACTGGTACAATGCTTCACTGAATAAAAACGTCTTTTACCCTACAGTATATCCACTACAGCTCTGGGTTCCAGTGGTACCTGGAACAGGCTTCAGAGTGTTGCTGCATAAATGCTGAAATGGCTGAGGTGGGGATGGATGGATGGATGGATGGATGGATGGTGAGAAATTAATGGACGGACAGATGGATGGAAGGATGGATGGAAGGATTGGTGGATGGATGGACAGATGGATGGAAGGATGGATCGATGGACGGACGGACAGATGAGGAATTGACAGATGGATTGAAGGATGGATGGATGGATGGAAGGATGGATGGATCGATGGACGGACGGACAGATGAGGAATTGATGGATGGACAGATGGATTGAAGGATAGATGATGGATGGAAAGATGGATGGAAGGATTGATGGATAAATGGATGGATGACGGGTGGAATGATGGATGGATGGAAAGATAGATGGAAGGATGGATGGATGACAGGTGGAAGAATTGATGGATGGATGGACAGATGGATTGAAGGATAGATGGATGGATGGAAGGATGGATGGAAGGAATGATGGAAGGAATGATGGATGGATGGATGGATGGATGGATGGATGGATGGATGGATGGATGGATGGATGACAGGTGGAGGGATGGATGGAAGGATGGATGATGTACGTACGGATGGATGGACGGACAGATGGATGGAAGGATAGATGATGGATTGATAGACGGATAGATCGGTGGTTGGGTGGATGGATGATGGACAGACAGCAGACTTTTGTCAGTCATTGAGCATCCAGCTTCTAGTCTTTATAAAAAGCCTTAATGGAGTATATTTTAGACAAAATGTCCATCTTTGAATTACTTCCATATTTTTATATTCCGATCCTCCAAACTCCTCAAAGATTTATCAGATTCCCATCTTTATTTGGAACAAAACATCCCACAGAACTTCTACAGAGTACTCATGTTGTGCATCAGTAAAATCTTTGTGAGATGATGCAGATTTCTCAGGCTGGGATGAGAAATGCTTCCTCAGACAGCACTTCATGTTTTTTTTTTCTTTCCCACCATTGCGTGTGTGATTATGCGACATCCTCAAGCAGCGGATAATTAAGTATGCCATAAAAATGTGTTTATCCCGTAAGATAAGTGCATTGACCTAAAAAGAGACGAGAGCCTCTGAGTCTCTGAATGTCTTTTAACACCGTCAGGCTTGCCGTTAACGTCTCTCTAATTAGCCTTTTCAGTGTTATAACAGGTGAAGTTATGAGTGGGGTGGTTAAAGTGTTTTTTTTTTTGTCTGATTTGATCAAACTCAGATTGTTACCTGTAAGATGTAAAAATAAGCAGCCACATGGATGGCTGGCTGGCCTGTGATTACAGGGAATTGAGACTTCTACCTGAAGGTGTGATAACACCTCTAATTTGTTTCCTTCACTGAAGTCATTTAAACTTTGCTCTGTCATTTTTAAAATATGATTATATGGTAGCAACAGCTTTTAAAAACACATACCAAGGAGCACGATGGCTTTTTTTTTGGACAGTTCCTGGAAACGACTGAACTGCTTGGGTAGAAGATTACTGGGAACAATGGATTTTCTGTTCCCTTTGCTCTTTGCCATAATTTCACCTCTTTCTGAGGAAATATGAAGCAACAGCAGAACATCCGTACAGGCAGTAGACTCCCATGGGTTTAATTTGTTAACACCCGGCCTTCCAGAGAAGAGAAACAGCTCTCTGTGAGGCTGAACCGAGGAGAAAAATAAACTACAGCCTAGACGTTTTGGACAAAGACCCTCAGTTTGAAAACTCTCCTAATCAACTAAACCACGTGGTTCTTGGAACGGGAGTCTATTCAGAAACGATGTTGGGTTTTTGGCAAAGATCTTTCATTCTGTAGCATTTAAAAAACAAAGATTTTATCCAGGGTAAGAGTTTATCAGCCAGTGTTGAAATTCTGACTGAGAAAAGCAGCTGATTCTACTTTAGGTCAGTCTTTAACATGTGACCATGGTGAAGCATAACATTTTGTTAAGCAGCTAACATATGCTTAAAATATTGATCTTACTTCTTTTTAACTTAGGATCACGTTTAATTTTACTTTACAGAAGGATATATGTGCCAAGATTTACATATTTTCTGGAGGTGTAACAGCAGGTTTTTGAAACCAAACACGTCTGCTTCGTACATCAATCACAACAAGGACTTATCGATTTAAATAAACCATTTAAACTTAAACTATCTCTAAACCATTAATTAGAAACATGTGGAAATCTGCATCTATCTGGTGTGTAAGTTAAGGTTTCTTAAATCTCTAAGTTAATTTCAGAGATAAGAGGGAGGGCAACCACTGGTTTATTTATTTATATATATATTAGGGGTGGAACGGTTCACAAAATCCACGGTTCGGTTCACAATGTTCGGTTCGGTATATGTTGATTGTTACACCGAAATCCCATAAAAATTTATGAAATTAATGAAAAAATCCCCAAAAATGTATGAATTGTAATTATTTTTAATGATTCGCGGAAACACTGGATCATTTCCGCATGTTTTGCTGCTTTGAATTTAATCATCTCGCGCATGCTCTCTACGATCTCCAAGGAACTCAGAGCATAAACAAAACGTGTTGCACAATGCTTGCACACTGTTGCACTTTTATCCACAACTTTCTTTCTGCCGTCATCGTAGGTCACTAAATGCAAAGTGGTCGCATACAGCAGACCTATAAAGTGCTGCTGGCGCGTCTTCCAACTCCTGTTCTTTCCCACTCGCCATACCCACACAATTCTCCACAACAACTGATTTTTTTCTGCTACACCCCGCTACGCTGCTTAGCTTCTTCTTCTTGTTTACTACTGGTGGTTGGCTTTGGTCGCAGTACCGCCACCTTCTGCTTTGGAGTGTACACGCTTCACCTATGAGAAAAAGGAGCAGCGCATGAACCGAACGCAACACACGCAAACCGAACCGAGACAGTCGAACCGAACGGTTCGGACGGTTTTCATAAGCCGTTCCATCCCTAATTTATATATATATAGATGCACTGTATATACTGTATACATCCCCTAGCACCCTTTTCCTCCTTATGGCAATTGTTTTTGACTATTGAGCAATGTAACCAGTACATTTCTCCAGTGTGAGTTTAAAAAAGTCCATCAATCAATCAATCAATCAATCAATCACCAAGCTGAACCTGATAAACTGTTTCTTCAATTGTTGCCTGACACCAGTTCTTTACTTCCACATTATTATCTAATAGGTAGAACCATTGTTGTCAAAGGATGGAGGTTGGCATCAAAGATCCACTGTAACTAACATTGGAGTGATAAAAGTTAATCATAAATCATATTTTCAATCTGCCTAACCTAAGCAGAAAAACATAAAAGCTGCGACACAAACACAGACAACCTGGTTTCTGAGCATAAACCAGGCTTGAGTCTCAGAACACAGAAGTTCTCTCCTAACCTGCTTGTGCCAACTAAAGCATAACAGAGAAGGTAATAAATCTGTCAATATTAGTGATTTGATTCATATCATTCCCTAAAATGTTTTGTTTATTTGAACAACACTTTCATGACCAACCCAACATTCAAAATGCCAAGATGAGATCTGGTATCAAGTTTCCTTGTTTCTCCACTCTTACACTTAAGGATTGGCACACCCAGGATCTCTGCAAATCTACGCCAGTGTATCTCTACTCTGAGGGTCACTGCTTGCATCCAAACAATTGTAATCACTAAAGACTACCTCCAAAATTTTCTGGAACATCTCGGGTTCCCTGTTTGCTCAACCAACCCACACAACCAAATGGGAGGACTTGCATCCAATTCTGAAAATAATGGGATGCAATCTCCCCAGCTTGTTGGAGTGCTTTAAGAGGAGATACAAGCTCTTGTGCATGTGTCTGTAAGAGAAGTTCCTGTTTGTAAAAAACTTTTACATTTTGGATATTTCCTGATTCTCCATGCTTAAATACTCCAACCCCACAATCAACACCAAACAAAAGATGTCCAAAATCACCAGAATAGACTTCTGAATATGAAATTTGGCAGAAATAAGCAGACTCTGCTTGTGGTGCAAGTTTGTCGCCAAGAAGTAATTTAACAACAAAGAAACAATCAACCAAACCCTGACTGGCAGAAGTTTTCATAGTTGTTTTAAGAAGGACCACGGATAGATTTTATTTGTTTCGTTTTTGTAACTGAAATGCAAACAAAAGAGTGCAAAGAAATTACAGTTTGAAGTTAGAAAGTTCTGAGATGGATGAAGTATCACATTTCTAATACTCTGCAGCCCTGAAACTTGCAACCAGCAGAGAAGATTAATAAGAAATCGTCTTTTCCCAGCCACCCGTGTCCAAATAAAGAAGCATTTAATGCAAATCGTTGGTGATCCATCACCAAACTGCGAGTGGTGTGCTGCTGCGACACGCTCACACACCGAGCTGTCATCTTGAGTGGGTTCAGGAGTTTAATGAACATTATTGATGCTGAGGCTCCAGCAATTACTGTGATGCTTACACCTACATGCCGGTGGCTTCATTAATTCAGTGTAAATTCTGGCTAACATATAAAGACATGCATATATGTGTAAAAGGAGCTCTTGTTTGTCACGATCCATAGCCAGAGTCAGAGCTCCTGTCTGCACTCTATTATGGATAACCAGAACTGCTGCTCCATGTGTGTCCCGTTTGGATACAGTACATGTGTCTACGTGTGCGCCATCGAAAGCAGTTTCTGCCTTATTCTGCCTGGCTGAACGCAGGGAGCTGATTGGATCCAGACCTCGGCTGTTGGTACTGTTCAAGAAAGCCAAGCAGGGTGGAAAGAAAAGGGTGGGGGGGGCATCCTACCCCCTCTTTCCATTCCTTTCACTCTGCTCACACTTGATTCATCTCCATCTCAGTCACCCTCTCCTCTACTACTCCCCTCTTCGCTCTTAAATAGGGCGATTTGTGGTTGGGTGACTCATTTCTGAGCAAATCCTGACCACAGATAAGGTGGGGGGGTGCTTTAAGGGGCCGCGGAGAGAAGAAAGAAGGAACAGACTGAACAAATGTGTGCTTTTAATTTCTAATGTACAGAAAGCAAAGAAAGAAAGGAGGAGAGGACGGATTGAAGTAAACTCCGTTTGGGTTTAAAGCAGTGTCCCATCTCTTAGGGAGGATCTTCACTTGCACTTCCCTGATACTTAGTGGACTTTATTATGGAGGGAACTCACTAGCCTCGTCAGACCATCCTGATCTCGCAAGCTTTCAAGGTTTCACTCGCAGATCAGTCTGGAGACTCTCCGTTAAAGAAAATTTGGAGCCGTTCACCAAACGAACGTCCAATCAGCGTTGGCTTTGAGGCGGGTTGAGGTGTGACGCAACGAGAAGCGCGACAGTTCAGTCTAAAGAACATGGCGGCTTCAGCCGATGAAACTTACGTTAGCGTGGCTATCGAGCAAGTTTTATCGGAATTACAGATTATTTCTTCACTGAAAGAAGAGCAAAACACTGCTCTGGAGGCTTTTCTCAGAGGAAAAGATGCTTTTGCTCTTCTCCCGACTGGTTTCGGCAAGAGTTTGATCTTGTGGTTGTGTTTTCGTCGTCTCTCTGTTAGTACGTCATATGCTTTGTTGATCTGATTGGTTTATTTGGCCCGTCTATCACCAACATAGGCAAATCAGCTAACCAGTATTTTCGCCCCTTCCCAAAATTACTTCAACTGAAGGTTTCCAGATGGATATGCGGAGCAAATCCATCTGGCGGAGTCAGGTTAGGAACTCACTGGAGTGTGAGAGAAATGGGACTGGGCCTAAGTCTCCTCTGTGATTTCCCAACTCACTCATGATCAGGAATATGAGCATGTTAAGCAGCTACATTAGGCAGTAACATGTGGGTTTGTTTGCTTATTGTCGTTTCTTTTACCATTTCCTTTGTTTAATGTTGAATAATTTACTAAAAATAAAGTGAACATGTCTCCTTTCATGTTTGCTATTGAGGCAAATGCAGCACCTTGTACAACTATTTATATCAGGGGTAACCAATTAAAAATCTAGGGGGTCCGAATAAATAAAAACAACTAGTAAAGGTCTGGAGACATTCTTAATTATAATCCGTTACTTTAAAGAAATAAAGTTCTAGGCTCCATGTAAAGAATCCACTCTCTAGTTTCCACCTGTATATTCTGATTTACTGTAAGTACACTGCTGTGTATGTGGTATTTTTACAAAACAGCTCTGAATGTAAAAAAACAATTCCCGTCTGGATTTTTTATGTGAAAATAATTGTACTCCAGCAAACCAGGAAATAACTATTTGACACAAAAAGCAGCTTTCCAAACGTGATGGGAATATGTGCAAAAATAGTATTTCTACAAGCGCTCATCTAGGACTAGGCCATGCCACCACTTTTGCATTCTTCATAGAAACATCAGTGAGACCTCTTTGGAAAGATAACGCATTGAGGAATCAAACTAAACTGTCAAAATCTTTCAAACACATGTTTTTAATGAAATAAATAATATAAAAAGGCAAAAAAAAACATGTCTTCCGTGAAAAATCGGAATAAAAAATGTAACGAGTAACCTTGCAGTGAGCCATCTTTAAAATCTTTGGTTCCACCTATATAAAACATATCGTCATAAACAGCTATTCATTGGCTACATATTGATGTCACTTACGTGGAGCCGAGTTTTTAATGGTTGGAACAGGAGGTCAGACTAGGAAGTCAAAACCTGTAGGCATTACTCATGCCGATTGGCTTTCTGTTCCAGCCTGCCCCCATCGTCCTATAACTGGTCAAACAAGGTGTCAACCAAGCCAGGATGTCCTGTTTGAACAGGTGATAGCATCGAATGCGTTGTTTTTAGCATTTTGTAGCAGGGATTTTGAGTAAAAGTAGCAAAATATTAGCCTCGTGAGACCATCCTGATCTTGTGAGCTTTCAAGGTTTCACTCGCTAATCAAATTTGGAGCCGTTCACCAAACGAACGTCCAATCAGCGTTGGCTTTGAGGCGGGTTGAGGTGTGACGCAGCGAGAAGCGCGACAGTTCAGTCTAAAGAACATGGCGGTTTCAGCCGATGAAACTAGCGTTAGCGTGGCTATTGAGCAAGTTTTATTGGAATTACAGAGTATTTCTTCACTGAAAGAAGAGCAAAACACTGCTCTGGAGGCTTTTCTCAGAGGAAATGATGTTTTTGCTCTTCACCCGACTGGTTTCGGCAAGAGTTTGGTCTATCAATTGGCTCTGTTACTACGTCATATGCTTCGTTGATCTGATTGGTTTATTTGGCCCGTCTATCACCAACATAGGCCAATCAGCTAACCAGTATTTTCGCCCCTTCCCTAAATTACTTTAACGGAAGGTTTCCAGATGGATATGAGGAGCAAATCCATCTGGCGGAGTCAGGTTAGCAAAATGTGTCTCTCTTTGACAAACAGGGCATTTTAGTTTTTTTCAAAAAACCTTTAAATATGTTGAAGGTATCTTGACTACTAATTCATATTTTCTCATTTGAGCTGAAGATCTCGTTAGCTGTTATATACTTTGCGTTGGGATTTTCCTGGAGTTACCAAAGCGGTCAAGATGCTTCCACCCTGATTTTCCATCGGAATGGTTTGTTCACACTAAGAAAGGGTTTTCATTTGTTTCCTCCACAGTTTATTTAAATGTTAAAGTGAATTTTAGTTTCAATAGACGCAAAAAAATCTTTATTTTCATGTTTGTTGTGTCCTCTACATGGCGTAGGATTTTGAATTTTGATAAATGATTCTGATATATTGTTAAATCATTTGCCACAAGTAATCACATCTCTAAATGTTAAAGAAATTGCAAGGTGTCTGTGGAAAAAGTGATTAGTGAGAGTTTTTGCTTGATCTATACCATATATTGTTATTAAAGCCAATTGTTTAGGAGAAGTGGAGCTTAAGAATGTTAGGGATCATTTAACTGTTTCCTTTTTCTTTGTTTAAGTTTATCTGAGTCTGGGTTACGGCCGAACACTCAGAGCAGAGATCTCCGGTCGCTTCCTTTCCTAATTTCCTTCTCTAGCTCCTCCAGAGTCAGACCTAAGGGTTTCCCAGAATCACAGATATAATCTCCTTAGAGGATCCAGGCTGTGGCCCCCAGGCCTCTCCCCGGTGAGACGCTCCGGAAACACGTCCCCTAGCAGACGTCTGGAAGCCATCTTCATCCGATTCCTGGATAACCTCAACGGGCTCTTTTTAATACGACAAAGAAGTGACTGGGAGCACCTCCCTTAAAGATAAGCCTTTCACCACATTCCTCCCTCTTAGCTGCTCTTGTTCTAGATGTCAGTTTCAAAGCTGCTGTGGAGTTTTTCAGTGGGATTGTTTGCAAATCAAGAAGCAAATCAGCAGTTTTGTTGGCAGCTTCAGGTTGGACAGGATCCTATGAAACAAAACTAAACAAACTTAAGAATTTCCACGAGTTAATAAGGATATTAGGAATCAACGGCAATGTTGCATGAAGCTATAAAACAGATCCTTCCGAAATCAATGCCACCTGGATTCTTGCAGGGTAATAAAAGCTGACTTTACTCCAACTTATTAAAAAAGAAAAACAATCAAGGAAGTGCTGTCAGGGAAGCTCCAGAAGAATCTTTTCCTCTCCGCTGTCATCTTCTCTCATCAGTGTTAAGGTCTTTATTCAGACATCCACCCTTACAGCGCTCCATATCGTTTCCCTCTTAACCTCCAACCCACCCTCCTCCTCCTCTCTGCATTGATTAGCTCGTAGTGGATTAGCCGCATATGTTGATAGCAGTCTGACCCCGAACATTGGCTGCTCACTAATTAAAAGATATTCTGCAGGGTTTGTTCCTTCCCAATTCAAACTGCTGTTACAGCTCTCCAAAGTATTTTTTTCCCATTACATATTTGCTTTTTTTTTGCAGTCTAAATATCTTTGACATGAATAACATGTTGATGCACAGTATAATTTTCAAATGATCATTTTCAGTTCTTCAAGAAGGAAAAATACCCAAACTAAATTGTTATTCCTGTTTACTATAAAATTCAGAAATAAAAATAATTGAAAACAAAACACACACACACAGTTGTTGTCTGCCACTATTTTCTGACAAAGTTATAAAACACAGAGCAAAGGCAGCTGTCAGCAAAATACCAACACACACTGCTGGGTTTACCAAGATCTGACACAAGACTTATGTCCTTAAAGCTTGGTGGATGATGGGGACTTCATCTGCATGTCGTAGACAGTGGAGCTAAGGTAAGTTATACCATCCTTTATGTTTTCTCGCTGACCTCTTTTGACCTCCACCGTTCACTTTATAATTATATATAATTGTAAAGTTTGCCTATAATTATAAAGTTTGCCTATAATAGCTAGAGAATAAAAGAATAGTCATACCACTACCTCACCGTTGTTCCTTACCTACTACACTTTAACGTTAAAGTAAATCCACCTGTATATAAGCCATCTGGATTGTACATATGTCACCTCAAACCTTTGTGCTACTACCTTGTATTTTTATTTATTTTTTTTAATCTTTTTATTTTTTATTTCTTATTTCTATTTTATTTTGTTTTTCATTGTGTGCAATACATGTACACTTCCACCTTAATCCTTATTTATCTTGATATACTGTACTGTATATACCTGGATATACTGTATATATATATTGTTTATTCTTCTTAATGCACCCTTTTCCTCCTTGTTTGCACCTTCTTTAATTACTATGCCAATATGTGATGAGTGAATTTCTCTGCTGTGAGATCAATAAAGCTCATCTAATCTAATCTAATTATATATTATATATATTAATACAGACTTTCTTAAAAAGTCACCACATTTCACTCTGTCGCTGTAGAATGGTAGCCCACTGGAGAGATCTGATCCAGCATGCTTGATGCTGCAGAGATTGGGAACTTTGCACTTGATAAAACAGTATTGGACCAAATCAGGGCCCCAAAAATCAGAATCTTGTCTAATGAAGTAATAGTAAAATGTTCTCAACCCCTAATAGCTATACCCTAATCCTAGGGTAGCTGTGCCAATATTAACAGCAACAGTTGCCTTCAAGGATTTCTAACAGGAGTTCAAATACATCCAGTTCACATTCATATGTAATGTATCATTATTACAAAGCATATGGGTCTAATGACAAAGGCTTAAAGATGGTTTGCCAAAAGAGATCCTAAGAGACAAACATCTAAATGACTTGAAAAAGTTCAGTCTAGGCCATCTTCTGGAATTCTTCTGGAATTCAGGTATCAAGCTGATGGTGAGATGTTATTTATAAATCCTGAGGCAGCATCACCACAGTATAAAAACCCTTGTTGGCTGCAGGGATATGGATTGTTTTTAACCAGATAATGGAACACACACAGAGGTGGTGGGTACCCAAATCGTTTACCCAAGTAAGGGCAGCACTACTTTGACATCCTTTTACTCAACAGTAGAAAGTAAAACTTAATAAAAAAGCTCGTCAATTATTAGGTGCATGTCGGCTCATTACATCTGATTTATTGCTTAAAACAATGTAATCAGACTCCTGTTCAAATTCTGGTATGCTAAGGTGCCGAAGTAAAAAATACAAATATATTCAATGATTGCAGAAGAAACACTTTCCCAAATCCATTTTATTCAACAAAAACTTATAAAATAAATCCTATCAGCAAAGGTTATGTATTTATGTTGTGTTGTGTTTTCCCCTGATCTTAGGCCCCGTCCACACAAAGTCAAAACGAACACGAAACGCTAATATTTTCCAGAACGTTTGTCGTAAAGACGGAGACGTAAAATAAATGTGATCGTCCACACGAATCCATGAAAACGCTGCAAAATGTATGCCAGGCCTATAAGTGGCGCTGTGGTGCCAAAGCAAAAATAGGCGGCGAAATGTTGGGCATGCGCACTAATATTTATACATGGTTGCCCTGCGGGTCCATTTTCGTGGTTCAGTCAAATTCAGGTGCTGAACTATGTGGTCGATATTGCTCTGTTCTTCCTGGAGATATTCCAGAAGAAGAAGATTCTGTTGTAAGCCCGACAGCAGGGTGAGTAGCATGAGCAGCAACCATTCAACACAGTACGGCGCCATTGTTGTTGTGATACTGTGTCGCGCATGCGTGTTTAGAGGCGACGCTATGACGCATGCGTGTAAAAAAAAAAATGCGGTTAGAGCTTAAAGATGGAAACGCGAAAACGGCGTAATTGGCATAACTCTCAATTTAGCCTGCTTCATGTTGGCAGACAGGTTCTATTTTATGGATTTAATCTGCATTAAATTGAAAACTGTGTTAAATTATGGCACAAACCTTTAATATATGAACACCTTGGATAGCTCTTTACCCTTAATAAATACAACTATCCTTTCTTTGTTGACCTACTCTGATCATGTATGACTGATATAAAATTTGTTCTCGAAAAAAAAAAAAAGAAGCAGATATTGCTTCACAGCTCTTAATTAAAATAAACCCATAATACACCAATGGAGTTTTATTAGGGGTTTCTGATACCGACTGGAAGAAAATCACTGAGAAATAAAAAAGTGACCATGCTGTCACCACAGATTGATGCTCAGTGAATATTTCTCACCGCTTCCAGGATTCCTTCTTTTCAGGAATCAAGGCTGTTGTACCTCTGCATTCACTATATATGCTTATTTGTATTTGTACAAAAATCACTTTGCTTTGTATCTCTACCTGATGTGTGGGCTGCAGCTGAAGAAAGAAAATGTGGCCCAGAGGTAATCATGAACAGCTCCCTTACCAAGCTTTAGCTACAGGTACAGTACCAACATCTGACCCTGTAATTTAACTGAGGAAGGAGTCTGTGCATGAGTCAAATGCCAAATGTTTGTACTGTACAACACGGACCTGCACACAAATGGTAAAACAGGGCAGGTTTGTTGCATGCAAATTGCAGCAAAAGGCAATTTCTGCATCTGCTCAACATAACAAACCCACATAGATTCATGAGTGCAAAGGCTATCGAGAACATTTCTAATGTGCAGAATATTTTTTCTATATGCTAGTAGCGAACTATGACATGTAATTCTGCCTGAAGCCTGGCAGCAGAGAAAGCTTGGCCTTGGACGGAAGAAAAGAAGTGGGTAACAAAAGGAGAGATGGAAAGCATCCCAGGGGATGGAGGCACAGTACATCATGAGCACACGAGCGTGTTCTCATTTATGCATCTGAGGGTCACCCACATGCTGCCTCACCCTGATTGAAACCAGCAGTGCCGTGGCTTGGCTCGGTTCTATCAGTGAGCTCAAGCTTCTTTTGTACTGAAGGAGAAAACAAAACAAAAAAAAGTCTTTAAACCTTGATGCTTGATCTGCACAGACCCCAATGTGAAATATTCAAACACAGAAACAGGTATATGGCCTTCAAATATTTATAACATACACCACTCATTCAACCCGCTTCACCTGCACGCACCTGACCCAACTGGATCCTTGTAAAATAAAACAAAATAAAGAAACAACTAAAAAAAACCTGAGGAAAGAAGAGGTTGAGTTTCAAAATAAGAACCAAAATACCAAGTGAAGCACAAATTGAATTGGTCAGTTTATGCATCCGAGTTCACAGCGGTGCATGCATTGGAGTCTCCTTAGGTCCAGCAGCACTGAAATCTTAACTAAAGGTCTCCCAGTGGTTTATAACCCCTAGAAAAAAATCCCATCCATATCTTACTAGCAACTTCAAAACCGGCCAGCAACCTCATGCAAAAGTCAGTTTCATTGACCAGGAAAATAAATAAAAACTCCAATATTATCTGAAAAATCCACTGCAACAAGTATTAAGCAAGGGAAAAAGCTTTATTTATGGCTTATATATCAAATATACAGGGACAGCATCTGCCAAAAGTTCTTAAATGTATAAAAGATGACATTCTGTGTGTAAAAGGGAAGAAAGTTGGGTTACTTAGAATTTTTCTGACTCAAAGTCTGGTGATAAAAAGTCTACCTCATTCTTGTAAAAAAGGTTTGTTATGAGAATGAGGAATATTAGGTTAGCTGTGCTTATTTTTATCATGTACTTTAGGACCAATATATACAATAAAAACCAAATTGAAAGACCTTTGTTTATCCACAGCAGAGTGGAGATATTTATTGTGCAGTATATCAAAAATAAATTCTATATTATATTGAGAATCATGACCTAATTAGGCTAATGCAATTTATGTTGACAGTTGGTCAGTTAGCAGTGAGGCCATCAGGTTTCTATGGTAACTCATGAAGGAGAGCCACAGGATACAAGAAAAGATCTTCACTTGTTTGTGGAGATATTATGCAATAATGATCAGTCATTTTATATTTTATAGGACCATATTCACCTTGACCCAAACAAAATCTTATGATTTAACAAGATAGAAATTGGAAAGGATCAGGATGGCTTGAATAAATCTATTTCTTTTAAAGTCGTAGGGAAGTGGCTGTTCCAACAATTGCATTTCCGAATTCGGCTGACTTTACAGGAGTGATTAAAGTGAATGTGATTGGTCGATTATCAAGGGGGCAGGATTGTTGTGGAAGACGGTTGTCAAGCAAGTTTGATTGTTGTCGGTGTGTCGGATCATCTTGCTAACCAGTTAACAACTTAGTGCTAGTAGGTTCCCAATGGGGAATTCCATTGGGACCAAGTAGCACTAAATTGGTGACTTAGAAACGACACTGTCAAGGAACGCTATGGACAGCGGAAACATGCAAGAGGAGGAGAGTTTAGTGTCGGAGGTCGTGGATGAGTCTCCTCCGTCATCCATTTTTTATATAGAGGAGGAAAGCGGGGATGAAGATGTTGTGGAAGAGGACGCCAGAAGCTTGGTTTGGTGTAGAAGGCTTCCAGCCGTACATGTTTGAGCCCTTGCCTCGCAACTCTGCCAGTTCTGTTAGCTCTACGCCTGCCGAAGACACAGACGTCCATCCCCGTGAACACTGGGACGCAACTCACTGGGAAAGGAAATTATTCTTAGTACTTATTTCAACCGTTGCGTATATTAGCTGCAACATATGAATCAAGATGCTCTGACCGAAAAAATTGGATTAACACATGATCGTTAATATGTAATTTGTAATTTACCATATGTAATTTAGGTGTACAAGCTGACGTCTAACTAACTGGCCTGCATAAGATAATGGAAAAAAACAACACAGATGTTAAGACAAGATTTTTTTTAAATAGATATTTTCTAAATTTTGGGAAAATACAGTCTGATAAAGAAAACATTTATATACATGTTTAAGCCAGAAGGATTTGACATTCAAATATGATTTCCCTATGACTTTAATACAATGTCTTCCCTTAAATCAATACCAAAAAAACAACTATAAATTCCAAATTAACTTTTTTAAACATTATTCTTTTGTTGATCTGAATAATGTAAGTGCAACAAAAAAAACAAAAACGGTAGTAATCTTTAAGTGGATAACTACTTTATGCCATAGCGTCATCTTTCCCATTAGTGTTTTAATTAGTTTCATTCAAGCGCCTTACTTATTACCAACAGCAGAAAAGTTATTTGCTGCTTTGCACCTTAAAGCTACATTTACACCTTTTTTTTATGTTAATTTTTCTTATGTGCTTCTGTGCTTTGATAGATTCAGTAAGTATACAAATCGACTTCTTAACCCCAAACTTAGCTCCTTACAGTGTAGTAATGATAAAAGACAATGGGTTTTGCCTGCATCAGCAACTTAAGAAACAGCTCCTTCTCATTTCACCACAATGCACTCACTGTTTTGTAAAGAGGACTACTTCTGGTTGCTAAAATGTAACACCAATGCTTGGCTCTCTTCCCAGAAAATAATCAAGCAAAAGGACACGTTATAAGCAACTCCACTTTGTCCTGTAGGACCAGCTTCTTTAAATTCCTTTATTTTCAGATTTGGAACAAATTTTTCAAGCTCATAAAATGGACAATTCTTTTCAGGCTATTTATCTTGTACATTAGAAGCAAGCAAATCTTCATCAGAGCAAACAAAGTGTTTGCATATATGAGATTAAGTAGGTATTATTGGGGCTGTGCTATGATGTAACAGTTGCATTAAGTAAATGTTATAGCAGCAGTTAATATGTTACAGCTGAGTAACTGTTTAGCTTTTGAATTTAATTAGCATGATCACACTGTAAAAAAAAAAACGTTACTTGGGCAATACTGGAGGCTTTTTTATGCAACTTCTTATAGTAATGACATACAAGAAAAATTCCCAACATGTCATTAAAGCAAACTTTTTTAAAAGGCAGTGAGGAATTAAACAGAAGTTTCTAGGACCACATGAAGTATACAGTAACCCAACATCATCCCTCACCCACCTATTGCTAAGCAGTGCTAGAGCACACAAAAAATGATAATCCTGGTATAGAAACCGAAGATCACCTTAAAAAATATAAAAATTAAAGAAATGTAAATGAAAAGCTATAAGCAAATAGCATTTATGTAGGCATCTACAGTCTGACTAGCCATCTGACATCAGCTACATCTCGACAGTAGAGCATAGTTGGATAATATTCAAGAAGTTTATTTGGATAACACAAAAATAATTATCAGACTGCTCCATAGTTCTATCTGAATCTAGATGTAGAAGATATAAAGATGTTGTAGAAAGATGATTTTAACTAATCCTAGAATTTCTAAAAGTAGAATGGGAGGCAGATCTTTTAGTTATCGGGCTCCTCTCCTGTGAAACCAACTATGAGTTTTAGTCCGTGAGGCAGACACCGTGTCTACTTTTAAGGCTAGGCTTAAAACTTTACTTTTTGATAAAGCTTATAGTTAGAGTGGCTCAGGTTATCCTGAGCTATCTCTATAGTTATGCTGCTATAGGCTTAGACTGCTGGAGGACATAGGGACCCCTTTTTCATCATTATGCTTCATTCTATCTCTATTCTCCCACTCTGCAGAATCTGTTAGTTCAATCTCTAACGTTCTGCTCTCTGCTTTTCCTCATAGTAGGTTCGCCTCGTCTGTTACTGTTTGGCTGTGACTCCATCCTGGAGAGAAATATCAGCTGTGCTGCTGCCATCAACACCTTTGTTATAGATGTTCGAGATCGGCCTGTTTTTCAGTGTAGTCCTGTTTCTCTGACTAAATGGCCAGATGTGCTCTCCTAATCCTCTGACATGGAGCTGGCTCGAGGCTCGTCTGCCTGGCTGTGTGTTTCCTGGACGGGGCCGCCTGGTCGCCTTTTGTATCTCTTCTTCTTATTTATCTCTGCTTCTGTCTCTTTGAACCCCAGTCGGCCTCAGCAGATGGTCGCTCACACTGAGCCTGATTCTGCTGGAGGTTTCTTCCTGTTCAAAGGGAGTTTTTTCCTCTACACTCTCGCTACAAGCATGCTTAGTGTGAGGGATTGCCTTCGAGTCAATGAATCGATGCAATCATCTGGTTTTCCTTAGATGGAAAACTTTGAATCAATTTGACTGTATGATCTGGTTGAACTGTAAAGTGCCTTGAGATGACATGTGTAGTGAATTGGCGCTATGTAAATAAACTGAATTGAATTATTTAATATTATATTATATTGAGTTTTGAATTTTAAATAGAAGCAGTAAGCTTGCATACAGCGCATACATCTTACTCCATTTTTGGTGATATTTTTATGTTCTTATGTTCTTATCTTCCAGACAGAAGTTCCCCCTGCGCGGCCGCAGCACCATGCCTACTTGAGAAGTGTTGATAGTACTGAACAGCAGTGTTACCTGTTAGAACTTGGGTCAATAACTGAATGAACTGTATCATTTAATCTCCCTGTTTCTTTAAAGGGCCGCTCTGGAGCAGATCTTTAATGGCGATATGCTGAGCATAACTTCATTCTGCAGGGAGACTGAGGGAAACAGACAGAGGCTGCTCCTGCAGTTCACCTTCTGATAGTACGACGATAGATAAACCTCCTAAAACTCAACCCTCCCGATGTGGGCGACTTCACGGCCCTCTCCGATGGGTATATGCGCTCTTCTGTATTCCCCTCATGTCCGTGGGTGCAATAAGCTGTAGCCTGGAGGCTCTAGGCTCGACTCTTATCTACCTAACAGATGGTCCCCCAGTGTGCCCACTGCACCAACAGTCACATGGAGGAGGCTGGAGGTTTCAGTCAGATTTTCTTGTTTCTGATTGTCAACAAGAAAGATATTTTAAATGGAGATTGTGTCTGCAAGTTCAAGGTTTGAAATGTTTTACACTTTCTGAACTGTGTGTACATTGCTGGGAGGAGACTGTCAGAAGACCAACAGAGGGAGAGAAATGATTCATAACCAGTGTAGAAATCCATTCAAAGATAACTTTGTTATTTAATTACCTTTTTTTTCTGTCCAGTAAACTTACTACTAACTTAAGAACCCACCGAAAATGTTATAGATTTTTTATTGATGATTGAGATGGTTGTAAAAAAAAAATATATATATATATATATATATTTTGTCAGAGACAAATTACTTTTTTTTAAAATATTTTTTGTCACCAGGAGTATGAATAATTTGTGGTTTAACAATCGATGATGAAAACATAATATTATTTGGTTTGACATTGAATGTAAATTTTGTTATAAATCAGACGCAACATCCATAAAGTGCTGAGATATAATTCTTTTTGGGAACGTTTTTTCTTGTGAAAGTTGAATTAAAATAGAAATTCTGATTTTTTATTTTTTTTGGGCACTTTTTTGGCAGGAAATGGAGTGGATGACTGCTACGAGGACAGAAGACTTCATACACAGATTAAGCCCTCAGTATATTTGCAACTATTGTTAGTCATTTATTTCTTAGATAATTTAATTAGATCCTGGCTGTACTCTGTTGTCCTTTGACCACTCAGCTGTACGTTCAGTTTCTTTTAAAAGTTGCTTTCTATCTGTCAAGTCAGCGTTTCTTCTTTTAAAAAAGCCATTCTGATCTGAAAGTGTTTGTAAAAGCAGGACATTAAAAAATGTATTCCTGCAGCTTAAAACAAGATAAAATGATTAAGTTTCTTTCATCAGTGCAAACATCCTAATTTCACCAGAACTTTTAAAAATAATGACACATCCAGGTAATTCTATATATTATTAGGCACAAACAAACACTCATCAAGCTGTTGAGAAGCAGCTTTCAGCACAAGTTATATTAAAAGTTTGATGGAAAAAAACTTGTAATAATAAAATCTATCTGCTTCATCAGGCCAAGCACAGACAGCAATAGGGCCTATCAATGTGTAAGAAAACAGAAACAGCAGGATTTTTCAGACTGTGTTAAAGGCATAGAAGAAACAAACAATATAATAGGTCTGGGGGGAGGGGGCCCTGTGGAGACAGAAATTAAGTAAACAGAGTTTCATCTGATTAAATCTTATTTTTTTTATGTAAAATGGACTATGTTTCAGGTTAACTACAGTATTTAACATGAGGAAGTAGATTTTGCAGGACATAAAGGTGATGATAAGCAGCAGAGCATGTTTTTGAACCAGATGTTGCAGTTCTACAGTCAGAGACCCACATAAGAGGCACTGAATCAGCTTAATCATGACATAAAGATTGGATGAGAACTCTAAACAGGCCATCTTATTGTCTGTTTCTATAGCAACAATAACAAGGAAGCCACAAGGAGCTGCAGCTGCAATTAGCAAAGCTGTCTCAGCTTTATAGGTTCGTGTGTAGGAATTCAACATTAAGATACTTTTTAGGATCCTACTTCCTGGCAATTACTCATAAAATTGCATTGATTTGAAATTACCTAGATCCGCCAACATGATGTTTCTATTAATAATGTCCTTTATTCCATAAGCATAGCTTGTGAATACCACCAGAAATGTAATAGCTAACTGTTAGCTGTATCATACTTGAATATTAACCCAGCTTTTACATTCCTGTATTCTCTGAAATAAAGTTCTTATAACAATAGCTGCAAAAATATATTCAATTTTATTTAATTTTTTTTCTATATGGGCTAGGAAATCATTATACTGATAAGAACCTTTATCACGCAAAGCCAACTGCAATGCACAGCGCAGTTCTCTTGATTCATGCAGCTAATTCATCCTCATGAGTTCTGCTGTCTGAGAAGCTGCCCCTCCCTGTCCTGGTATGACAAGGGGTTGGAAAATATCAATGTAAGAACATCCCATCCAGGAAGCAGCTGCATTAACCATGCTGCACCTGCACAAACGTCCATTTTCTTCTATCAGGGAAGGGTGATGCAAAGTGGAGCGAGTGATCCTGGCACAAAGTTGAGACAAAGTGGCTCTTTAAGCAGCTTATTTCCACAAGGTAGCAATTGTTTATCTATTTTTAGTTATTGAGAAACGCTGCATTCTTACGGAACATGTTTTGAGTGTTAGGGGTAGCTGCTTTACATGCAAAGTCTTCGGTGGATGTACTAAAGGGTCGTTAAGAGTCCCGCAGGGTGTTTTGACCATCAGGCACATCTTGAAACCCTATGAGCATCTGGCGCAGTGCATTTTAAGCTTCCGAGTTTTGTTGCCCATCAAGCTTGTCCAAAGCGTTAAAAAAAGAAAAAAAGTAGGAAAATCTAAACTTTTGCTTCTAAAAAAGTAAAGCTAAGGGTTCAAGCACTGACATCTGCTCCTGCAGAGCTGAAAGCATAAAAAAATAACATAAACAAGAAGATACATTGTTTTAATTTGTTAGTCCATAAAAATTCCATGGTTTATGTTTATTCCCATGTATGTAGAAAACAAAGTGCTCTCATTTTGCTACCAAATTGTGCTGAAACAGTTAATAAAAACCTACATAAAATATTTAAACTATCAGCAAAACTTGTTCAGTTTTCCTTTCTTGTTTATATTCTAGTTTTCCCACATTAAAATGCTTTTATTTACTCATAGCAACTACAAACAGCTACAGGAAAACCCCTAAGAGCCCGACGAGCTACAGGGAGCTATCGCTGGCACTTCTGAAACTGCCATCTGCTAAAAGGATGTCAGAGGCTAACAAGGTAACAGGCTAAGTGACTAAAAACAGTCTATGTGTGCAAAAACATGGTGAATATCCTGGGTGTTTGTCAAAAACAGAGGTAGTATTATTGTCTCAAAAAGGACAACCTAGCTAAAGTTTTAAACCACTAAATTAACTTTTACGAATAAGCACATATAGCAGGCTAAAAAATTGAATTAGTTATGTTACGTCCACCTGGCTTGTTTGGTGGGGTAACATTAATGGAGACCACACAAGGATTTTCTGAGTTAATGAAAAATGAAATTTATTAAATTATATTAAGTAAAACCTGAAAAAGGATTGGCTGAAATAAGAAGCCAAACCAGATTAATACAAAACCCATAACCAATTAGAAATAAACGAACGCAAAACAAACGTAACAAAACTCAATCATAAGGTCCAAACCAAACCAACTGGGGTTCTGAAGAGGGAGAGGAGAAAAAAGCCTGCTGACTGCTGCAGCATGACAGCTTTTAAAGAGGCAGAGCACCAATCAGGGAGAAAACATAACACCTGCAGAATGCCTGCCTCCAGGACCCTAAAAGGAGAAAAAGCAGAGACCCACTGCAGCCATAACAGTTAACCTGTGCTGTTAAATATAATTTTTTTTTTTTTTTTCAATCCAACATGGAAACTTTTTTTTTTCTCCATGGAGATTAAAACATCGGCTCTGTTCAAAAACCTAGGACGCATCCTTAGAAGACCGGATTCGAAGGCCGATTACGTCATAGCGCGGCGCCGAGGTCTGGTCGGATTCCAAGAGTCCTCGTTATGCGGCCTTAAAATGCGTCCTTCTTTTTGCCCGATTTGAAGGGCGGGTCTGATGTATCCTCGGTAATCTTGGATATCCCAGGATTCATTGCGAGACCAAGCAAGCTGTGATCAGAGTAAAGTTTACTTGGCGCCAAACAGTGGTGAAAATTGGAAGTTCAGTTTAATATAATACAAGTCATTTAATAGTTCCGTCTGAGATTAATGAAAAATAGTTGTTTTAATGGTTATTGAGTCAGATATGTGGCGGTAATGTTTGGTTTATCTAAAGGTTTTAATCTGTTACTGTGTGAAAGGGTTTGGCTGTAATTTAAGGACAGATTCTAATAGATCTGCAGTGTGGGGACTATAAATCTGATAGGATTTTTATCTTTTTATTGCTGTTTTGCACAATATGCTTAACTACGTATTTTTTGTTGTTGAATATTAGAGATTTTGCAGCTATATTTTTTATAAATACATTGTTTAGATTTACTTATATCTTTCTACCCCTTTTATAGAATAGAATAGAAAATCCCTTTACTGTCCCACAATGGGCAAATTTACAGCAGCAGAAATATTATTGAAAATGGTTACACAAATGTGGACCTTAGAAAAATGTATAAGAATAACATAATAGGGAAGAGTTAAAATATAAACAATACAATACTGTAAAGTGTTTTAACAATATAAAACTGGGGAATAAATAACCAATATGCAGCTATGGACATTTTTACAGTCATGGATATTCGAAAATAGCAGCAACATCAGAGAAGTGCAAAATGACAGCAGCAGGTTATTTAACTGACTAAGGTTTCTATCATTACATTTGATTTTATTTGTTCCTGCTACCGGTGGTTGGAACCTTTATTCCACTCTGGATTCTTGTGATTGTAGTCTTTGTTCACTTCACAATAAAAAAGAAATAAACAGTTTTGAAAACCTCGTTATTCATTCTTTTCCTGCTTTGTATGTCAACGTTTACGGTTGCTAAGCAACAGAACATACGGCGATAAAACCCGCCGAAGGGTAGACCTGGTCGAATTCACAGCCTAAACTCTTCCAGTCTCCTTATTTTCAAGGACTTCGAAGGATCCAGTCTAGGTAGACCGCGTCCTTGGAGGATGCGTCCTAGGTTTTCGAACAGAGCCATCTGCTGATGTCAATCTAGGAAGCTAGCCCATCTGTCGAAGAAACCCTTTCCTCTATTTCCAGGTAGAAGCAGTTCCTTAGTTTTTTGCAGTATAGAATAGGTGTTATCTTCTAATATTTTAGAAAAATAAAGTATAAATCTATGAACGGTTTTACTCCAAACAACTATTCCATGTTGCTGCGGATTAAAGGGTAAAAACCTTAACACTGCACGCATGTTTCCAAGAGAATATGTGACCCTATAGTGTTCTCCTCCTCCTGTGTGCATTCATAGTTTGTGTTTGATTAGGGCTGTGCTGAGGTTAGCTGGAGCCCTGTGGCAAAGAGTCAGAGCCAGAATTTTCTCCCCATGGCTACATCATCTGATTATTTCATGCACGGTTCTGCATGGCTCGGTTTGTCTGTGTGTGGATGGGAGCGCAGCATGTACGCGTTTTCAAAGTGAGGATGTGTCTTTCCAGTGGACAGCTATCACGGTTGCTGCAGGCGATCCAGGAAATGCTTTTCCACTCGTCTGTCTAGATGTGACTGCGTTTGAGTGTGCATAAGGGTGTAAATGCATGTGTGTGGCAACACAGCCGACAGCACTGTGCCAGCTGGACTCCCCCATATAATGCTTTTCTTGTGCGGGGGGTCGGGTGGGATGGATGGAGTGATGGCCAGAGAGGTGGAGGATAGAGAGGGTCACAGTCTCCTGCCAGATAACTCTTACAATCTAAACCACAAGTCATCACGTTTATTTTTTTTTCCAAGAGAAACCCTTGGTCTTGTCTCTCTTCCTGCTACTTCCCACATTTGAACCTCTCCATCATTCCCCTCCCTCACACATACACTCGCCTTTATCTCGGCTTTCAGCTCCTCTGCAATCACCGTCTTTATTCCGCTGCCCACCCCACCTCACTCCTAACCCTCCACTCCAATCGTTTTGTTATTTTTTTTTCCCCCTGCCAACCTCCTCTTCCACTCTCTGTGCACGCCGCCCTGGGCAGATCCAGCTGGCGCCGTGGAAACCAAGCAAGCGATGCATAGATGGCATGATGTACATGTGGAGGGATGGGGATCATGGTGGAGTTGGAGGGGAGGCTGTTTGTGCAGGACAGAAGGGAGGAGGTGGAGGGTACATTTCACGCTTGTCAGCAAAAACACTAAAATGTTCTTGTTGCATTACAGAAGCACTTACTTCTGAGAGCTCAGCATAGATGAGAGAGATGGACAGAGAGTATGGAGGTGAGTGAGAGACATTTTATTAGACCCCTCAAAATGCCTCCCAGTTCCATCAACCCCCCTCCTTCAGACCCACTTCTTATTCCCCGACCATTTTCCACGGTTCATCCTCATCAGCCGCCTCTTACTGTGTTTCTGGCTGAGGAACGGGCTCAGGACTTATGATGGGTCTTTTACGGCAGCAAAAAATGGTAAATAGCACAAGCCTTTTATCTGACGTCCAACAGGCAGGGGAAAGCAGTAGGGATATGAGCAGCATATGTTTAAATTCAGGTGTTAAATGTTATATTAATGAGAAAAAGAGTTCTCCGTCTGATTGTTTAGACCTCTGGAACAAATATTCCACATAAAACTTATTTGAATTCCATATCTCAAATACCTGTACAATACTGCAGACAGAAAAAAATATCTTTTCATAAAAATATATAACTTTAACCAAACAAGAAAATGAAAACAAGCTTATACACTTACCGGCCACTTTATTAAGTACACCTGTCCAACTGCTCCTTGACACTTAATTTCTAAGCAGCCAATCACATGGCGGCAACTCAGTGCATTTAGGCATGTAGACATGGTCAAGACAATCTCCTGCAGTTCAAACCGAGCATCAGTATGGGGAAGAAAGGTGATTTGAGTGACTTTGAACGTGGCATGATTGTTGGTGCCAGAAGGGCTGGTCTGAGTATTTCAGAAACTGCTGATCTGCTGGGATTTTCACGCACAACCATCTCTAGGGTTTACAGAGAATGGTCCGAAAAAGAAAAAACATGTGGGCGGAAATGCCTTGTTGATGCCAGAGGTCAGAGGAGAATGGCCAGACTGGTTCGAGCTGATAGAAGGGCAACAGTGACTCAAATAACCACCCGTTACAACCAAGGTGGGCAGAAGAGCATCTCTGAACGCACAGTACGTCGAACTTTAAGGCAGATGGGCTACAGCAGCAGAAGACCACACCGGGTGCCACTCCTTTCAGCTAAGAACAGGAAACTGAGGCTACAATTTGCACAAGCTCATCGAAATTGGACAATAGAAGATTGGAAAAACGTTGCCTGGTCTGATGAGTCTCGATTTCTGCTGCGACATTCGGATGGTAGGGTCAGAATTTGGCGTCTACAATATGAAAGCATGGATCCATCCTGCCTTATATCAACGGTTCAGGCTGGTGGTGGTGGTGTCATGGTGTGGGGAATATTTTCTTGGCACTCTTTGGGCCCCTTGTTACCAATTGAGCATGTTGCAACGCCACAGCCTACCTGAGTATTGTTGCTGGCCATGTCCATCCCTTTATAACCACAATGTACCCAACTTCTGATGGCTACTTTCAGCAGGATAATGAGCCATGTCATAAAGCTGGAATCATCTCAGACTGGTTTCTTGAACATGACAATGAGTTCACTGTACTCAAATGGCCTCCACAGTCACCCAATCTCAATCCAATAGAGCATCTTTGGGATGTGGTGGAACGGGAGATTCGCATCATGGATGTGCAGCCGACAAATCTGCGGCAACTGTGTGATGCCATCATGTCAATATGGACCAAACTCACTGAGGAATGCTTCCAGCACCTTGTTGAATCTATGCCACGAAGAATTGAGGCAGTTCTGAAGGCAAAAGGGGGTCCAACCTGTTACTAGCATGGGGTACCTAATAAAGTGGCCGGTGAGTGTACATGCATTCTTTCTCGAGCTATTTTGGCCAAATGTGTACAATGCCATTTTCGCAAAAGTCTTCATATTGTTAGGAATATGGGTATTCATCTCCACAAGATCCGTTCAAGTACCAAAGGAAATCTAAGTGGCAGTCAGCTCCTCCGTTCCTCAAGGAAACAACTTAACCTGGGTAAACCATGTCCGCCCTCCAATGTGCAAACCAATTTCTGAAACAACCCGCACCAATTGGATTCAAAGAAAGACACCTTTTCTTGGAACGTGAGTCCTGTTTCTTTTACTCCCTTTTGCAAATCAAAGCTAAAATTTCCCTCTGAGCCTGAACTAACCACAGGAACTTCCCCTTCTCTTTTCAGTCCTGGTTCACCGGTGTTCAGAGCAGCACTGGACCCATTCCTACCAGTTCTCAATAAACCTGTTAAACCTTCCCATTGTCTCTCTGATTGGTTTTCTGCATGTGGTTCAGATCTTTGAATAAATGTCATGACACATATATGGCAAGTGGCATTCAAAAAGAGCAGCAAGACGTAGACTGAGAGCCTGTCTGTTTTACTAGCATGCACAGTTCAATATAAACACAAGAGGAATACTTTTTGCTAATATTTGATTGACTTGTAACAAGGGTCACATAGTTTTAGTAAATATAATCAGAAGTACATTAGAAATAAACTTCCTCTTCAAACTTTTCTTCTGCAACTAGTCGTTGGATGAAAGTTGGTCTGCAGTACTTCAACTGATTTCACTGTGAGCTTCAGACCTTCAGTTATGCCTAAAATTAATGTTCATTGGGCCAAGTTCAATGGCATCAACTCTTAAGCAAAGCCTCAGAGGAAATGGAGCCATGATATCTTTAGTGCCATAGTGCTGACAATAAGCTCTGAAAAATTACTTTTTTATTATAATCATTAAGTCATATTAATAACAAAGCTCAGCTGAGTTTATAGCTTGCAGCTCTTGAATTACAGTGTAGCTGAAGTTATTGAGGGAATTCTGTGTATTCAGAGAATCACAAGTGGATATTTAGATCTAAATGTTGGAGAGGTAACACCCCCCCATGTTACTGTATTGAAAATATGTGGATCCGTGGCAGAGAGTCTCCAGGTTTTGTCAGTAAAATGGATTTTTCCACTCCATATGTTGGAGTGTTAGATATGTTCATTCCTATTTGTTTTATGGTGAAAATGAGTGGCTTAAAATATCAAAAGCTTTACAAGATATCAACTCCAGAACAACCCCCCTGCCCATAATATCACCCTAACTGCTCTTATATTGTCTTTTTAACAGCCTTTAGATGGACCAAGGCCATATTTTATTCATTTGCAGCTTCAACGGCAGCAGATAACCACTCTGACCTTTAAAGCAGGCAACTGTGTTTGTCCAAGGGTCAATCGTAATGATTTTCTCCCTCATCCGAAGCGTGTCTTCTGTTGAGGTAATTGGCTCAATACATTCATGGTGCCCGACCTCGGAAAAAGCGCCATTCTAAAAACAATGTTGTGTCTCAGAACCTGAAGCAGTAGAAAGGGGATGCGATAAAAAGGTTCAACACTTTCTGACAGTAGCAATTCAAAGCACTAGAAATAATAGAAATATCATGAATCCATCCAACTTAAGTGTTCGTTGCTTTTACTTTATATGTCAATGAGGTTTTGTGTGTTTTTATTCCAGTCTTAGGGATGAATTACTGTATCTTGCATTTTCTCTTGTTGCAGCTGTGGTCAGCAGTGAAGTTAAAGATAGGAAAATAAATAATTTCAATTAGTATAATAAGGCTTTCTCTGGATAAGGGATTCCAAAAGTTGAATGCACGTGCTGCCAAAAGGGGTCTTAAAGGGTGGAGCTAAAGTAAGAGTACCCAAAGATTTTGTAATCCAAAAAAAAATTTATATCAACTCTAGGAGGTCTCATGCTCCAGAAATGCTCCAAATCATTTTCTTATTATTCAAAGTTAAACCAAAGTTCTGGACCTTGGGGCATCAAATTACATTTTCCAAAAAAATTAAACATTCCGCTGGACTTTGTTTCCCAGTTTGAAGACATTTCGCTTCCCATCCAGGAAGCTTTTTCACTTTAAAATGTCAGAAATAGCATCAAGCTCAAGGTTTTATAGAGTAGCCCAACAAAGCCTTGTTTTTGCTTAGAAAACATGCAAACGGAACTGGACGAACGGGTCTGGTCCTTTGCACCCTTTATTAGCCTGTAATCCCCGATACCTGTCTATGTCTCTGAAAGGGGGTCGTTAGAGGGAATTGCTCGCCTCTTATAGGGGAACAGAAGACCTCGTAACATCTTCAAACTTGGAAACAAAGTCCAGACCTGGATGACTGAGAATCTTCCCCAACGTGAAATTAGGTATAAATTCTTTGTTATGATAGTAAAATGCCTTCAGACAAATTCTGTGATAGTCTTGTTAGTTGAGCCAAATGGAACATAACTCAGAATTAATCAACATAAACATCTGAATAGCTGTTCTATCAGTTTAAGACATAAAAGAGAGAAATTACCAAAGTGTTTTTGTCCCAGCCCCCAGATTACTGCTCTGTGAGTCTTCAGGGAAATATATTTTAAAGAAACATTGCACCATGGACTTTGTAGAGGGTCAAAAGGGCACTATGTATGCAAGCATCCCCCACAACATGCTCCTTTTGAGCATTTATTGGTTTAACTGTTGATTTAACTGCTGGTGTGTGTTTTAATTACTCAGTCATGTGATACTGAATGATTCATCCCGCCTTATGCTGCCAAACCTTTAAAAAGGTGAAGCAAATGATGCATTCTGACTGTGACTCACTACGAGCGGCAGACTGACCATCTGGAGAGTTTGGACCTTTCCTGAACCGATGTAAAAAATGAAAGGAATATGATGCCTGGACCAGTACAGTGAAAATGCCCACTGAAGCACAAACATATTAGTTACCAAACAAACATGTATTGCACATTTTAAATGCATAGATAAAGGCTAAAATAAGCAACAAAAAATATAATTCCCATAAATGCCACTTGTGATTTAAACGAAGGCTACTTCCCGACAAATAAGTTTTTAAATGTTAAATCTAAAATTTTGAGTTTTTGGCCCTAATTGCTGATGGAATTGGCATGTTCCAACAGCACATTGCATGTCTGAGAGTCTGTGTACTCTAGTTAATGATTATTTGGCAACAAAATTAGTTGATTAGCAATATCAAATTAATTATTTAATCCCTAACAGAAATAGTGCTCAAAAGCACATGATTATTTTGACCCACTGAATGGTTATAATTCATGTAGATACAAATACACCTGCAGCAGTAGAGTTAACATTGGCTATGGCTTCTTCAAATTGGCATATTAAACAACAGGAGCAAACTAAAAACTGATTATTTGAGTGAAATCAACAAAAAAGACAAAAGACAAGATCAAAAATATAAAGAATATTATTCTTATACACGTCTCCAACCATTGTATCCGGTTTACGTCGATGATGCATTCCCAGAGTGCTGAACCTCGTCTTATTCCATAAACAAAACTGAGTTACTCTAACAGAGACACAATATCCACATGTGGTTAAAATCTCTTAGCTATTACAGAAAAAAAAATAAAATCAATAATAATAATAATTAATGAGCTGCTGTGATTCATTATTTTATCTTTTTTGTTGCTATCTGAAAACGATGGAGCTCGACTAATAACCGGTTTATTAATCATTTAACAGTTGTTATGAAGTGCTACCAAGTGCTGTGTTAGAACGTTGTTGTTAAACGACTTCAAATAAGGTGACAGTGAAGAGTTTTCCCCAAACGTGGTGAAGAGAAAAACACACTCCCTCCCACCTGCTGAAGGGAGCTGTCAGTGGTGCATCACACACCAAAGGAGGAGGATATCCCCTGGCTGTTAACATATTTTTCTTCCACCACAGATCATAACCATGACTTATAGGAGTGCTGTTTCTCATGCATGGAAAAACCAAACATTTATAGACAGAAAAACAGCATATTTTGCTTTACCCTGCTGACTGGGACTATTTATTCCAGTAACTAAGCTGTTCTAACCACCTATAGAGGGATAATATCTAATTTTTCTGTTGCTAAATAAACCAATCCTTTATTTTCATGTCTGACTTTAATAACTACATGTTTTTTTTGCTCTCTCTAGGTGGCTGTAATGAGCTGGTATGATCCATTAATTCATTTAATTACTTGTGATTAAGCATAGTGTGGTTTTCTCAAAGAATGACACAAAGAAAAGGCAGTTTATTAATTAGTCTGCCAAATGAAATCTTTTAAGAGACGCGTGTATACAGACACATGTCACAGTGTTGGCTTCGTTGGAAACCAAATTATTCTGACGAGACCCGTTCCTTTCAGCATGTTTTTAAAGCCTTCATTTGGCCCACCGCCTGCCGTTCTCACCTTCTTTACCAGGGTTCACTTTAAACCCCTCAACGTACTGCAACACAAGCAAGCCATGAAACACAGAGGACGCATTCAGCACAGAGGGGGATCAATCCCAAATCTCTGTCTTGATCTCAGATACAAAAAAGATGGAAAATGTTTCTGTGAGTTCCTAAAGGTGTTCGGAGGATCTGTGTATGGACTGAGCGGGGGTTTTACGCGTGTCTGGAAGGGATTTCGGAGAGCTCGGTGTTCTTTGTGCTCGAAGAGGAAAGCATTGACTCCTTGATACTCTGAGTTGGACACAATGCTGCGCTTCCAGCAAGAACAGGAGCGGCTAAGCCACTTTCCAAACCTCCCACACATCCAGCACACCGCCTTGCTGAAAGGATCATTGTTTCCTGCAGAACAATTCAAATCTGCGGCTCAGATTTCCCACGGATTTTCTAAATGTAGCCTTCTTGCTGTCATTTTGCTAAAGAGAATATGTTTCTTTTAATCATTTCTTCTTGTAAAGCTCAATATAGTGATGATCCATCTAATTCCTCTAACAAAAAAAAAGGATTTTCATCAATCAAGGAGCTGGTTTTAAAAGCAACCCTAGAAACACATTGAAGCTAAAGCAAAACAGATTTTGTTGCCTTTGTCTCTGACATGCATTGAAAACATCAGTTGGTGGATTTGTGTCTGCAGTTTTATGTTTTGGATCAGTTTGTAAAAAGAAAGTTCTACCGATCAACATACCAACAGCCAAACCCAGGGGACAAATCAACCCTTTTTTCAGGCAAATCATTTAACAGAGAAGCAAGGAAGATATGAGAAACATTAGGAGACTGTTAGTGTAGGTATTTGTTGTTGCAGAGAAGGAGGGAGGGTGAAAAAAAAAGGAAAGAGAAGCAAACCTCTGCAAACTGGCTCACACCAACCTGAACCCTTTGGAAAAATGTTGAAATCCTGAAACAAACCCAACACCGCGGCAGAGCCAAGGCAGTCCGATAAGGGCCTCATCCATTAACGCTTCACGTTTCATTTCCCTCCAGCAGGGCTGCAGAGTCCCGCTCCCAGTAATTCTGTATAAACTTTTAACTTTAGCAGATTGGTTTGGTTTTGAAGTTATAAATATGGGCCCTTATCGTGCAATTTGGCCCTGCTGTGGGGAAATAACCCATCAAAAGCTTCCGGCAGACCCCGCTGACAGTGGACCAGAACACTGAGATCTGCAGCCCCACAGCTGTCAGATCAGCTCTGATCCCAGTACGTGACCGTTTCCAGTTGCATGCACGTGTGCAGGTGTGTGTATGTGGTTGCAGAGGGTTGTGGACTAGTTGTGCATTTAGACATCTATCACCAGTAATGTATGCCAAACAAACTGCGTGGACTCGATGGCCTCTTTGTGTGTGTTTCATTCTGACTCACCAATGACGAAAGTAGTGAGGGTTTGTCTGCTGGCGCCATGTTTGTTCTTCACCTCGCAGGTAAAGGTGGTGTTGACGGCGTCATCCACCTTCCTCACCATCAGCTTATTGTCCTCCACCACCACCGTCTCTGGCAAGGAACCAGAAGCCCTAGAAAGAACAAGAAAAAGATGGAGGAAAAGGGATTAATAGGAGACGCATCATCCGTCTCTGAAATTTTAGCTTGATCTTCGTTACAATAACATAAAAATTAAGGTTTTAGTTTAAAGAATGCAGCTGTGGGGTGCAGATTGTGTTCCTTACGTGGTCCAGGTGATGGTGGTGGGTTCAGGGTTGGCTTTGGCCTGGCAGAACAGCACAGCGTCAGAGCGACCGACGTACCAGTTGTTGTCATAACCCTCAATGGTGACGGTTGGAGGGTCTGCAGGTGAAAGTGATCATTATTACTAATAAAAAAGGTTTTCTTATCTTTTAAAATGTTTCGGTTACAACCATTCAGTGGTTTGCAAATAAAACATCTGAAAAAAGCAATTGAATTCAGCCCCCGAAACCCTAAATTAAAATCCAGTGGAAGGGCTGTGTTGATGAGTCCTCTGACGTGGGGACTAGATCGGAACACATCTGCCTGGCTGTTTGTTTCCTAGACAGGGCTGGTTGAAAGTTGCCTTTTGTATCTCTGCTTCTTTTTCTACGTCTGCTTCTGTCTCCTTGAACCCCAGTTCACCTCAGCAGATGGCCGCTTACACTGAGCCTGGTTCTGCTGGAGGTTTCTTCCTGTTAAAAGGGAGTTTTTCCTCTCCACTGTCGCTACAAGCATGCTCAATGTGAGGGATTGCATTCGAGTCAATGAGTCGATGCAAACTTTGAACCAACTTGACTGGATGATCTGGTTAAACTATAAAGTTCAACCAAACTGAATTGACAATATATAAATAAACTGATTTGAACTGAATTGAGTTAGAGAAGTCAGAACTTGCGTCCATCTGTGTGTTACTATTCTCTATAATCATGCAGCTGTCCACTTGCGTCTGACTCTGCTTGGAAGCTTTCTCTTCTTACCAATAGCTGCAAACACCCCCCCGAATTATGATCTGTGGGCGATGCTCTGACAAGCTCAATGAGGATTGCAGTTTCACTGCAATCTGTAGCAACATTTTCTTTAGCAACCTCCATAGGTAGAGAATAGTGTTAATTGAAATTTTTTATTGATTGTGTGTTTTATGCACACTGGATGATTTTGGAACAAACCTGTATAGGTGTTATCAGAGATTTTTACAGCGCTTTGTATTTTGTCTGAGGCGGATATGTTATATTTTCTCACTATGCCTCTTCCTGTTTTGATCAGGACGTTCCCTTCAAAATGCTGCATAGGTTTGACCAACATAGACCAGGGATCTACCTCAGTCAGACCTACAGTACCCAGGCACAGTTACAGAGAATCATCCAACCACCACCGTGCATTTAAATAGGATGTAATCACTACTTCTTTATATGATTGGATTTCCGTCAAAACAGACATATCAGGTCAAGCATTTTTTTTAGCCTTTAGGAACACAGAGCTGAGGAAAGTTTTTGGAGCTTCTCTTCAAACCATAATTTTTAAAAAAAAGATTTTTAGCACGTAAACCTATGAAGACTACGGTGGCCCTGAAGTGCAAACTGCAACTACAAATCTAAAAGCGCAACTACATTAAGTAAATCGCAACTACATTAAGAAAAACACAATTACATTAACCTTCCGGAAAAGGTAGGTACCAGTGGGGAAACATGAGACATCCCTGATTGGACGACGGCGCCGTTTGACCCTTGAACCGGAAGTCATTCTGCCTGCTGCGGCTTTTGAAAACATGGATATTGTCGGCGCCCCAAACCTAGCTGCCGTTATCGAGGAATATTTTGAATCAGGACATGCGTACGAGGTGATACTGGATATGCTCATATGTCGTCTGAACAGTCCAGCTTCTTTTAAGTGTGTCTTCAGTGTACGCAAACTAGCTGAAATTTCGTGATTAGTCTTGAGCATATCCAGTATCACCTCGTACGCATGTCCTGATTCAAAATATTCCTGGATAACGGCAGCTATGTTTGGGGCGCCGACAATATCCATGTTTTCAAAAGCCGCAGCAGGCAGAATGACTTCCGGTTCAAGGGTCAAACGGCGCCGTCGTCCAATCAGCGATGTCTCATGTTTCCCACTGGTACCTACCTTTTCCGGTAGGTTAATGTAATTGTGTTTTCCTTAATGTAGTTGCGCTTTGCTTTATGTAGTTTTGTTTTCTTTAATGTAGTTGCGCTTTGCTTTATGTAGTTTTGTTTTCCTTAATGTAGTTGTGCTTTGCTTTATGTAGTTGCGATTTCCTTCATGTAGTTGCGCTTTTAGATTTGTAGTTGCAGTTTGCACTTCAGGGCCACCGTAGAAGAAAGATGGAGGCAGCAACAATCGGGCAATCTACCTGAAATATTTTGACTACGGGAGAACAGTGATCTGGAAAGAAACAAACTGGCATATCGTAACTCTGGGTGAGCTGCAGAGACCCACTGCTGAGGTGAGGTTACATAAATCTAACTTTATGGAAAAAAAATGTATGCTTTAAATAAAAAACCCTCTCAAAGGAGGTGGATCATTATCACATGCCAGACTTTCCAGAGTTAAAAGTCCTTTTCTTTCAAATCATCCAGTGCTTTGTTTTAAGAGATATAAACACTTTGCGGTTTGTTGTGCAACCTGACAACATTTGGAAAAGTGCAGGGAATGCAGACACTTTTACGCTGCACTATTGGATCATGTCATTTGAAAAACGAAGCTGCCGTAAGGGCAGGAAGGTGTGGATATTTTTGGTGGCTGCGAAATGAGAGAAATAATAACTAAGACATGCGATTATGTAACTGAAGTCTGCATGTTGCATCACACTTCTACAGTAAATCGAGCCTCGGAAAGCTGAGGAGCGCCATGCAGCTGCATCTCATAACACGAAATTGAAAAATCGCCGACGTCAAGAAATCATGGGAGGAATCCAGGCAGAGCAATTGGTATGAGAAAATGAATCAGAATGAGAACAGGACGGCAGTGAGATGTGTGCGCTGCTGACCTACAAAACTGATCTGCTTCCCATGGCAGCAGGAAGCCCTTCAACCTTCAGCAAACTAACACAGAAAGGTGGCAGCAGGATTCCTCCGACTATAAGCATCTATCTGAGCTTTGAGACATTCTGCTCTCACCTCTTTTTAGCAGCCGTGTCTTCTTTTGTAGGAAGGGCTGCTTTATGATTTCAGTGTCTAGCTCATGTTTTCTATAATCCATCATACTACTCTTACCCCTTATAACTGTTACTGCCAATGCCCTAATAGGCAGTTTCAATATCAAACATAAGTGTCTCCTAATCTGTAAATGTTTTATTTTTCATTTATTATCAAATAAAATCAGTTCAGTCTTTGCAACCGAAGGACAGAAGATGATAACCTGACTCTGCCAGATGGATTTGCTCCGCATATCCATCTGGAAACCTTCCATTGAAGTAATTTTGGGAAGGGGCGAAAATACTGGTTAGCTGATTGGCCTATGTTGGTGATAGACGGGCCAAATAAACCAATCAGATGATTGAAGCATATGACGTACTAACAGAGCGACGACGAAGAGGAGCCAATTGATAGATCAAGCTCTTGCCGAAACCAGTCAGGAGAAGAGCAAAAACATCTTTTCCTCTGAGAAAAGCCTCCAGAGCAGTGTTTTGCTCTTCTTTCAGTGAAGAAATACTCTGTAATTCCGATAAAACTTGCTCGATAGCCACGCTAACGCTAGTTTCATCGGCTGAAGCCGCCATGTTCTTTAGACTGAACTGCCGCGCTTCTCGTTGCGTCACACCTCAACCCGCCTCAAAGCCAACGCTGATTGGATGTTCGTTTGGTGAACGGCTCCAAATTTTCTTTAACGGAGAGTCTCCAGACTGATTAGTGAGTGAAACCTTGAAAGCTCACGAGATCAGGATGGTCTCACGAGGCTAAGAAGATGACTCTATGCAGCTTGAATTATTCTCTTAGCAATTCTACGAAATTTTCTTAAATTGTTTTGCAAAGACAACTTCTTAAAGATGTTTATAAAGCAGTTCTTGTCCCACCCCCACTTCCTCCCCACCCTTTCTGTGCCCGTTGTGCCTGTGAAAGCAAAGGTGCTGGGCTATCAGCTAGCTGTGGGACATCAATTCCCAGAGCTATATTGGCTAGACAGGGCAGACACAGAGAAAACGGTGTTTATAAAGGTATGGGGCCTCTGGCTTCATGATTTAAGGTTGACATTAGTATTTATTTAATCTGTTAAATTAAATAAACAATTAATAATCCCCAGCCCCCCAATGGATTCCTTCATCCTGAATTAAAATCTGCAGCGACCCAGATTTTTATTTTATATTTATTTTGCCGATTGTGGTTCTGATTCTTTGCACAAAGTTGATGCATAATAAGAGAAAGGAGGAACACAAAAAAATGGGTTCTGGGATGAATGACCCAGGATTACAAAAAACATTTGAAATTGATTCCTAAGTTTCGGAGTGTCTCAGGTTTATAGTGGTGCCAGAAACACGACATTTCACAAAAATTTGTGGTCAAATGTTCAACTGGAATCATATAAGATGCAGGGGATATCTGAAAAAAGCCTTTTGTGAGCTGAAATTTACAAAGGGGCATTTACCAAATTGTCTTTGTGAGCAGTCATGTGTATATGTTTATAATTTACCCCGTATTCATTGTTGACTTGTGCACCAAGTTCTGGCTTTACCAACTAATTTAGATGATAATTTGACTGTATTTCCAGCTGGCATGCATGTGCCTGATGCAGGCAGACTGATCCAACTTTGACCCGGTCAGTTCTGGTACTGTAGTTGTTGGAGTTATTATGATTTCTGTTGTTTTATCATTTTATTCATTTATATGTTTTATATTGCTTTTAATCATTTATATGTTCTATATGTTACTCTCATCATTGGAAACAGTGTATGAAGGCCATAAGACGGTCAAATGTTTTGCAAGAATGCTTTCCTGTTTTTCATTTGAGAAGCAGAGAAGTGAAAGGTCATAACCCCGACACCTTGTGTAAAGCATATGCTGAAACCAGGCAAGTTCCCTATCTTAAAAGTTCATGCTATGTCTAAGAGATTACGTAATCTTAAAATAACGCCTGCTGTTGTAATGTGTTGACTGCTCAATAAAAAGCCTAGCAAGTGTTGAGCCAAGTGCAGATGCAGAGATTGATGCTTCAACACTGTCTCCCCTTTGCAAAGCATTTCAGGAAAAATCTTACACTGTCTTTGTTTCATTTTTTATAGGTTAAAGTTGGGGAAACTTAACAACCCTAACAGTAGTGTGAAGTGTTGTTCCTCTGTAATGGTTCTCTTTTACTTACACTCCACTGAAAGCTTCAGCATTTCAGCCCACGGTCGGTCCTGCGTCCGTTGGTCCACCAGGCAGGTCACCTCTCTGCCGTTATCTGCTGCTGTTGGGACCAGCCTGTACTCGCTGCGGATGGTCACCGTTCCGTCCGGCCCATTTGTGGTAGTCGTCGAGTGGTTGCCGCCGACTGAAGCCAGCCACTTGATGGTAGCTGCCGGTTTCCCTTCTGCTGCCACACACTCCGCCACCACCACCGATTTACTGCCAGCCCGGACCGTCACCGCTTTGGCCGAGTTCTTGGGTTTAGCTGGGATGGAGAAAAGGGTGAGGAGATGGAAACAAAGGAGCAGATGATTAAATATAGAGACAGAAAAAATGGAAAGAAGAAAAAAAAAAAATAAGAATGATTAAACTTTTTGAAATATCCTACCATTACTGAAAAATCAAACCTTAAACAAAACCTGTGTTGAGGACTATATTTTATCCACATATATGTTTATTAGATCATAGATGCCCTTCTTGTTGCATTAATTTGAAGAAAACCTTTTGTAAACATCACAGCGCTCAGTCAAACTTTTCACAAAGTTGGACCAAACCCAACAGAGGGATCTGTCATAGTTCTCAGTTTAACTTGAGTAGTTCTTTTTTTTAAAACAAAAATTTTCTGGTGAAGATTCTCAGTCATCCAGGTCATGGTAATTCAAAAAAAGTTAACAATTCACTGGACTTCAATTCAAAATGTCATACTTAGCATTGAGTTTGAAGCTTTATAGAGTGGATCAAAAACAAAGCCTTTTTTTAGCTTAGAAAACATGCAAATTGAACCGGAAGAACAGGGGTGCCCCTTAAGAATGGGGAGTCGTTAGGGTTCTTTGTTAGCCTGCAATACCCGATACTGGTCTATGCCTAACGACCCCCCTTTTACAGGAAAAGTCCAGTATTGGGTATTGCAGGCTGACAAAGGAACCCAAACGACTCCCCATTCTTAAAGCTGCAGTCTGTAACATTGAGAAGAGAGCAGACTTCGACTGAAAATGTGAAGAAAAACAGGTTTCACGCCACTCCCCCACCCTCTCTGCTTCACTCATGCCCCACCTCCAAGCTCCACCCCTCTCACAGCATCTGCGCGGCTACCGCATGCGACCAGAAGCGTCCAAGCAGCGTACGCGGCATGGAGTGTGAACCGGTAAGAGCGATAACACTCACCTCCAAGCAGCTAGGGGCGTGTGTGAGCTGTGATTGACACTCCATCAGACGCTCCTCTGGCTGTGATTGGTTGTTTTGACTCGTCCTGAATTATTCTTTCCAGATTGAAATACAGGCAGTATGCGGGACCAATTGAAGCAGTTTTTTTCACAGGTTACATATCACATGTACTGCTGTCTGGGCATAGGGACAGATTTAGCCAATATGACAAGTGATTTTTAAAAACTTACAGACTTCAGCTTTAAGGGGCGCCCCTGTTCTTCTGGTTCAATTTGCATGTTTTCTAAGGCAAAACAAGGCTTTGTTTTTTATGGTCCACTCTATAAAACCTCGAACTCAATGCTGTTTCTGACATTTTGAATATAAAAAGCTTCCTGGATAGGAAGTGAAAAGTCTTCAAACTCTGAAACAAAGTCCAGTGGATTGTTTTTTTTTTTTTTTGGAATAAACTAAATATTATTTATTTATGGATAACTGCACAGAACCTCTCTTTACATCACCTCTACAGATTCACATTAATAGTACTGTGATGCTTTTATTGGCATTATTTCATGTATTCAATGACCGACTCAAAGACAAAGACAACTTAGGTACCTGATTTCTATTCAAAATATGATACAGAATATAAGTAGACCCACATCACCATAGATCCTCCACCTTACTCAGCAGTGGCCACAGTGCTATTCCGCATAATGACACACTAGTTTGTATGTGTAAATATCATCCTTCGTCTCATCTAAATGAAGACAGTTGTTTGCAAACTTTTCATGTGTTTTTTATTTTTAGATTTCGGACAAATGGACAAAAAAAATACCCAAAATGTTCCTTTTAAAGATACATTTTGCAATGCAACAAAACAGCCAAGTAATGTCGTTTTGCTCACAGAGGAGAAATAAATGGTTGCTTTCTAACATCAAGTTCAGCTGTCAGCCGGCAGCAAACAGTCTGGACATTTCTGACCTTCAAGGAAACAAAGAAACACACTGTGATGCAGAAAACAGAAAATGCTGCTGTAGCTCTTATGACTTTTATTTCACTCTTCATTCTGCTGAAGGGTGACCTGCTCCTCTAAAGGTGACAGGGTTAAAAAGGAAAAGATTTCAACAAACTCTTCTGTTATAGCATGAAAAGACAGCCGATCAGGAAATGATTCCCATGAAGCTGTTCATGTAAAATTAAAGTTATGCATTCGCCGTGCAAATCTCTAAGTAAATCCACCTCTTTAAGTGTACATGTACATAACATATATATATACACACATATACACATATATATATATATACACACACACATATATATATATATATATATATATATATGCTTGTTTTGAAGTTATATATTGGGTTGAAGTTTTTACTAACATGTAAATAAAAAAAAATAGTAAATTATTATTTTTTTTTATAATTATCTGTTTGGTTTTCTGAATTTCAGGAGCTTATACTTAAGAATATTTATCTCCTGCATAGGGAAGATGTTTTTAATTCCCCTCCTTTAGTTCTACTGTCCTTCCTCCTCATCTACAGAGAAGATGTTAACATCCATGAACTATTGTGTCCAGACTATGGAGTTCATGCAGAGCATGACCCTTCGTTGGTTTGTACTTGAGCATGTTTATCCCCGCTTACTGAAAACGACTTAAGAACCTCTTGTTGCACTGTGCATTCACCCTCATAATACAGAGAATAGAAGCTCAGATACCTGAACAATTAAACCTAAATTATTTCAATGGTTCCACAGTTTGAAACCTACTGGAATATTTTGTATATTATCTTATTTGCTTTGTTAGTCCAACCCCTAACATTTTGTTCTCTCTGCTTTTCTCATATTTAGCCTCATCTGGTCTTCATCTTTAACTTCCTTTAATTATAGATAATAGACTTAGTCTGTTTTCCGTTGCTTAGTCCTGTTTCTCTTCTAGACATAGCTATCTATGTATTTTTTAAGTGTTTTTATATGTTGTAACTTATATGCTGCTGTCCTCTGGGCCAGGTCTCTCTTGCAAAATAGATTTTAGATCTAAGCAGTAATAACCTGGTTAGATAAAGGCTAAATAAAATAAAAAATATGGACGTTTTTTACCATGATTAACGGGATGTTCTCTCTTTCCTATGCCATCAGTTTACTGTTACCTTTTCTAACATAGAAAATATGTACATGTCTATGTTTCACTCACACTGACCCTGGTTCTGCAGGACATTTCTTTCTGTTAAAAGGCAACTTTTGTTCTCTCCATTTTCGCTGCATGCATGCTTGGCGAGGGATTGCTGTATACTCAATGATACAATGCAGCAAAAGTCTTCTGCCTCATCCTCATTCAATACGAGCGAAATCCTGCTAAGACATTGACTTAATGAAACCAGCTGGGTTTTCTTTAATAAAAACTTATCTGTCCGTACGATCCGATTTAATTGTCTCAGTAAAGTGTATGGAGAAGATATGTTATGAATTAACACTATATAAATAAACTGAATTGGATGGCTTGAATTTTAAACCTTTTCTGTCACCAGGGGTTTGATATATCATTAGGTAAAACTAGGCAGTTGCATGGGGCCCCAAGTTTTTGGGGGCCCCAATAAAACTCCTTTTATATGTATTGTTAGTACAGCTATTACTTATTTCTGCACATTAATTATGTTTTTGTTAATATTCTAAGCATTCTGATGGCATTTTAAAAAATTAATTTTTAGGTGTGTCTCAGTATCCTGAGTCCCAGCAGATTGGATCAGTCTTTTTGCTGCTGCACATGTGCAGAAAGGTCCAAACAAGCAGCAGCAAATCATTTGAAAACAAATGGCGGGAAGAGCAGTGTTGCCACCTTAACGATTTTGTCTCTATATTTAGCGACTTTTCAGACCCCTCTAATACTTTCATTACAAAAAACTGCTTTGCGCCAAATCTAGTGACTTTTTTCTGTTACTGGAGACTTTGGCGACAACATATAAAAGCACTGAACTCTGCTCTCCAGAGCAAGTAGATTGGTAACCCCGCCTCCTGCTCTCCTCTATCTTGTCTGCTGTCATGAATCATGCAGCTATTATTTCATCCAAATGAAAAATGGAGAACAGATAAGCAGATCATGGCTTTTCTACTGTGAAAAGAAGGGATGTGGTATTTACTTTTACTGTCGCCTTTTTGGAAACACAGGAAGGAGCAATCATCTAAGTTAGAATGGGCTTAGGGATTGGAAAAAAAATCTTTAATTATTTTTTTAGACAGCATTAAAGTTAGCTGAGCACATTGCCAACATGAAAAGAAAAAGCGACAAAAGAAAACAAAGAGGAAACCAGCAAAAGGTAGAACAAATAAAGTACATCTGTGTAATGGGTCTGTGTTATATGTTGTCTTCCCATTTCAAAGGGCCCCATGCCTGTCTTTGCCTAGGGCCAAATTTCCTAAATCCGCCCCTGTCCGTCACACTATTTTTCTTTTACTTAACTTTCTATGAATCTAACTAGATACAACACAAAGTCAGAAGACAGCTTGTATTCCCTTTGTGTGTTTAATTATGGCCATGTGAAAAGCATAAAATAATCTTTCTTATTGTTCTTCTGTAATACTATAATTTATTTTATTGTCTGTGAGCCAAATTAACCCAGATCATCAGAAAAGAAGAGAGAAAACAGTAATATTTGCATGTAAATGCTAACTGCTTCACTAATAGCTGTGGATTTAAAAGATTGACCAGTTTTGGATCTCAGTCTTTCTGCCTCTTGGCTTCATGATAAGCACTTTCCACTGCACTCTATTGATAGAGACAGACCTCATCCAACTATATTGACGCTTTGAGAAGCGTCCCTACTTACTTCTTTTGATTTCCCCCCCTCAGCTCCTCCATAATTTCTTCATATTTTGGTAAAGATAAGTGAATTTTACTCTCTCCTGACTCTGGTCAGAGTTTTACATCAGTAACTTGCCTCTGGCTTTGTGGTGCGCGTCATGTTTCCCTTCTTTGATACCAGCATCAATGACACATCTAAGCTGCTGCCTGCTGCGCAGATTGGCGCCTGTTTCATTATGAGGTTGTGAATATTTCAATCTTGTCGAGTTCTTATTTAACAAGTGCCAGAGTCCAGACGTTTTGCTCCACCTCGCTGACTGAAACGTCTGCAGAGGTGACATGAGACTGAGTTTTCTTGGATGGAACGGAAACATTTCGACAGGATTTCAAGGGTGAACATCAAATAATCCAACAGCAAGAGCTGGAGCTCATGTCATGTTCTTGACAAGCTGACTGACAGACCTAAGGTGGAGACGTCTAATTATTAGAGATAATTAATTTCTACAGTCTGGTAGAGTGGAGTCAGTGTCATAAGATGAACAGAAGAATGACACCATCTGTCCCATCTATCTGCATCGACTGTATGCAATAAATGTGTTAATTAAGATTCCCACTAATGCTTTCATTTCTTATCATAACATTTTATTATTTCATCTTAAAAACTATTAACCCTCTATCAATTTAAGGGAATTCAGAGCTGCTCTGAAACGGAAAAAATATACATTATCAGGAAAATTTAAACCATGTTACGCAAAAAACGGCATCTGAAACATGAAGGCAACGTTGGATGTGGAGTTACAGCAGAGATTTATGGATGTTAGAGGTTTCTTCCTGTTAAAATGTAGTTTTTCCTCTCCACTGTCGCTACAAGCACACTTAGTGTGAGGGCTTGCATTCGAGTCAATGAGTCGATGCAACTGGTTTTCCTTAGATAGAAAACTTTGAATTAATTTGACTATATGATGTGGTGAACTGTTAAGTACCTTGAGATGAGTGAGTTGTGAATTGGCACTATAGAAAAACTGAATTGAATTCAAACAATGAAACAATGGGATGAAAAAAATTAGACATACAGCTACAGAGTGGGTGAGTAAGATAGATGGAGGGAAAACAGATCAGCTGAAAGGGATTTTGATTGATGTGGAACCTTAAAGTTGTCAAGGGAATCTATCCCTGATGTATTTTAGTGACATTACATCCTATCAAGGCAGCAACTCTTTACCTTGGCCAGAGGTTTGCTAACAAAATAGTAATTAGAAGGCAAGTGTTTTTTTTTCTTTTCTTTTTTATCCAGTACATCAGCTTCTATCATGTGACCAAATCAAATCGACTCTGCAGGTTTGTTCAAAGGAGCAACTGCTGCAAATTTGAATCCCTTTAATAATCTCAGTTTAAATATATTGTGTACCAACTTATACCAGTTTGAAAAACATAGAATAATTTTTCAATCTCTTTAGATTGTTTTGAGTATATAATTCTGTTCAAAGCAGAGAATATTTCTGTTGTGGTCTGATAGTATAAATAGATGAAAATGAAATCAATTGAAAACATTTTTCTTTTATGATTCAGGTTCAATTTTTATTCTATTAAAAGATAAAAATAAGAAATGATAAATTTTTAGGAGAAGCATTTCATGGACTTTGAAGGCAAAGTGTGGAATGGAAACTATGCCAATATTGCTCATCGCAAACCGCTGCCAAATAGAAACTCCTGCCTCCAGCTATCCAAGTTATCTCAGTTTGACTCTTATCTGGGCAGATCTGGGTGGGTTGAATCGAACCCTCTGCTGTTACCTCTCTGAGTCCCAAAGGGAGGAACTTGCAGTCAAATCTGTGAGTTAGGTTGGAACTAGGATCATATTAATCCAATAGATATGCCCTATAATGTACACCGCGTAACTCAGCCTCACCAGGCGAACCTTCTTTTTGTTTCTACAGAGATTAGAAAAATGGATTTCTAAACATTTTATATACAAATGAAATGTGGATTTCAGTTTATTGATATAGAGCAAGGGCCACCAACGCGATGCCCGTGGGCACCAAGGGGCCCTCAAGGGCCACATGGGGTGCCCTCTTCGTCTTCTGAAAACAGAAGAACTCACTCAGTGGGTTAAGTTTAATATCTTTTTTTATTCTTTTGCTCTTCTTTTTAATCATTTTTGTATTATTTCATCTTGTTAACTATTTCATCATATTTCAGTAGTTTCAAAATGACAATATTAACAAGAAAATTAGAAATGAATAAAAGAATAAAATAAGAATAAAAATGAGTTTTTATGGATGAGATTTACTGTAGTTGAACACTGATCCCTCCAGTTCATAGGTCAGTATTGGTAGCCCTTCCTATGACTCGGTAGCCATGAAGTAGCCCTCAGCCTTAAAATGGTTGGTGACCCCTGATATAGAGGCTATTCGAAAAAGAAAATGTCATCTCAAGACAAAAAAGTTCATTTTTTCTACAGAAATATAATAATGAAATTCTTCTATTAGATTCAATTACAAACTATTAAATTAGAAACAGATTTATTATAAAATGTAAGCATCCATATTTGAACTTTTTAAGTTAAATCAGTTCTGTAAATGTGTCAAACTAAGGCCTCTATTTACACCACAATAATCAGGATTAAAATAAGCTCAAAGCTTAAGATCATCTCACTTCCTATTATGTTAATTACAATTTATTTGCCAATAATAAAGCCTTTGTTCCAAAAACCTGAGATGCGACTTATCTCATAGTCTTGACTAAGATATACATACACAGCTATAATCTGCTTGGTTCTATGTATATTTAACACCATATAAAGTAAGTAAACACTGAACATTAAAAGAATAACTTATGTTAAGTCCCTCCCACTAAGAGGGAAGCAAACCAATAAGGTTTTATTTCAAAAATTACCAAAATGTAAAACATTGATGGAGCTACTAGTCTGGCAGAGAAAACAGCTCAAATAAATATTGTGCAGGTAAAGTCAACATTAACCTTTGCAATCATGATAACTCACCCATTTACTCTCTAATGCCTCTGGCTTGGTGAGCTGTGCTGGTGTGTGGCTCCTAAAATTGAAACTGATATGTTTGCAAATCAGATTAAACTAACCCATGAGCCTGTCTTTATGTTAGCTAGTAAACGGGACCCTTCCACTTTCAGCAAAACAAAGATAATGATGTCCTCCAACAGGATCATCTGGGGTTTTAATAGAAAATCTGATCAAAGTGTGACGTCTGGTAAGAGACGGAGTCTATGGAGCAGATGAAACAAACGGGGCGGTGGAATATATCGATGTTTTCTCCCTCTCTCCGTTTCTAAACATGGTGTCTTTCGCCGCTCTGCTGTGATGAAGGGCGGCCAGGTGATTTATTCTGTTATTTTCTACTTTGGTGAATGCATTGTCAAAAATCAATACATGCTTCTGGATCCTGTGAAGGCTTTTGAGTTCATGTCTCACCAGCTGTCTGGGATCATAAAACTCTCCCCTCAGTCTGACCATTTCATGCCAGCATATACAAACATTGTCATAAAAGCATCTGCACTTCTGGTCATTGCATAAAAACACATTACTGTGCCACACTGGAATCCTTTATCCTCTATTTTCTGCATGTCAGATGTTTTATCACTGGACTCTGGAAATGTTACTTTACAATCCCTTGAGCAGGAGATACATTAGTATGAAACACCTTCAGAGGCAAATATCAGAGGATTTTTACTATAATTCATGCAAAAAAGAAAAGAAAAAAAGTGACCGTCTTTAAGAAACAAGGTTGCACATTCCAAAAAAGTAAAAAAAAAAAACAATCCACTGGACTTTTTTTCCAAGTTTGAAGACGTTTTGCTTCCCATCCAGGAAGCTTTTTCATTCAAAATGTCAGAAATAGAGTTGAGTTCCAGGCTTTATACAGTAGCCCAACAAAGCCTTGTTTTTGCTTGCAAAACATGCAAATTGAAAAGGATGAACGGGTCCACCGCTTTGGAATGGGGGTCATTTGCTTTCTTCTGTTAGCCTGCAATGCCCCATACCTGTCTATGTCTCTGAAAGTGAGGCAGTTAAAGGGAACTGTTGGCCTGGCTGGTCTATAGGCGAGGTCTTCTGTTCCCCTTTAAAAGGGTCGGGGTTGCGATAAAAGCGGGAACTCAACGCTATTTCTGACATTTTGAATTAAAAAAAAGCTTCCTGGATTGGAAGCAAAATGTCTTCAAACTTGGAAACAAAGTCCAGTCTATTTTATTTTTTACCTTTTTTGGAATGACCATGACTTGGATGACTGAGAATCTTCACCAGCACATGGTTGCACATTTGAAGGCATGTTGTGCTCATTTTATAATCCCCTTTCGTAGCTCCAGCTTTCTGTCTAGTTATTCTGTATCTTTAGATGTACAGTTAACCAAATAAAATAAGACGGACATTACCGACCTATTAGAGCTGTTTCTGCTGACATCGTTTGGTGATTTAAGCTCTCTTTGCTTGATTAATATTAGTATTCAAAATAAAAACAGTCTTCTCTTTGATCATTAGCCATGGGTAATGGCTGACCACTATACTGCCTCCATCACCTTTTAGCCATGCTGTTTGTTCTCTTATTCAAGTCAATGTCACATAATTTAAAACAGGGGATGCTCCTTTATTTTATCCTTTAATAAAAGCATCCATCCATGAGGAAAACCAAATTTTTCGGTCGCGCTGTCAATGTTATTAACATGTCTCACTGACACAAACTTTAATTCGGCCTTTTGTTGATGAGCCAGAAATGTAAAAGGTCTAATTGTATCTATTTTAACCAACCTTATGATGCAGAACCTTATGATGCTAAGATAGTTTATCTATATTAAAATGACAAAAGTCTCCCTGTGAATAATCACAATCACGGAGGAGTGCTTGAATTCACTACTTTGAAGGATACAAGTAGTTGATTCGGCTTCAATTTCCCTTGAGGATGCCAACAGGAGTACTTATTAAAACGTGGAGATGCTAGAGATACTGGAAAGTGCTCCAGACATTGTTTTATGGTTATAAAGAAGAAAGAAAAGTGTCAAAAAAGGTGTGTTCACCATGACCTGTGTTAGCTGGCACTTGTTTTTCAGTATTAGATCCTGAATGTCCTGTAAATTCAATGGTGGGTTTAATTTATTAAGCTTGATTGTTTACAATGTTTTAGTGATTCTCCATTGATATGAGAGCTTGAGACTTCCAAGGCCAAGTCGACATGTCATACTTCTTGTTGTGCTCTTGCAAACCTGAATTATTTTGTCTTTGAACCAGAAACCATTATTCTGCTGTAATCGAGGAACACAGTTTTGACCCTGACCATTTTGCGGCTGTGATGAAGAACACGTCATTAGTTGTCCTTAACCCTGTTGCTGGTTTACAACTGCATCTTCCTTGATCGATACTGAGTACTGCAGATTCAATGTTGCATAAGATGGCTTCATTTAGTGAGGTAGATTTTACAGCTTGTTTGCTTGCTTTCTTATGTCCTAATGCTGCCATTTGTCAGAAATCCAGTTTGTGTGGTCTGTTTTTGTGTTTCCTTTCCTCCTCCACCAGGTGGTGCCCCGTCCTCATTGGGTCTCCTTGCGCACCTGCAGCTCATTGCCTCATTACCTGTTGAGTGTTCTTAAGCTGCTGACTGCCACTACCTTGACGCCAGAGTGTTTGTCAATACAGGGAAGTCATCCTGCAAACTGGATTTGTCCGGTCCTTCTCTCTGGAAGGTTCAACTGAGCTTCTAACTGAGCTGGGGTTCCAAACAGCAAGTTTGGACCCACTTTCCCCAAGAGGTACTGAGCTTCTAACTGAGCTGGGGTTCCAAGTGGTAGTTTGAGCTTCATACCAAGCAAAGGTTTCTTCTTCACCACAGCCCGTTCAAATTCTGCAGGAAATCTGAATGGCAGTAAGCTTCTTTATTCACCAAGGAACCACCCGCAGTCTGAGTTACCCAGTCCGCCTATCACCAAACAGGACAATCTCTGGTACAATCCTGACAGACTGGATTCCTTAAAGGACACCTTTTCCCGGAGAATCCCTGTTGAGCAGTGCTCAGACCAGCACTGGATTCATCACATTATTCCTAAAATAAACCTGTTTAAACTTTTCCCTGGTCTCTCTGTTTGGTCTTCTGCATCTTGGGGTCAGACCTTTAATATAATCATGGCACCATTGTTTTCTAATTTCAACACACCCTTCCCAGTGAAACGCCAGCCAAATGGGAGCCCACTTTCACCAAACTCCCAGCCAAATCCCCTCCAACTTTCAGCCACTGGAGCAACCTCCTCTTGCATATCTTTTAACTCTGCCTCCACCCTTTCCCTGAATTAAATGGTCTGACCAGGAGATTACACTTCTCTTTAGTCCCTTAATGCCAACAAATCATGACAGAAAGACTACAAAGAGTATAAATATTGATGTTTGAAAGGAAATTGTAGGGGGACAAGTTAAGGACCAGCCAAGGGCCCGTCAAGGAAAGTGGCTACTACTGTACCAGGATGGAGAGGTAAAGGGTATCATGCCATGTTGGTAGATATGCAAAACAACTTCCAGTCTCATCTTCAAGAGATGATAAAGATTTACTACTGTAGATTGCAGCATTAAATGTTTTCCATACCAAAAATACCCTTAAGCCATTACTGCTTTATACACTATATTGCCAAAAGTATTTGCTCACCTGCCTTGACTCACATATGAGCTTAAGTGACATCCCGTTCCTAATCCATAGGGTTCAATATGACGTCGGTCCACCCTTTGCAGCTAGAACAGCTTCAACTCTTCTGGGAAGGCTGTCCACAAGGTTTAGGAGTGTGTTTATGGGAATTTTTGACCATTCTTCCAGAAGCGCATTTGTGAGGTCGCACACTGATGTTGGACGAGAAGGCCTGGCTCTCAGTCTCCGCTCTAATTCATCCCAAAGGTGTTCTATCGGGTTGAGGTCAGGACTCTGTGCAGGCCAGTCAAGTTCATCCACACCAGACTCTGTCATCCATGTCTTTATGGACCTTGCTTTGTGCACTGGTGCACAGTCATGTTGGAAGAGGAAGGGGCCAGCTCCAAACTGTTCCCACAAAGTTGGGAGCATGGAATTGTCCAAAATGTCTTGGTATGCTGAAGCATTCAGAGTTCCTTTCACTGGAACTAAGGGGCCAAGCCCAGCTCCTGAAAAACAACCCCACACCATAATCCCCCCTCCACCAAACTTTACACTTGGCACAATGCAGTCAGACAAGTACCGTTCTCCTGGCAACCGCCAAACCCAGACCCGTCCATCAGATTGCCAGATGGAGAAGCGCGATTCGTCACTCCAGAGAACGCGTCTCCACTGCTCTAGAGTCCAGTGGCGGCGTGCTTTACACCACCGCATCCGACGCTTTGCATTGCACTTGGTTATGTATGGCTTGGATGCAGCTGCTCGACCATGGAAACCCATTCCATGAAGCTCTCTGCGCACTGTTCTTGAGCTAATCTGAAGGCCACATGAAGTTTGGAGGTCTGTAGTGATTGACTCTGCAGAAAGTTGGCGACCTCTTCGCACTATGCGCTTCAGCATCCGCTGACCCCGCTCCGTCAGTTTACGTGGCCTACCACTTCGTGGCTGAGTTGCTGTCGTTCCCAAACACTTCCATTTTCTTATAATACAGCTGACAGTTGACTGTGGAATATTTAGGAGCGAGGAAATTTCACGACTGGATTTGTTGCACAGGTGGCATCCTATCACAGTTCCACGCTGGAATTCACTGAGCTCCTGAGAGCGACCCATTCTTTCACAAATGTTTGTAAAAACAGTCTGCATGCCTAGGTGCTTGAATTTATACACCTGTGGCCATGGAAGTGATTGGAACACCTGATTCCAATAATTTGGATGGGTGAGCAAATACTTTTGGCAATATAGTGTAAGACGTTTAACCAGAAAATTCAACAAATAATTCAAAAAAGATGGTTTAAAAAAAAAACTCCAGAAAAAAATAAATAGTTAGCTCCTCTCAGACGGGTTCTACTTTAACTTTACCTAAATGTAGAGAACTACACCGTTTTATTTGAAACGGTGAGGCTGTAAAAACACATATATAACAGGCCCCCGGTGTACTCCACTCACCCTCACCTGCAATCACATTTCTGTCCTGCTGGCTTCACTAAATCCAATAAGATGCAATATATTTGGCTGCCACTTATTATGTATGGTCCCCTTCCAAGATGATATGTCATCAATCACTGCCACACCAGAGATTTTTTTTAAATTCACATTCCAATAGGAGCTAACAAGATTGGCTGGCTGTGCTGCTCTAACCAATAAGTGCTGTTAAGGATTATGTATTCATACTTAAATAAGTCGTGATACAATCGGGGGACCCATGGTTCAATATCCAATACGATGTAATATGATTGGCTTCCAGCAGCTGTGGATTCAATAAGGTCTAATGTGATTGGCTCATATGGATTGTATTTCCAAGAAGATAGAATATGACTGTTCTCCAGCGACTTCGAGGTGTTCCAATTGCCAAATGCTGTCACTCGGGCCAGGTTCAGTCTCAGGGAGTTTGGCACTGTCTCAGAGCCACACAAAAAGACAACTGAGCTTTCCAGCAGGTATTTCCCAGTCTGTCTGTGCTTTTTGCCAACAGAAACAGCAGTTAGGAGGTTTAGCCCAGATTTTTCTGTGCACCAGCCAGACTATACCTCTCAGTGATCCTTTCCAGAACCACAAAGTGACGCATCCTTTCTACGTATATGTACTTCCATGGGGCAGACAGCTTTATAGCCTATTTAACTCCATACTCTTTTCTACTTTTTCTAACTCTATACTAAAAAAATCACCTTAAAAACAATTAAATTCCAAGAACTCACAATGATCTGCTGATGTTGCTTACATTGCAGTATTTTTCGTGTTGACCAGTGTTTTACCGGTGCTCACATACAATGGTAAATGAGCCAAAGGCAAAGACTGATCACCAGTTCAACATAGAAACAACAGGGAGACAATTCAATTTAGTTTATTTATATATAGCGCCCATTCACAATACATGTCATCTGAAGGCACTTTACAATTCACCAGATCATACAGTCAAATTGATTCAAAGTTTTCTATCTAAGGAAAACCAGTTGATTGCATCGACTCAAATGCAATCCCTCACACTAATAATGTTTGTAGCGACAGTGGAGAGGAAAAACTCCCTTTTACCAGGAGGACACCTCCAGCAGAACCAGGCCCAAACACACAAAGTCCAAAACCAATTTGGTAACACCTTATGAAAAGGTATAAAAAAAAAAGAAGCTTTCAGGTAACCAAAAAAACAGAATGACCAAAAAAGAAAGACCCCACCTGGCATGGGATCACCATGAACGCCTCTCTGTTAGCTAACCCCTTTAAATTTAAAGGGATTTTGGACATAAGTCATTTGGACTCAGAATGATAAAGGGAATTTCAACATTTGAATATAAAGACTGACTGCAATGCCCATTGATACAAGGTTGCCAACTCTAGAAACCCAGAAGGAGTCAAATAAAGACGTCTATGATGTTTATATCGATATTTTAATGGATATGTGGTTTTTTTTCTAGCTGCTCCCATATTTAGAGTTCTCCCCATCAAGTCACTATGATTTGCTCACAGAATAGGCAAAGTTTTTACCCTATATGTCCTTCCTAATGCAATCAGGATTCCACCGTATTGCAGTGAAAGATTGAAAGCAATTCACCATGGGGAATGGTTTTAATATTAATAATGCATCTTTTTTAAAAAGCACTCTTCATTGCACTTAAAAACGCTCTACAGCGATAAAGATTAAATACTGCACCAACAGCAACAAGCAATTAGAGAAATATTGGATATTTAGGGACATTTGAAATCACGGATCTTTACAAGCTTAAAGATCTTTAATGGAAAAGGATGAGCTTTTAATGGAGAAAAAGTAAATATTTTCAGCTCAAAAGATTTAAGAGATACAAAAAAAAATAATCTTTTTGATAAAGTTGTGAAAAAATAAAACCAAACATAGGAAAATTAATGTATTGTACTCTGAAGGCATTTAACAGCCTTTAGAAGCTGGCAAGAAGACCACAGAGCATTTAGAGTAAAATGAGTCACTACAGAGCTATGGGACTATTCATGACCTGTTAAATGAGTTTTACAACGCAGAAAAGATTAAGGGAACTAATTAGTGCAATGATTGTTTAATTGGTTTATTTCTGAGGATTATACTTACATAATAGTGATTATTAATTATTATTGTTACCAGTTGGTAGTCAAAAATGTATTCCGCTTAGAGGTAGATATATATGGTTGCAGTACATATTTAAAGTCAGTGATTGTAAAATTATCATCTTTAGTGTCTGAAAGTAAGATTTAACCCTGTAATGCCAAATGTATCATACTTGATACATACGGTTTCTGAAATATTTTGCGTCTGACACCTTTTGCATAATTTAATGATAAAAACTTTGCTCAAAATCCTATTGTACACAATCAGATATACCTGATAACAGAGGGCAGAAGACTACACAAAAAATAATCTTGACTTATCGCATAGTAATAAATTATTAATATCAAAAATCTATTTCTGTTTTTTCTTTTTACATATTTTGTTAAAAGGCCAAATAAGGACTTCAAACCAAAAAAAAGTACATTTCTGTCTTGTTTTAATCTTGGATCGGGCTTTAAAGGGTTAAAATAATTTGATTTCTATCTGCTCCTGCTAGTCGTATTCCACTTTATTGTGGATGGGATCGAATGGGCAGCATCAGCAGAGACTCGCAGTCTTCTATCGTTTACCTCTCATGACCATATAGGTAAGGACACGTAAGCTGAGAGCTTTGCCTTTATGCTCAGCTCTCTTTTCACCCCAGCAGACAAGTGGAACATCCGCATTATAGCAGCAGATGCATCTCCTAAAAAGCAAAAACACGGGAGAAACTTTTCCTAAAAAAAGACATCTTTTAAGCTTAATTCCCATAAATCTAGAATTTTAGTATCCCTTGGTTTATTTTCCTTTATAAACAATTTGAATGTCTGGATGGGTAAACTCATGGATTTTGAGCATCTTATCATTTCTGTTATTTCAGTCTATTTTAGTTATATTGAGGCCAATCTATGGATCTACTTTAAGGTAACACTTCAGATTAATTACTTGACTGGATTTGATCACTGGGGGGGGGGGGGGGGGGGGGGATCAAACAGAGGTATTAGAGATAAAGAACTGTAAACCTCCACGATCCTGGTTTATCCATGCAGACAATTTCCGGATGTCTGAAGGTGCCATGTTTAGCTGTTATTATAACTTCATTGAAAGATAAACAGAAGGGAGACGTCCAGCTATCACACTCCTCAGGAGGGAGATGGGTTCTGTGTCGCGGAGATTAAATATGATTTATGTGAAAATGTGTTTGTCGAACCCAGAATAAGGGCAGAAGATATTGTGAAGTTGCTTGATGGAGAAGGTAAAAAAAGTGCTATTATCCACAGATACTGTAGTGACATAAATATTTCAGAATTGTGCCGTTTCCATTAAATAGGTCATTTGAATCACATGTAAATCTGATGACTTACTAAAAATAATGCCCTCCTACAATGTCCTGATGCCTTCATTTTTTTCTCCCCAGGAATGATATGTAGTTGTCTTCCTGCGGCTTTCTGGGCATAATTTGTTGAAAAGACGACGTGATTTACGTCCAAACGATATCGACATTTCATTGAAAAGTGAAAAGCTGTAATTTTCAGATGAGGTTGAAAACTTGGTTTGGAACATCTTTTCAACATCTATAATTAGACTAAAGCGGGACAAAATCAGACCAACCAAACAGCACAATTTTCAACAACCACCTCTGGAATAAATCAAGACCATCTGACATGATGTCTGGTGTTTGAGGAGGTTGTGTGATGAAGAACACAGATTTAATTTCTGCCCATTTTTATTTTTTAAATAAAAAACTAAACCGTTTTTCTTCGATTACAAAATTGTCATGTTTTCAGTAAGCAAATTTATTTTGTAATTTTACAATTTACAAAATTTGACAGTTAATTGTAACGCAGATCTAAAAGACCACTCTGTTAATATGGAAGTTATGTCCCCCTGATAGCAGCTGGGCTTTAGAACTTCCCTACCAGTTATTTTCCTGGGAGCAAGTTATTTACTACTCTTAACTCAAACTGGGTACAACCATATAAAAAAGGACTATAACAGAGTTTATTCCAGATCAGGTCGTTACAGGGCAGAGAAATTGCTTGGAGTTTGCACAGCTGTGGGCTCAAAAAAACGTCAGCGAGCGTCCGGCAAGTTGAGCAAAGATTGAGCCCCGAACAAGGTCATCTTCTCCTTCTTATACCTCATGAGCCCATGTGGTGGACCATGTGGATGTTTAGCTTGCGTCACTGCCCAAGGATAACAGATACGTCTCCTCCATCAGTCCGGCTCCAAGATGTGTCCACATCCTGTGTACTTCTAAAGACACGAAGGCTGTCCTGATTAGATGACCTCCGTACACACAGTGACATCCACAATGTGAAGGAAGGCCTTCTACTCTAATCTGGCTAACAGAATAACAATGCACATGATGTATAAAGAATAAACCTAACAACTCAACAAGGAAAAAGGTATTGCTCATGAAGAAACATCAAAGTCTTGAACCGGATGCAACCAATGAGGTAAAAGTGAACGAGGTCAAAGTGAACGAGGTCAGAGTACCGATCAAAGACCTGACCAAAAGTGGACTTTGGACGATGTCAGGCAAACGGGATGGCTGAGTCTTTGGGCTCCTAGGGGTCCTCGCTCTCAACTACGTTAACCCATCAAAACAAAAAAGGGTGCTAAAATACTTATTTTCCTCACTGTATATATTTTACTGAAAAGTACTTCTATTTCCATTTTTTAAATATATTTTGTACTTGAAACCGTGTTTAACACAAGGTCTGTCAGGAATAAAGGGATAAGTTCTAAGCAAACTACTGTTAGAAGATTGAGGTTAAAAAGTAATTCTATCAAAAACTTAAGAAATTAATATTAACATCATCAATAGAAAATTTTACTAAAAGGTCACCACAAAACCTCTAACAAATGTGGCATTTAGCGGTTCGAAATCATTTTGTGTTTAGTGTTTTTCACTCCAGACACTGCAGCAAAGAACAAGCTCAAACAAATAAAAGCAAAAGAAAAAAACAAATCTTCAAAGCCCCCAATTTTAAACAGATCTCTGCTTTGCCTGCGAAGAAGAGAAAAACTGCTTTCTGATTGACTGATTCATCAACAGTAATGTCTAATATAATATGTTCCTGTGCAAAATAAACCAAAAACAGAGAAAACAAGAACTCAAAAATCCCATCACACCCTGAAATAATAATAATAATACATAGGAGGTTAAGTAATCCTGAGGAGATTGAACTGCTTTATTCATTCAGCTCAGAATGCTGGATGTATGAAGCTTTTGTTCTTCCAGTAGTAATTCTAAATGTGTGGTTGCAGCACTTCAGTGTAACAATCAAATGAAAAGCTTCTTGTTTAAACATGAAGCCTACTCGGGTCCTTTGACTGTGAGAAGTAAAAAAATCCAGCATAATATTCTTTTGGACAGTAAAAATGGAAAATACACCACCAGCTGTCTCAGATAACAAAAAGTATGGGCCTTTTTTAAACACGCACTCAGCTTAATACATAAAGACAGCAGCTTCAGTCGCATTGTTCTATTTCTAATACTGGATTGAAGAGCATGCTACTTTATAGGCTGCTGAGAACAAACAGTGCAGTGGGTAGACGCTGACACTGAGCAAGTATTTACCATCCTAAACTTTGCTCTCTGCTCTCTACCCTTGGTAGCTGCCTCTAGCAGCCCTGTCCAGATGAAACTGAGTTTATTAGTATCCTTCAGGCCAGGTTTTCTTAACCTTGGTCCTCAGAGCTCACTGTCCTTCATGTTTTAGATGCGTCTCTATTCAAGCATATCGGATTCAAAAGACTGCATTTCCTCCTTGACAGCCCTCCAATGCTGTAAAAGACAGCATTGGAGACAGCATTAATTACCTTTTCATTCAGGTCAAGTGTGTGTAGGCAGGGTCCGGTCATATTCAGAATTTAAACTTCTGAAAGTACTTTAAATATCAATTAATTACATCCTGTTCAATAAATGATAAATATTTTGATTAGGGGTTATTTTCATTTGAATGTGCTTTACTGGAGGCATCCATGTTTGTCAAAGAACACTACTGCCACCTACTGGTTTGTGACGTCACGGTGCGGTATCGGCTGTTGATGAAGTCCCAGTGATGTATCTGGTGTTTGTCACAATGTGCTATTATCCAAGTCATCTTGAAAACATTCTTCTTCATTTTTTTTCTCTGGCCAGAAGTTCGATGCCAAATCCTCCCTTCAAGTTGGCAATCCAACGAAGAACCCGTCCATGAAGGACAATGAATGGGAAAGGTGAAATAACTAATTTTTCACTTTTATCTGATGTATTCCAACATCCAGCTGCCATGCACGTGGGCATTGTCAGTTTAACTAAAGCTCTGACGAATTTCAAAGGTGAAGTCCTCTGGAAATCTTCAATAATTGTTGTTGATTGCAGATGTGTCTAGTAGTTCCCGTTGATTTTGCCTGTAAAGCGGGGAGAATGGCGCTAGGCTTACCGCACCGTGACGTCACTGCCGGAAGATGGCAGGAGGGAGGGGTTACTATATTTGGGCAAAAATGGCCGCTCCCAGACTCAGTGATTACGATGAAAATTATTCATTCATTAAATCACTGCGAACATACTAGTTTTTGGTATAGATAATGATCCATTGTTTATTCCTTGCTGACCAGACTTTTCCTTTAAAACTTGCACTGAGGGCGGGAATGTTTTTAGCCACCTTGAGTGCCAACTCAACAGAATTCTCTAAAATGAGCCCATACATTATAAACAAAAAAAACACCCATATAAACTACTTTTCCATGCGTATTTGCGTATATACAAGTTGATTTAATGCCGCAAGGCCACACATTATCACCTTCTGCCCCTCCTACTCTGCACCCATTACTTTTTTTTATGAGCCTTTAGGTTCTCCTCTGCTACTTATGTCTGGACCTGTTTTCGTGGCTAGAGCGAAGCTTCGCATCTTTAGGGTAGATCCAACCAGACAAAGTAAACTGTCTCTGGTTGGCTACATCTTAGGTTTAATTTGGATCCTAAAGGGCGTTTATTTCAATTTCTATTTATAATTTTTACCACCACTGTCCGCGAACAGTGCTGAAAGGTATACATCTGCTTTGCACTCAATGACAAACAATAGCCACAAGGGATACTTTGATGTGTTCTTCAAAGTGGAACTCCCAAGGATGCAGGATTTGGACGCCTGTGATGTAATCAGTCTGCAAAAGCAGCCTAGAGACAATGCAGACTATGATCCGGGACACACCCCTATTCTCACTCCTGTCACCCTTACTGTCCTATGCTTTTCTTCCTACAGCCATTCCCACACGCCTTGGAAATTTGACATTCTTTACCTTTGTGGTAGTGTTACAGCACCACTCACAGGCTCCTCCAGCTTTTGGGATTTCATCTGTGTGATAAAAACATTTTTCTGTAGATCTCATCCTTGGCAAAGTGTTTTCCTTCATAATTCTACTCATAGTTGGGTCGACTGTTCTGATTCTGAACCATTTCTTTATCCCTCTTTTCTACCGCCTCTACTTAACCTGACTCTACTCCATACAATCAATTTTTTTAACTTTTCCATTACCGATATTTTGGCTTTTTTCAGCCCTACTAATTTCTGCTCATCCCCACTCATGAGCCGACATGCTACAGGTCTACTGCTTGTGGATGTCATTAATCCCTCCTGTAGTCTGTTTTACCAAAATACTTAAACCAGACATAACTATGAACTGAATGGTTTCATTTTGCCTGTATAGAATAAAAATTCCTCCTCTGTAACTACTTTTTATTGACTTTTGCCGTAAAACGATAATGCCTTCATTTCAACTAAATAGCTGCCAGTTATTTTTACTAGTGTGATATCAATTTTTAATTAGTACATATTAGGTCTTTGCTATTATTATAAATGACAAAGTGCTACGAGCTACAGAAGAGGGTGAATATTGATGGTTTTTTTTAAATACTTTGCTGATTATGGTCTGTAACGAGGAGGTTATTGCATATTAAATTTGACTTCACAAAACTCTGCTCTATATTTGGCTTAAGGAGAGATGCAATAAAAAGATTTGTTTTGCCTTAAAAGCTCCTTCAATGTACTTTCTATTCTTATTTAAAAAGAGATTTAACAAAGACTGCTAAAAGCATTCTGCAACAATCATTTAATCCTTAATGAGTCAGAGGATATTCTCTTTTCTGAAGGGAAGTTTTGCTTATAGTTCATTATTTAGTAGTCTGATATGCATTAATCCACTTAGCTCCCAGATGTTAAGTCCTCTTCTGTACACTTGAGCCCACAGTTAATGCAAGGCTGGTTACAAAAAAAATTGAAAAGGACAAAACTGCTTCATTTATTGATGGCAGCAAGAAAAAGTAAAGAAAAATTCCTAGAAACTTGTCTCATTTCTTTGTTCCAAGAATATTTGTACCAAATAAGTAGAGAAAAATGTCTGTAAAAAAAATAAATAAATAAAAATTCCCTTGCAATCTTGCTGATATTGAGTTTTTTCTTGGATGTTTTAGCGTCACAGTCGGCCACATATTACATGTAATAAACAGTGAGACTCCCCCATAGGATGAGGTGCATGCGGTTAACTTCTGCAGCAGTGCCACCGAGATTTATTTTCAAGGTTGTGTTCTGTCAGCTTGGGGACCAGCGACAGCGTATCCATGTGGTACCATAATTATTTGGACCCAGATGGAGTGTTCTGCGGCTTACATTCCAGTGCCAGATACCACAGCACACCTCCAGGGGTCTAGAGGGCCCCCATCTCTCAACAGGTCTGGGTTGTTTGGCAGCAAAAAACGGACCAAAACATCATTAGGCTGGCGGCCATTAGGTTATGCCTGATTGGTGTATAAATTGTAATAAAGGCAACTCCCAGCTTGTATATGTTGGGATGAAAAAGGTTTACTGTGCCAGAACATCAAAACAGAACAACAAATTATGTTCTATTTAAAATCTCTAAACTCCCTTCATACAGAAGCAGGAATCTGCTCTGAAGATTTATCATCCCTTTGTAATAGAGAGCCTACTAAAACATTCATTAACTTAAAGCTCTTAGTTGTAATGTTTGACAGACTGAACTAAAAACAGAGGTGCACACATATGAATACATTTATTCCTATTACAAACAAAATAAAGCATTTGAATTTCATGAATCTGTACACAAAGAGGAGGGAAAAACGCCAGCAGAACTAAATATCTGCATTCTCCAAACAGATTTTCTTCACATTAGGAGCTCAGTTCACAGAAGGCTCTTTAAAATCTGCCCCCTGGTCTGTTTTTACATGTTATATATCACTAAAAAGCCATTATTGGAAACATTGTTACAGATACAGTAGGCACTTCTGCAATAAAACAGCTGCAGGTTATCTTATCTTCCAATTTACCCTCTGGTCGTATCAACACATTTACCTTAATTACCTGTGAGTCTTCTTTAACGTACTGACAGAGAGTTAGAAAACTCCAGGAGCCAAATCATGAGTATTTCCAGGAAATATACCTTATATTTTGTGCAACATGTTAACTATGGAGGATAAAAAGTGCCAAAATTAAATAAATAAATACAGCATTAAATAAATAATTTAATGTGTCAATAATTAATTAAATGTAGAATTAAATAAATAAATGTGTCATTCATTAATTAAAATCACGTCACTAATATAAAGTACCACAATTAAATAAATACAGCGATAAACAATTAATTAAATGTGTAATTCATTAAATAAATAAGGAATTAAATATATAAATGTGCCATTAAAAGAATCTGTCAAACTCACCCATCAAAGTTGGGGGGCGGTTATCTAACACCTGATTGGTCACCCTGCACATTAAGGCGAAGCAAATCGATTACAGAGACTCGATTCGCGTTAACCCCGCCTCCTAACTTTGATGGGTGAGTTTGACAGATTCTTTTAATGGTTTTGATGCACTGCGACACAGGACCATGAAATAATTAAATGCACACTGAAATAATTTTATTTTTTTTTTAATAAAATGAAGACGTATTTTATTAAATTAATGACACAATTATATATTTAATTCCTTATTTATTTAATGAATTACACATTTAATTGTTTATCGCTGTATTTATTTATTTAATTGTGGCACTTTATATTAGTGACGTAGTTTTAATTAATGAATGACACATTTATTTATTTAATTCCACATTTAATTAATTATTGACAAATTTAATTATTGATTTAATGCTGTATTTATTTATTTAATTTTGGCACTTTTTATCCTCCATAGTTATCAGGATAAACCCTGAGAAAATTTGGCGGTTCTTAAAATTCAACCTAAGACTCCAGGTCTATTGGGTTCCTTTTACATAATTTCTTTTTTTGTAACGTGGAAATGAGCAGATTGTAGAGAGGAAAGATGAACAGAAAGACTTTCTGAAAGTCTGTTTAAAGCTCAGATCCGATTCTTTAGTAAAAAGTACAAGTAGTGCGCAGGATTTTGCAGCGTCAATTGTTCACATGTGGGCGTAACAGTATAATATTATGCCTGTACTCACCGAGCATTATCAGTGTTGTGGTTCCTTGTTCGTTTCCAGACGGGTAGGTGGCGTATTCGCAGGTGTAGCGTCCAGCGTCAGACATGCGGAGGTTATTAATCCTTATGGACGGGATCTTAAGGTCGTTGTGGAGAAAGACAACTCGATCCTTAAAGGCATTGTTGGGAAAACTGCGTCCGTAGATCGGGTGGAACACGGCAATGTTGTCCCTCTGGCCATCAACTGGTTCCCATATCCACGATACCTGCGAAGATTGGATTTTCTAAAGTAAGCAATAGGTCAATATTGATCTAATTCAATGCAACCAAGTTAGCCGAAACACAAAAAAAAGGTATTATTTAAACTCTGCTGTGAAACGTAGGAAAGGTCTGGTTTCCTTAGCTCTGTACTGTGCAGATATTTTTATATCTAAAGGGAAAATATTCCAGGACATTACAACTTTTTTACGCTTTTTTGTACTATATACACTCGTTTTATATTGTCTGCTGTATTTTTTATCTTTAATGGCATCTTGCTTTAACTATGCCCTTTCTACTCTATACAGGTATAAGCTTATGGAACCTGAAATTCCCCGAAGGAGTAATCCCAAGTTGAATCCAGGTCTAAACATAGCCTACATAGTCAGATTATTTTTTATTTATTTTTTATTATTACGCCAGTACTATCTCTGGCTGGGTTCAAAGTTTTATGGCGATTAATGAGGTCCTTCTGATGTAGTACTGGTTATTTTTGTCTTTTAAGCTTTATCTTTGCTCAGTTTGTTAGTAAATATAGTCTGTGTAGATTTGCTATAGGTTTAAACTTCTGGAAAACATAGGGACCCCCATTTCATCATTCTGCTTCATTCTCTCTCTATTCTCCTATTCTGCAGAATCTGTTAGTTCAACTCTAATGTTCCGCTTTCTCTGCTTTTCCTCATAGTAGCTTTTCCTCGTCTGTTACTGTTTGGCTGTGACTCCATCCTGGAGAGAGATATCAGCTGTGCTGCTTCCATCAACACCATTGTTTATATTTGTTGGAGATCGGCCTGTTTTTTTTTCAGTGTAGTCCTGTATCTCTGAACGTGACTGGCTGGATGTGCTCTCTTCATCCTCTGTTGTGGGAGCTGGCTCAGAGCTTGTCTGCCTGGCTGTGTGTTTCCTGAACGGGGCCGCCTTTTACAGCTGCTTTTTGTATCTCTGCTTCTGTCTCCTTGAACCCCAGTCGGCCTCAGCAGATGGCCGCTCACACTGAGCCTGGTTCTACTGGAGGTTTCTTCCTGTTAAAAGGGAGTTTTTCCTCTCCACTGTCGCTACAAGCATGCTTAGTGTGAGGGATTGTATTTGAGTCAATGAGTCGATGCAATCAACTGGTTTTCCTTAGATAGATGACTTGTGTTGTGAATTGGCGCTAAATAAATAAACTGAATTTAATTGAAATAAATTTACTATAACATCATGTGACTGGGATTACATCCCTGAACATGCTTGCAATTGGTCAACTAACCAAACCAATGGAGGCTTGTAGACAAAATTCCAACTGCTGAGTTTGAGTACAAGAGGAATAAAACCAAAAGTGAGCTAGAAAAACATTCTTACTGTTAGAGTACTTTAAAGCTTGGGCTAAAGGTCAGGAAGCATTCTGATGTCACACACAGACTTGCTACTCTAATAGTGCTACTGGTGTTAGCAATGCTTTTAAACCCTATCCTCATTGGATTTTAGCGAGGCATTACAGATTGGTCACGACTTATTTGGCAGCTGCATTAATGGCTACCATCTGGCTCTCTGGTAGTTTGTTGGTACTGCAGGTAGATGGCGCCACCTGTTTATATCAGCTCATCGTACCCAATGCTGAGGTTCTATTTAGGCTCAAAAACAGGATGGACAAATGGACTATACATACTTATATGATAATCAGCTAGATTTAGGTATTTTTGCGTTAGGATGTAATGCATATAAAGCGACTACAAATGTACCTTTAATGGCCTCTATTCGTATTCAGACTGTTTAAGGTGATTAAGTGTATGAATAAATGAAAAACGCCAACAGTTACTTTCGGTTGACACATTTAGAGAAGAACAAGGACAACATTGCTGTTATGATCACATTTAGACTAAATTAGTTTTATGTTTTGGCTTACTTGAATTTTAAAGATCAAGCTTCCAACCAAAGTTTTCCATGGATCTTGTAGCGACACAGGAATAAAAAAATACAGAAAGCTGTGTTATGAAACCAAAAAAAAAAAAAAGTAAACAGTTCTTGAAGGTTGACAGAACATAGGAGAGAGAGATCACGCTGTACATGATGGGCAGTTGACGCCAGAGAACCGTATGCTTTATGTTTACATGCGTAGGAGATGGAGAGTATAAGGCTCTTTGCTTCTACTTCATATTAATTGAGAGGCTCTGGATGGAGGAAGATATTTCCCTATTAAAACCCACTAAATGCTTTATTAGATGTATGCTCTGCTGAACATATAATCAGTAAGATTGACCCAACCTGCCTCTCCATTTCCTGAGCAACAAACAAGAATAAACCAGCTAAATAGATTCATAATTTTAAAAGGAAAAAACATGAAGCTGTTAGTTTGAGATCTGTGGTTATCATTTTGGGTTGATGCCGATGTTAATACAGGGAGTTAGTGGACCAGATGTCAGACATGTTCACAAGTCATTTTTTGCAAGTCCAAGTCAAGTCTCAAGTCTTGAGAAGGCCTGTCACAATTATCAATTAATCGCACAATAAATTCTAATCACTCGATTAATTAAAATAAGTGCAATAATTTGCATGTTTGCTTGTTTCTCCTTGTGTTTTCATCTCCGTCACTGAGACGGTATAGCTTAAAGGTTACTATTATATCTATGTAATGATCATTATCTTGAACTGCTAAATGAAAAATACAATTTAAAAAAGCACACGCGCAATTTTTTTTTTCCAGTGAAATTTTGCATCTTTATTTTTTTCTTTCAAAAACAACAATTTTCTTACAGTATTTACCTGACATTTGTGGTTACAACTTTTTCTAGTTTCAGGAGTAAATGTCTGCTCTGTGGGAAAAAAACAATGACAATCCTGCTTTTCATTAATACATATGAAGTTAGCAACTACAACAGGTAAAGAAAAACCCTAAATAAATACCAGGACAATAACAATTCTTTCATAAAAGAAACATTATGGCAATAACTTTTTGTAACTTAATGCCCTGGAACGGACAGAACCGACTCAGCAGGCAGTATTTTAAATTCAATTCAGTTCATTTATTTAGTGCCAATTCACAACATTATTCACAACATATTTCTCCTCTACGACTGCCATGAAGTTTTTAAAGCTTAGCTTGTCGATCATGCATGCATGCGCACGGGCACGCGGGCATATATGTTACGTAGCGTTGCGTCAGTGACGTCAGTGCTACGTGACAGTTTGACAGCCCCTCTGCTGTTTTTTTTTTTTTTACCTCTGCTGTGTAAGGCGAGCGGCGATCAGTCAAGTTAGTAAAACAAAAAATACTTAAGAATAAAATATTGTTCACAAGTCGGAAATCACGAGTCTCAGTCGAGTCTGAAGTCCTTCAAATGCAAGTCTAAGTCGAGTTTAAACTTATTAAATATGCGACTTAAGTTCGACTCGAGTACGAGTCACAAACTCGAGTCACCATGTCTGCCAGATGTCACAAAGGCGATGGTGGTTGTGTGTGTGTGTAAAGTAAAACCTATAAAAGTAAAAGTTCAGATCCTCAGCATCTGGTGCCATCACAGCATTAGCTGCTATAGTTGGTGAGACTTTTCAGAACCTTCCAGTCTGAACTGGTGCATTAGCGGAGAAATTGTTCACAGATATTTTGCCCGTTTAATTAAGTCAATAAATTGAGTCCTCACAGAGATACAAACGTGTCAGCACAATACAGATTAAACTGAACCCACCGCCGCCAGCAACCTCTGACCTATTCGTTTTTTTAAAAGATATATTTTATCTTTAAAACCAACTGAGTTCAACCATCAAATATAAAACATTAGTATAAAAAGAAAGCACGACTTTCCCTTCATTAAATTGTATCTTTTATTTAAAGCAGAGGCAGAAAACAAAGTTTAATGCAATAATTGTGTAACACAGCTGTAGTCACCTCACAGCCATCATTAGAGCACAGCTGTCTGCTGCAGCAGGAAGTCTTCAGAACGTCCGAAGAAGTGGCGTTAATCACCAGCTTCATCATGACCTGATCTATCAGCAGAGGTGGGAAGCAACTGGTTACATTTACAGAGTTAATGAGCTTACTGGTTTCTTAAGTTTTATGTTAAAAAGAAAATTGGTTTGGAAAAGATTCTCCTTTGCCTGGAACATTATTATTCAATTAAATTATTTGTTTTTTTAATTATTTCATTATAGTCTTTAAACATAATTTGCCCCAAACTTTACATTTTTGTCATAATTTATGAAAGTGTTTTAAACATGAGATATTATAATGACTTACTTAGTACTTGCCTACACTTTACCAAATATATATATATTTTTTATGTTTATTAACTTCTGTGGGTAGATATTTTGATTCTGCATTGATGTATCAAATCATTAATCATGGATGTGTTGTTTCACCCATTGTCCCAAGCTGCACTGGTTGGAAAATTTAGATTTCTCTTCATATATTTAGTTATGCTATTTATCCAGTGAAAAATGTTTTTTACTCAGTCTGTTTCACCTGCAAGGCAACAAAATGTCTGAGTAAGAAGTGTTTTGCATACAAGGAATACTTATTCCATAACAGGCCAATTTCTTTCTTAAGAATTGTTATTGTTTAACCAAAGAGTGTGTAATTTGTTTTGACTTTACAGTTTTTTCCTTATAATTAAGGGAGAAAAACTGTCTAGATCAGAACAGGGCTGATTACCGTGCCATAAGAGCCGTATGATGAACAGTTCTCTCTTTGCAAAGATATGAAAATAAAGAGTCAATTTCCGTTTATTTACCTTTTCCCACTACACCAGCAACTATAGAAAACCTGGGAAACAATTACCAATGACCAATACGTTTTAGCTTGTAGCCTTTATCAACAAACTGTATGTAAAAAAAAAAACCCACAAAACTAACATGAAACTGCATGCTGGTAAAGATTCTCAGTCATCCAGGTCATATTTATTCAAAAAAAAGTTAAAAAACGACATTTTGCTTCCCATCCAGAAACCTTTCTCAATTCAAAATGTCCGGATTAGTGTTGAGTTCCAGGCTTATAGAGTAGCCCAAACAAAACCTTACGTCTTAAAAATCATGCAAATTGAACCGAAAACAGGTCACCCCCCTTAGTAATGGGAAGGGTCGTTGTTGGCCTGCAAAACCCGAAACTGGCCCATGCCTCTGAAAGGGGGGGGTCATTGGGGTCGATGTTTGCCTGACTGACCAGGCGAGATGTTTTGATCCCCTGCATGGCTATGAGGATTGAGATGATGCCACATTCAGTCACCTCCAGCTTTACTATTAGGTCATCTGAGTTCATTACAGCAGGGAACGGTGTGCAGGTTTTAAACTGAGTTTATCTTGTATATGTCTATAAATAGATTAAGGATGTTATTAGTTAAATAGCATGCAGGAAGGCTGGCAGGGATAATTTTGTTCGAGATTTAAGAATGAAAAGATGAAAATATGTTAAATAAAGGAAATGTTCTCAGAGATCCGTTCCCTTGTGTGAGAAAGATGGGAGGAGACGAAATAGATGTAAGGAGATGAACTTAAGCTGATTAGAATCAGTACAAGCTCAGATTTCTCAGGTGATAAACCATCAAAATTATATTAGATCCATGAAATGCACCTACAACCAGGTCTTAATTCGGCCGAACTCTGACAACAATGATTTTACGCCCATATCTTTAAATGCATCACTCTTACAGGAGGTGGCTATCTCTCATTTTTAATCTAATTTCTAGCATTCCACAGCACTGATCCTCCAGGGCTGGTGTCCTGCTGCATTTCTCCCTCAGCAGACCTGACCCAAATACGGGATCATTAGCAGAGCTTGACTGCTGCTTGCGAGGCAGTTTAGTCATTTGATTCAGGTCGGTAGGATAAGAGATACATCTAAAAGTTGCAGGACGCCCTTCTTCAAATTGGAGACTACTTTAGAGACATCCGTCTGCAAAAATCTTTCATTTAAAGCAAAGTTAAGCACTACTGTATTTCGCTCTTAGCCTTGCTCAGCCCAACAGTTGAACACATTCACACAATACAGTAGTATCCATTCAAAATTTCCCCACTTTCCTTGATAAGTCCTTGGCTGGTCCCCTATAGTATCTTTTTAAACATCAATCTTTGTACCTAAATATTCTTTTTGACATTAAGATCTAAAGAGAAGCGTAATCTCCTGAAAGAGTGGAGACTAAGAGACTTTTTTACTAAGAGTAAAAAAATAAGGACACCCAGAAGCATGGGCGGTTCTAGACATGGGCCAACAGGGGCCAGTGCCCCCGTAGATCATGTCCTGGCCCCTGTTATGGCCCCTGTTCTGAAGACATTATACTTTTCATCTGCTAAATGGTTTTTAACATAAAAAGAAAAGATGAATTCATCTTTTTTTGTTCTAATTCAGATTTTATAAAAAACTGTAATTTTAGCTTAAAGCTACAGTGTGTAATAATTACAGGGATATACAGTCAGAAATGTAATATATTATACATAAGTATGTTATTTATCATCATCTACGAGCTCAGCCTCTTAACCTTAATATTTGCGTTGCCTTAGAATTCGTTATTTATAATTACATAGGAGCGGGTCTCGCAGCCATGGAGGCAGACATCTTTGCGCTACGGCAGCACAGAGCCAACAAACTAGCGATTGCGAGATCGCCCGTTACGCTCGAAAGTAACTACGGCAAGTTGAGAGAGATGAACTGAGACGGTACTGAACAATAGATGGCAGTATTATGCCTGAGAATACTATCTGTAAAATTATCTATGTAAACAAACCTCATCACTTGAGAAGGTAGGTGATGCGGACGTCGTGGAAGACATTATCTCCCGTAACGCTCGCCGTACTGTTGGGGGGAGAAGCGGTGGGGGGGAGATGTTCATGTTGCTGCGGTCTGCAGTCTGGACGTTAGATGTCGCTAAAAATTACACACTGTAGCTTTAAATTAAGTAAAAAATATGTAAAATTCCTAAATTATATATTATATTAGTTAAATCTAATTAAATAGAAATTTCACTTTATGCTGTTATATTTGAATCCCTAGGCCTGTATTTAATTTCATGCTTTTCTGTGCCCCCATGAAAACACGCTGGCCCCCTCCTGGCCCCCTGTTACATTTGGTCTAGAACCGCCAGTGCACAGAAGAATCTCAGTGGCTGGAAGTTAAAGGGGATTTTGCTGGGAGTTGCAGGCAAGTGGGCTGCCAAACGGCCGGCTTTTGACTGGGGAGGGCCATTTTCAATAGCTGATATTGTGCCTCCTAGTTAGAATGTTCCAAACAAGACATTTAATAATCTTTTACATCTCTGAAGAAGATGCTACTGAGATTTCATAAGTATAAACTTTGTTTAACAGTCAGAACAACTCTGATGGTGAAGGGTAACTGATTTTCTCATCAAGAACCAAACACTTAATGAAGGCTGACATTGTCCTCTACATACTTTGCATTTGCTTCTAGGTTTATAATCCGTTTTTCAGGTAAATTTAACTGCACCACTGGCAAATGCCCTCCATTTTCAGTCTATATAAATGCAAAATTAGCTTTAGTTTTTTTATTTAATCACTTCAATAGATATTTTTTGTGGCTAATACTCTAACTTCCTGGGATGCTCTGAAATTATTCAAAGAGGTTCCAAAAAAGCGAACACTTTCAGTAAGGGGCTCTCAATCTTTTACAGGAATAAATGAAAGATTTGTTTCACTTAGAGTTTCCCTCTCAAGGACCATTATAAGCTTTTCTTTGTAAAATTTCTGATTGTGACAAATATCGATATCTGCAGCGGCTGTTTGAGACTCTGCCCTGAGGAAGAGCACTGTGATGCTTTCTCACATTGATTTCATTTTTCTCTGCTGTTTTCAAAGAGACAGCCAATACTGGCTAAAGTAGGAGACCAGGAAAGAGAGGAAACACAGTACATCAATACACATTTAGTAAACATCGAGACGTTTGACATCTGAGGTGGGAGAAAATGCAGAAGCTGGGAGGGCTGTAAACAGTGGGACAGACCATGCATCAAATATGATCTCAACTTAGGAAGTCAGACTCCCTCTTCATTTTTTTGATTGCAGTGAAAATACAACACAGGACAAATGAATCCACATACAATTTCTGATTTTGTTTGTGAGCAAATTACTTATTGATTCCGTCTGATAGCCTGAGGGCAGCAGATCCCTGAAGATCCCATTGAACTAGCAAACAGTTCATTTGGTTTACATATTCTGAAAATGGGGAGGAACTAGAAAGATGTGCAAATTGGGGGGGAGCATGTTTGTTTTATAGAGGTCATTACAATTCCTGCAGAAAATAGAAACAAGACATAATGCAGAGATGAGGAGAAAGTTCTGTTGTTGCCATTTGCTTATCTATATAGCTGTACCTTTAATATCTAACAGCAGCTTTTATATTGTTAATGTCTTACAGGTTCATCACTTCTTTGTCCGATTGTAGCTAATAGGGATGGGACGATTTATGAAAACCGTCAGAACCGTTCGGTTCGACTGTCTCGGTTCGGTTCGCGTGTTTCGTTCGGTTCATGCGCTGCTCCATTTTCTCATAGGCGAAGCGTTTACATTCCAGAGCAGAAGGTGGCGGTACTGCGACCAAAGCCAACCACCAGTAGTAAACAAGGAGAAGAAGAAGTGAAGCAGCGTAGCTGGGTGTAGCAGAAAAAATCAGCTGTTGTGGAGAATTGTGTGGGTATGGCGAGTGGGAAAGAACAGGAGTTGGAAGACGCGCCAGCAGCACTTTATAGGTCTGCTGTATGGGACCACTTTGCATTTAGAGTGACCTACGATGACGGCGGAAAGAAAGTTGTGGATAAAAGTGCAACAGTGTGCAAGCATTGTGCAACACGTTTTGTTTACGCTAACAGCAACATGACCAACATGTCATGCTAACCCCGAAATCCCTCATACTCCATCAGCAACCCCCGCTGCGCTCCAGAACGGCTGCTCAAAGCAAAGCCTACAGCCTCCACTGTGGCTCCCGTCCGCTCCCCTCTGAGTTCCTTGGAGATCATAGAGAGCATGCGCGAGATGATTAAATTCAAAGCAGCAAAGCATACGGAAATGATCCAGGGTTTCCGCGGATCATTTAAAATAATTACAATCCATTATTTTTTGGGGGATTTTTTCATTAATTCCATACATTTTTATGGGATTTCGGTGTAACAATCAACATGTATCGAACCGAACCGAAAACCGTGACCAGAAACCGTGAATCGAACTGAACCGTGGATTTTGTGAACCGTTCCACCCCTAGTAGCTAAAGACGCTAATCATTTCACCTTCTCATTTTTTTAACTTTTGCAGTTTGCACTCTGAGCAGGGAAATATTAAGGAACGGTTTGTTTTCTTGTCGTTTTTTGACCCCTAGACAAATTTATACCAGCCTTGAAGTCATTTTATATTTGCAATATGACTGATGAATGTCTATGAACAGGTGGCTGCTGGAGGTTATGTTGGTCAGATCTGTGTGTTAAAATCTGCAGCCTTTCAGAAAAGTCAACTGGTTCAAACTGGAATTAGAACCAAATTGACTGCATTTTAGAAAAAGCTTAAAATGTGAACTAAATAACGTCACAATTAGAACATTTGTTTTGAGTGGGTAACCTTGTTTTTTGCCATAAAACATGATTTTCTAAGACAACGAAGTCTAGAGAAGTTTTTCCGTAAAAGTTCAAAAAAATGGAGAATCCACTGGATTTGGTTTCCAAGTCCAGTGGATTTTCCTTTTTTTGAACTTTTACGGAATGACTTACAACTTTCATCAGCATCTAGGGAAGTTTATTCATATAGCACATTTCAGTAGCAAGACAATTCAAAGTACAGTATATGAAAATAAGCAAACAAAAGAGTAAACTGCATTGGTATAAAAGCACATAAATACTGAACATATATAACTAGAGAGAAAAAAAATGACTAATTAGAACGATAATTTTGTTCCAGATTAGTGGAACATAAGGATCTGTATTCCATGTTTGGATCTATATGCAGGGTAGACCTGAGCTAGAACACCAGAGAGGTCTGGATGGTATTTAAGTGCTGAGTTATTAGGTTATTTATAGACTAACAGATGAGTCTGTTCTCTAAACAGAGGAGAACCAGAGGAAGGACTTTAAAGCTGGACCGCTGTGCTCCATATTCTTAGTTTTAGTGAGGATCCGTGCAGCAGCTTTCTGAATCAGCTGCAGCTGTCTGCTGACCCAGTTTTTAAACAGACCTGTGAAAATATTGCTACAGTATTCATTTCAACTAAAGATGAACACATGAAATAGTTTCAGGGTCCTGCTGAGACTTTATTGCTGGAGATGTTCATTAGGTCAAAGAAGGTCGAGTTGTTCGTGTCTTTATGAGCCTCTGGTTCAGGTGTGAGTGAGTCCATCTCTACAACCAGCTGAATGACATTTCAACCATCCATGTGTTGATCTCTTCCAGCACTTAACTGGGTTATGGTCACCTGGTGACATTGCAATGTATAGCTGTGTGTTATCTTAGACTCAACTTTGTTTATTCCTTGGGATTACTCCTTCTACTTCCTTCTAGTTCCAGTAGCTTATATAGAGTACAAAAAGTTAAAGCAAAATGCCATTAAAGATAAAAATATGACAGACAATGTAAAAAGAGTGTATATGTTACCAAAAAAGCCTACAAGAAAAAAAGTTGTACTGTGCTGGAATATGTTTCCCTTGGATATAAAAATATCTGCACAATAGAGAGCTAAGGGAAAACCACACAGTAGTTGACTTGGGTTATTGCACTACAGAAATGTACTGACCTTGTAAATAAGTAAAAAAAATGACAGGCTACACAGTAGTTTGCATGTGTTTTTGCACAGTGATAGAAAAGAATAATTCACACGAGTGACAATAGGTAATGTTTTGCATAAGATCTGCATAGTATAGTAATTTATGTTCATTAAGAGCATATAGATATTGAAAAGGAGGGTGGAAGATACAACCTTGGTGAACTCTACATGTGACCTAAAACCTGAATATTTATCAATTTCTTTCACTTCCTTTATCCTGCTGAATGCACTGAAGGGATATTGTATGTTTCTCAGCATCTGATTGAACCCAGCTCTCATGCTGCCAGGCTCCTATTTACCAGTGGGTTAACCAGACCGGTCACACTAGAGAACAATTATGACCGATTCTGGTTCGGGTCTGCTGAAAGTTTCTGCCCGTAAAGCCGAAGTCTTCCTGCCCCACCAAGCCTGCTCAGTAGGAGGGATTAGTAAAAAGTCAGTTACTGATGTAACCCCCCTCACTGCATTGGAAAGAAAACAGTCTAACCGGCATCATAAAAGTGAGGTGAGTGCTTTATACTGAACATACATGATTGTTCTAGAATGTACTGAAATTTATTGGAATCAGTCAAATTAAGTAGATTTGTTAGATTCATATCTTAAATATTCTATCTTTCGTGAAAAGTACCTGGAGGAAATATATATATATTTTGACACTGTTTATTGTTTATGTACTTAGATCCCCATTAGCTACTGAGTCAAAGCAGTAGCTATTCTTCCTGACACTGTCACGTCATCCAGTTAACCATTTTTAAGCATATCTATAAGCAGGTGTGATGCTTTAAGTGATGCATGATAATTAAATAAACCAGGTATACATACAGACCTCTGCATAAACAGTGTTTCCCTACATAACGACTGATGGGCAATAATTCCTGTATTCTTCTAATCATTAAAGCTTTGTCGACCTGAACAGATATTTAGTTGACCTGCGTTACAGACTCAGACATGATGAACGGCTTTGTTCTGTTTTTCCACAGAACAGCTGTTTGTTTTAGCAGCAGGGATGTATGCACATTCAGACTCACCCAGCAGGAAAAAAGCATAACACCAAACATAACACCAAGTCATGGCACCTTTCCATGAAGATGTGGGAGTGTTTTTTATGCTGAGGTATGAACGCTCTGTGGAACATCTGCTGGATTAAGTTTACTTTCTCCTATGCATTTTCATTTAAGCGCATCAGTGCTAAAGGCTCTTTTCTTTCATTCTTTATTCGTTTTCTGATAAGAACCTTGTTATGTTTTTTTCAAAATGTATTCATTATATAGGAGGTGGTTCAGAAAACTATGTTATTTTTTATTTTATATCTTTTTTCCTCCTGAGCAATGATGGTGGAGATGGGCCCTCTGGAATGATGAATCGTGCTTCCCTGATTGGCTACCCAACGGATGAGTCTGATTTAAAGGAGTTTGGCTGTTAACTTTGGATCTAGTGAAAGGAACCTTTAAGACTCCAAAAAGAGAATGAAGCTTCTAACAAGTTTCAGGTTTATTGAACCCACAGGTGACAAATAAGAAAATACAAATACTTTGTTACCTTACTTAAGTAGAAATTTTGTCTGTATAAACTTTACTGGAATTATAATTTTTTAGAGAACTATTTACTTCTACTCTGTAAATTTTTTTTTGCATTTATCTCTACTCCTTACATAAAAAAAGGCATCTCAGCTTTGTTTCATTTAAGCTAATTTTCATTATGGCCTGTTAGTATAAAAACTAAATAAAAACCTTAAAAAAAAATTAATTTCATCCAGTCAATTAAATTTTTTATGGTTGGACTCAGACTAGCGCAATACATACCAAAATACATCCTTTTTCAAGATAATGCAAAGTTAAATTTGACATTTTGCCATTCGTTATAAAACTAAGTAGGGGTGTAAATAATAATCGTTTTGTATCGATGCATCGATCCAACAGCCGACGATCCGATGCATTGACACGTCCCTTTATCCATTTGCTCCTTGGGCGTGATTCTCCCTCCCGTGCTGCTGTGGCGCTAAACCTATTTTGCCCTCCTACCTCGCTTGTTGGTTATCCTCTTACAGCAGTGTGTTGCAGTGAGCTTGACACAGACATTTTTAAATTATGCTCAATATTGAAGCGTGGTCTGTGCTACACACTCTGGGTCTAGATACGGCCGCGGCGGTGAGGAAGTTGGGGGCGAGTTTAGTCCGACGACGGAGGGACATGAGGGCCAAAAAGAGAGGAGATCCAGGTGGAAAAAGGGTCCCAGCGTTCTTGTGCACCTCGCTCTTCAAGCGGGTCAAACTTCAAGAGTTGTTTTCCGCAATTTCGGTCATAAAAACAAAACAAGCCGGCCTCCTGTCTGCGGCACTGTTTGTGGTCACCTACAATCTGGGAGAGGAGCAGCGGAGCGTCTCTCAAGGGGGCGGGACGTCTGGAGCCAAGGTATTGAATTGCATTGATTGCACTGATTATGTGCAGGATTTTTGCAGTATTTTTTGATACAACTTTTCTACTTATGTTATTTGCTGTTGTTTCTAAAAAAAAAAGAAAAAAAAATGCATAAAGATATTACAGCTTTCATTGATTTATTTCAAATTTGAAACTTTGTTTAGCCTGTAAGGTAAAAAAAAATAAAAAATTTACCAATTAATCGAATCAAATCGTATCGTAGTGTATTCTTGAGTATCGAAAATAATCGAATCGTTGGGTCAGGAAATCGATTCTGAATTGAATCGCCATGATGGATGTGATTTACACCCCTAAAACTAAGACAGTATAAGGAAATCATCATCCAGAATCGTATAAAAAATTTTCCTTTAATAGGGTAGTGCAGTAAAGCTTCTGTCTTTAACTTTTTTTCCTGCATTACTTTTACTTTTTCACTTTAAGTAGTTTTAGAAATGGTATTTTTACCATTTTGCTTGAGTAAAAAGCTTAAGTTGATACTATAACTTCTACAAAAGTGTTTTTAAATTGTGGGATTTTTACTTCTACTTGAGTAAAAAAACATTAATACGTTCGACACCTCTGATTGAACCTAATTAATTTGCAATGGTTTAACTTGTCAACTTATAAAATAAATGAATTAAGTTGGATTATCTGATTTGGTTAACAATCTATTTAGACGTTTGGATGTTGCCTTCCTGTTTCCACATGTCTCTGTACAGCTGATACAGCTGCACATAGCAGTTAGTCCTGACATCAACCACAGAAAACCTCTTGGATGAATAAAAGCAAAGACAGGAAACCAGGCGGTACTGTCCAACAACAGTGTCTGACCACCGCACAAATGGAAGATATCTACAACCTTAGAGATGATTTGGCATTAAAAGTGGGATAAAAGGCAGTTAAGGTACTAAGCTTGTCCATATGATGTATTTTTCTTTTTTTCAGTTTCCCTTTGTTGAGTTAAAAAAAAAAAAAACAAAAAAAAAAACATTGTTATCCCAGAATGACTGCAGCATTTCACAAAAGAATATCTGTGGATATCTTTTAAATCCATCAATGAACAGATCTCAGGTAAGTCCAGCTTGATGCTCCAATTAAATATCCAGCTGGATATATTTTGTTTACTATGATTATGCAAAAGCTAAAGGCTATCAAAAGAATTGTAAACGTGTTTTTTTAATTGTTAAAATGCTTACAGCTAAGCTAAAATTTGACTGAAGCATGTTTTTGTTTTTATGTTGCCCCTTTGACATCATGTGGTGCAGAGAGGAATTCGCCAGCATATTTCTCCAGTCATCTACTGGTGCGTTTCACTTTTTCTTTCATCTGCTGATGGAGCAGGCTCTTAGAGTCGGCTTTTATTCTGCTGTGGAGGCCGCTCAAGTTTACAAAAAAAAAAATCCTGCTCTTTACCACCATAAAAGAAACCTTTTTTCAAAGAAAGTCGATATCTTTTCAGAATGCCATGTTTACTGCTGATCCTTTGAAAGTTTTTTGGGAGATGGAGGAATCTTAGACCCAAAATAATCCACTCCTCCCTACTTCCTCCCTTCAGAAAGTCACTTGGTATCAAACTCTGAGCTTCTATAGCTGCTTCAAATACAGATTTTTTTTTTTGTGTGTGCTAACCTGTGTGAGCTTGGTTACACTTCCTCCTTCGATGAATTCGCAGCGCAGATCAACAGACTCTGTGGGATATGCCTCCAACTCTTGCTCCACTCGCACTTTCTGAGCGACAACACCTGCAGCAATAAGAAAAAGAAGAAAAAAAGCGGGTTTACAATCTTTTCCATGTCCAATCTTTAACCATTTTAAAAGGATTAGCAGGGTATAAATGTAGGAAATGGTGGGAGATTTAACTTCATTACAGAGAAAAAAAGAAATTCTGAATCATCAGTCCTTGATAACGAGTCTTAGTGAGCATCTCAGGCTGGAGCTCTCAGCTCCAGTCCTGTTACTTATTGCGGTAGAAAACACCCAGAGGGAGCTGATGCTAGGGGGTGAGCCTACAGTAACGCCACAGCTGCTTGGGAACTTTCTCCATTTGAGGCAGCAGCAGTTCGGGAGAGAGAAACAGCAGCTTATAACCCTGAAAAGGAAAAGTTCTGCTATGTGGGCAGTAGGGGTGGGTATTGCCAAAGAAGTCACGATTCGATCCGAATCACAATTCACATGCCACGATGCCATTCTATCACGATGCATCGCGATATTTTCACTGAACACTGTAAGAAAAAAATACAGCTGTTAGCAGTGGCTGACTGGCTGTGTACTATATGATCTGGATAGTGTCTTCAATTGATACATAACTGAAAGCAATTCATAATTAGCTTTATTTATTGAAACGACTATCGAAGGATTGCCATGAAAACAAATACTAGACACAAATATTATTATTACTGGAGTGGACACACTGACAAAAAGTGCTTAGGATTTCTAAAACTTAAAATACAGTGCTGTTTCCATGGCCTAAGTGGTCATTTAAACCAATGAAATGGAAACCTATCAATTTAGTTTTTACATTCTTTGTTTTCAAAGCCAAAATGCATTCAAACATCTGACTTGGAATTTGATGGAATGTGATTTTCTCGGTCTCCATGTTTTGTTTATAAATGACTCGTCGCAGTATCCGCAGCGATTATTTTGCACACCCCTAGTGGGCAGTGCTGCTCAAACGGACCCACATACGTAGGTCAAGAGAAAACAAACGGGAACGGATCTCCACTTTAGAAACTAAATATGGAGCGAATTTTGTTCCATTTTTATTGCAAGCTGAGAAGGCAAATGTAAAAATGTAAAAAGAAAAGCAAGGCAATCCTGAATTAAAACTTTGTAAAATATTTTTATCAAAAAGGGTTTTAAAAGTAATTTTGCTGTTTTGTCAGATTTTTTTCCATTTTTTTCATAATTTGATTTTTTTTTTTGTTGAAATTTTATACTTTTAAAAAAGTTTTTACAGTTTTTTTCGGTTTTGGTTTTACAGATCACACTCTGCTCACGGTGGGGCGGGCTTTCCTCTGGATGAGCAAAGATTTTCAATTAGTCTGCAACTACCTTAATTTGGTCACTGTGTGCATCAACGGCGCTTGTTTGCATTTAAACTGAAGTGAAGAGAATTTAATCTGCAAAATTCAATTAAAAAAACTTAATATGAAAAAAGATAAATTTGGGAGACAAAATGTAAGTTTTAAAGTCCAAAAAATTAAAGCAAAGTTACTATTAAAACCCTTTTTTAATTAAAATATTTTTTTAAATTTTATTTTTGGTTTGTATTAATTAGCTTACTTATTTTTTCAAATTTTATTTTACAAAATGTGTTCCTTTCATGCAACAATAAGGGAACAAAAATCAGTTCAAAGCTAAAGAAACAAAGTCAGAGTGGAGCAGAGTGTGAATGTGCTCTCGAAGAACACTGAAAAAATTCACTTATTGTTCTAAATAGTGACATAAATTTGAATGTTGAAGCAGCATTTGTGAGACCTTTGCTGTTTAGAAACACTTAATAAAATGTTCAGACTGAGGAGGAATGTTAAATCATTTACGTTTAACTTGAATTTGGTTTCAAAATACAAAAGAAAGAAAATGGAGCAGAACTTAACAGGATCAGAATTCTTCATTTATTGGAAACATCCTCTGAATTTAGATGGTTGATCAGTTGAAAGCCAAAACTAATATTGTCCTGAGGAGCTTCAGGATTGGGTAACCCCACTGGACTGTGAGGGTTTCCTGTAGGCTGGTAGGAAAGTAGCTCCACAGGAGGATCACGGTTTCTGAAGAGCATCCAGTCTGTTTTTAAACCCCCTCTTAACCTCAGCCATGAGGGGTCTCTGCTGGAAACGTCTCCCAGAGGCTTAGTGTAGCTGTGGTTCGATTCAATTGCAAAACCTGAAGCTATATTTTTTCCACTAAATGGAAAAAAGTTCCTGGATTGTGATGGAGAGGAAAAGAAAAATTTCCAGTGAGATTTCCTCATCATAGGGGATTTTCTCTGGTCAGAAAAACATATTTTTCTCCACCTTTTAATGTCCAATGTTTGCCAAGTTCAGACAGTGTGACGGATGAAACGTTTGAAGAAGTTTTCTGTTCTTTAAGCTCTTTTCTTGGTCGTACCGTTCAACAATCCTAACACGTCCTAACACAAAAAGGATTTCTTTATTTTCCACCAGGGACAGCGTGAATACCTGACAGATCACGACACAAAGCCAACTTTATTTGCAGTTGGACCTCTTCAACGCCAAACATTTGTTTGAGCTGAAATGTTTACTTTGCCTTCCATATTTTCTGTCTCTTACTCCTGTTCACTCTTTTGTTGCATTATGAAGCTAAGCTTACGACTTTGTTATGATCTATCAGTATAAAAGCTTTAAAGTTTTCCTCAGGAGTTTTTAAGAATAAAAAAAAAATCGTTTCCATCCATCTGGGAAAAACATTGTTTTATTAAAGTCACACCCAGTTGCTGCAAGTGTCTGAAGTCAGCATTTCCTCCTAAGTTTGGACAGATTTACCAATGAAAACTGATGTAGTGGAAAACTTCAAGCTTTAAATGCACAAAACAAAGTTCTGCAAATGTCTGCAAAATTCTTTAAAACAGGAGCACCAACAGTGACACTTTACTGCTTTTTTTCCAGTGGTGCCACCATGTGCTTAAAGACTCAGTTAAAAACGGACATGAGCTGCAGCCTCCTTTAACAATAGAACATCATTTCTGAATTAATCCTCATCAGGAAGTTTTTCAGCAGCGCAAACAAATAATGCTGCTCTTCTCCCTTATTTAGAAATGGCACACGTTGCAGAAACTGTGTGTGTACTTCCTAAGATTAATGGACTATAATGAGCTTGTTCTGCTTCAAATAAAGAAAACAGAAAATGAAAGAAAGGAAGAAAAGCAGAGGAACAAGAGGGGAAAACATAAGTTCTAATCCTTTGTATGTGTGACTCGGTCCGACTGTCTGCCAGGATCTGTGAGAATAAAAATCGACATTTCCTGAGGGGGCTTTCATTCAACGTGGATGACAGCCGGATCCTGATTGTGTTGCTAACTTCTGTAAATTATACAGTAATAGTGGGTTCTTTTCTTCTGTTTCACCTCCACTTGTTCTTTTCTTAAAGCCCTGACCTCCTGAGGACCCATCCCCACTGCCAGCAACCCTCTGCAGACCCAGTATCAAACCCAACCAGGGTCTCTTCTCCTCCAGCTGCCCTTAGCCTGCCTCTGGGCCTATAAAGATAAAATTCTTGCTCGGAGCCGGCTGTCTTGCTCTCCCTGTAAGAAAAAGGGGATAAGCGCTTGCTAACTGCTCGCTAACCCCGGGTGGTTCTGCTGAAAAAGCCTCTTAGTGTGCGAGGGATTGATTAGGACAATAAGTTACATGCGGCTGCACGGAGGTGAACGGGCCAGGGAGGATTTAAGCTGCAAATCAGCTGTAAAACACAGGCACACAAACAAAGAAAACAGAAGAAGAAATGCGCACGTGCGCCTCAGGCGATGCCGGGTTACGCTGAATTTACGGCATGCACGCAGCAGCGTGACTACAAACGCGTGGAAGAATGAAGGGGGCTTTTTTTCTTTTCACTGCAAAGTCATATGCATGCTTAGGGATGCGGATGCTTGCATAAATCTGAGCATCTCATTGTTACGTCAGTAGACGAGACAGACTCAGACAATGCAGCACAATCTTTACCCTGGGGGGGACATTAAGGCATCCCATTCTATGTAACTCAGAGAAAAAAAAACATAAAACCAAAGTCAGACTTTTTAAATCCGGTTTTACACAAAGAACCAAGATTGCATCAGCTTTTTATATTTTCCTTTTCCTCCTAATTAACTAATCAACGTAAATCCTGCTAATCCCATTAAATGAAAATAAGCCAGAAACAAAAACTAGTGTGAACTTCTGGATTATTTGCAGATGTCAAAGATATTTAGAGAAAAAATAAAAAGAATAGAAGAGGAGAAATAATACAATTTGTATTAAATATTCAATAGAACTTAAGGAGTAAAAAGTCAGGAAAGCTGGGAGGAAAGAAATGACAGAGACTGCTAAAAGCAACAGAATAAAATAAGAGCATGGAGAGAAGGTTTATTAATGTGAATGGGCTAAAGGAATGACAAAGGCAGAGAAAGCCTGTAGGCAGGGATGACTCGGGGGGGTGGAGAGAAATCATTTTTTTAAATAGTCAAAAAGAATACAGCGAAATAGAAATAGATTAAGCTGAGAGGTGAACAAAAGAGATGATTCCTCAAACTAAACTCCAGAAATATCCTAACAGTTCTGGTTAAATGGATCCAAATTAAAACTCCATTCCTCTGAAACATCATAATAGAATCACAGAATGAGTAAAGACTCAAAGTGATTGGTTCACATGTGATGGTCAAGGATCTGGACTTAACGCTTTAGGTCAAAATCGGGAGCAGAGTTCATTTAAAGTCAACTGAAGTTAAAATGATCATCTAGCACCTGATCAGATATGTTTTTTAGCCACAGCATCAGTAGGTTATGTGTGAAACATGGCTAACTTTTACTAATCAACACCTGTTTTTAAAATGCACAGCCTTCCACACTATTATATATTGTGCATGTTTTTTTTTTTTTATCTTTCTCACCCCCTACAATGACGCTTATGGTCAAAGAAAGACCCTGTTGACTGCTGCAGTTCCCCGTCCTTCTGTGCAGTTTCATCCGCTATGCTGAGATGTCTCAGGACAGCTGGCTGCTTGGAGAGGAGCTTTGCACAGAGAAACTCTGAAGCTACTGCTAGCTGTTGAGTTTTTCAAAATTTAAAACAATGAGTGAATATATTAAAAAAGAAAAAAAAGTTTCCTTTCAGGTGTTTGGACTGAAGCATCTGCACTTGACAGCCTTTGTGGTAATAGATATAAAGCAACAATTTGGCCGGATGATATCTTTGGCTGATATTGTCATTTTTTTCTTGAAATGGCATCAGTTGATACAGTGCCTGCGTTTGTGGATCCATTGGTTCATTTGGCAGTCATCAGAGATGGGAAGTACTCAAGTACATTTTTCTGATATTTTTAATTTACTTTACTAATTATTTTTATGGCGACTTTTTACTTCTACTCCTTACTTTTTTACACAAATATCTGTACTTTCTACTCCTTGCATTTAAAAAAAATTGGCTCGTTACTTTAGTTTTGAATCATTTCAATGGAGTTACCGTTATTATGTTTCACGTCATCAATACCAAATTCAATCTAATTGCATTTGATGCACCACTACAAGATGAATCGACAGATTCGTTTCGATTCGATTTTTTTAACACAAGTATCTGTACTTTTACTCAAGTACGGAAAGTGAGTACTTTTGCCCTCTCTGGCAGTCATGCATTGGGATCCCATGAAGTGCATGCATTGCTGTTTTGTTTATTAATGTTTCTCTTTAGGTGAATTAAAACTTGTAACACTTGTGTAATTTTTAACAACAAAATTGAGGAGGAAAAAGCAATATATTCAATATCTCTATGTGTTATTTGCCAAAATGTTCATCCGTCCATCCATCCAATGTTTTAAGGACAGATTAAAACATTTTTCATTCCACCTCCAACTAGAGTCATACACTTTGTTGAAACCACCTTAAATCGTTACTTTTCATGTGAAGAAGCAGCAGCGCTAATTTAACCCCATGGTGACGGAGCACCTGGCCTCGTCTCCAAGGCCAATTTGTTCCACTTCATGTGCATGAGGCTCATTTTAGCAGCTTTACCTGCAAATCTTCTTTTAGCCATGCTATAATTTTAACTTATTACCGTCTTTGCTTTAACTGACCAGCTATATATCTATAATCTCTCTCTAGCACTTTACCAGGAGTGACAAGTCTGGAGAGAAGCTTAATGGCTTCTTCCACTTATCACTAATAAACTCAAGTTGTGTTTGCAGCTCCTTATGCAAACATAAAGCCTTTAAACAAATAGCCTAAGGTTATATCAATAAATCTATAAGCAACAGGACTCGCATCTAAAATCTGCATATTTTAGAGACTTTGTTTTTGGTAGGACTCTAGATGGAAATCCATATCCTCTCCCTCTTTCTTTTGCTGCCGTCACAGACAATTCAGTCAGCTTTAACAATTGGAGAAGTATATAATTCAACAAAGACAATTATTGGAAGAAAGATCTTTGTCAAAAGAAATCACATTTACCCAATGGTTGCTTTTATGCTTTTCAGGAAGAAGGTTAAACATATGCACGATGAGCTGTTGGGGAAATTGGTGTCAATGCACCTCAATAAACCTTATCTATTCAATCCTTTCCATTATAACCCCAATGATCCCACAATTTGCCACCTTTTTCCACTGTTGCACGGTGCAGCTTCGGCTACACATAATGGAAAGTCGAAGAGGGGAGGCGGTTAAATGAATGGCCATACTCCGCCTGCCTCCCTACGCTCCGGAGAGATGAATCACAGTTAATTGACATTTAGAGGCTTGTGGCATTTGCCTGTTTATGCGCCGCTTCCCTGTGTAGACGGCGTGCAGTGTAAACAGGAGGAATATGCTGATGGGGTGCTCACTCATCCACATTAACATCCAAATCACATACTAATAGAAGGCAATGATGCACAGCTGTTTTGTTTTGGAGGGTTTTTTTTTTTCCCCTGTCAGCCTGTCATGATGTCAGTTATGTCAGCTTTTATCTGGGTGATTTCCAGCATCTGTCAAATGACACAGAGGAACAGATTTATGCACTTTATCAGCCTAAACTAGAGCTACTGCAAGGAACACTGATTTAGTGTACGATGTTACAGCCTTCTAAACAGAGCCTGAATTTAAAAGATTGTAATTCGAACTTTAGAAATAAAAGAGTGCATTTAATTTAGGGGTGGACATAAATCTCCATTCAGGGAGCCAGTGTTTGAATATTTCCTCTACTCTCCACTTGATGAATTTTGCCACTTGGTTGTTACAATCTCTACACAAAAACTGTTGGATTCTCTTCAGGCAACATACTTGGACAGACTTCTCTCTCTTCAGAAACTCTTGTGTGAATTTTGGCAGCGTGCAGCGCTCCTCTTCTGCCAAGTTTATACAGAAACACTGAGCAGTTTTCATTCTGATTTATCCTCAAGCGTTCGCGTTTGCTATGGATACGCTATCATTTCCTCAACACATATTTCACCCATGTGGTCCCACAGTATGATATCCCCTCCTCTCTGCCTTAGATTGTTACTGGCTTTCATCATTTTGACTAGAAGAGTTTCACCAACATTTATCTTTTTTTAATGCTATTCAGCGAATTGGAGAGGAGTAGGGGGAAGGGTGTTGGGTCTCTTTCGCTTTAGTAAACCTTTGAAAGAAATGGAAAATATTTCCTGGAAAATCGCTGGTATAACAGTTACTAATGATCATAAAGCGGAGGAGAGGCAGCGTCTGAGGGAGAGAAAGATTATCACAGCCTCAGGGTTTAGAAATGGAAGACTGTTCAGGAGCTCTACCTTTAAAGGAACCGCTTCTGTACCTGCGTATCTCTCTGCATGCTTTTCCATCCCGTGTTTAGACCAACAATCAGATTTGTCTTATTCTTTTCATGTGAAGCAAAAATGAACTTGTTTTGTTGTTCTTATAATATCAAATCTAACCAGGTACACCGAACTTCAAACAATAAATGAATTTATTATAATATTTTCTTGAACAAAATTAACATTTATTGGTCGAAAAAGTTTATATTTCTCCTGTCAGCAAATTCTTCTACTTAGGCTCCTCTCCTGTGGAACCAACTACCAGTTTTAGTCTGTGAGGCAGACACCCTGTCTACTTTTAAGGCTAGGCTTAAAACTTTCCTTTTTGATAAAGCTTATAGTTAGAGTGGCTCAGGTGCTCAGGTGACTCAGAGCTATCTCTATAGTTCTGCTGCTATAGGCTTAGACTGGTGGAGGACACAGGGACCCCTATTTCATCATTCTGTTTCATTCTATCTCTATTCTCCCACTCTGCAGAATCTGTTGGTTCAACCTCTAACGTTCTGCTCTCTCTGCTTTTTCTCATAGTAGCTTCGCCTCGTCTGTTACTGTTTGGCTGTGACGCCATCCTGGAGAGAAATATCAGCTGTGCTGCTTCCATCAACATCCTTGTTTATAGATGCTGGAGATCGGCCTGTTTTCCAGTGTAGTCCTGTTTCTTTGACTGTGACTAACTGGATGTGCTCTCTTCATCCTCTGACATGGGAGTTGGCTCGGAGCTCGTCTGCCTGGCTGTGTGTTTCCTGGACGGGGCCGCTTTCTACAACTGCTTTTTCTATCTCTGCTTCTGTCTCCTTTAACTCCAGTCGGCCTCAGCAGATGGCCGCTCACACTGAGCCTGGTTCTGCTGGAGATTTCTTCCTGTTAAAAGGGAGTTTTCCCTCTCCACTGTCGCTACAAGCATGCTTAGTGTGAGGGATTGTATTTGAGTGCGACAGTGGCGTTGGATGTTGGAGTTTGCCCTGAAATCTAAGGATTGACGGTTCAAGCCCCGGCTCCAACTTTCATTGTCGTGTCCTTGGGCAAGACACTTCACCTGCTTTGTCTACTGATGGTGGTCAGAGGGCCCGGTGGCGCCAGTGTACGGCAGCCCCGCTTCTGTCAGTGAGCCCCTGGGCAGCTGTGGCTACAATGTAGCTTGCCACCATCAGTGTGTGAGTGTGTGCGTAAATGAATGTATGATAGTGTATTCATACAAATGAATGAATGTAGTGTATTCAGTAGTGTAGTGCTTTGGTCAAGTCTCCTGACTTGAAAAAAGGCACTATATAAGTACATGCCATTTACCATTTTACCATCAATGAGTTGATGCAATCAACTGGTTTTCCTTAGATAGAAAACATTTAATCAATTCGACTGTATGATCTGGTTGAAATGTAAAGTGCCTTGAGATGACGTGTTGTGAATTGTGAATATATAAATAAACTGAACTGAATTGAACAGCTGTGGATGCCTGCAGCTTTTTAGAGCTACAAAAGGAAAACTGGTTGCTTTACTTATTTCTGCTGCTCAGTTGGTTTAGGTGGGCTACAATATCTTGGTAGGTCTGCAGTCGGTCTTTCCTCTTTCCATGTTTAGATGATGGTTTGACCAAAGCTCAGTTAGATGTTGGAAGCTCTGGAGACTGATTGTAGGACCTAACCTTGCTATAAATGTTGCTCTCTGATCCACCTGCTTGGTCTTATGAAGCTGTTTGATCACTGATGTTCTGCATCATTACTCTGTGGACTTTAAAGAACCGCTGGCATTAAACTGAAATTTAAATACACATTTCATTTAATTAATGAGGTTAATTGCTTGTTTGGATTTTAATTGTATATCAGAGGTAACTGGGAATTAATTTACGCTGATATTTTATTTATTTTTTTATGCTTGAACACTCTTTTTAATAAGACCACATTTTGCATTTTGGGAGTTATAAACTTTTATTTTTTATTGCTTTTATGTAGGGCTACAACTAATGACTGTTTTGCAATTAATTAATACAGTTAATTGATTAATAATCTGACAGCCAAAGGTTCATTAAAGAAGACTTTTTACAAAATTAAACAATATGAAATCAAAACTTTTCCACTAGAGGAATTCTGGATATAATATATTGACAGATGAACAAGTTTTTTTTTTATCTTACATGCAAAATGTTTATACTTTTTAAAATGTTGATGCAGTTGCTGCTCTAAGTGGGTCACTCTGTCAGCTAAAGGCATGTTTTACAGTCTCTATACTCCGTTTAACGATTAATCAGTTACTAAATTAGTTTATGATTATTTCAATAATCATGATTACTATGATTAATTGTTTCAGCCCTAGTTTGATGTAATATTTAGATGTTAAATATTGTGTTTTTTCACTGGGAGCAAAAAACCCCAAACATAATCATTTGCAGACAAAGAGTTGAAAACGACAGTTGTCATTCCATAAAAGATTAAAAAACAATCCACTGGACTTGGTTTGCAACATTTGAAGACGTTTCGCTTCCCCTCCAGGAAGCTTTCTCAATGCAAATGTTTCAATTCAAATGTAATTTGAATTGAGCTAGCTTCCTGGAGGGGAAGCGAAACGTCTTCAAATGTTGGAAACCAAGTCCAGTGGATTGTTTTTTAAACTTTTACGGAATGACTATGACCTGGATGACTGAGAATCTTCATAAGCGTAATTAATTAGGATAATTTAGTTGATCAAATAAAACAAAATTAACTAGTTGTGCATCATTGTGTTTTTCTATCACATCAATTCCCACTAATATCTAACAATGCTCTGGAAGACCAAAACTCATTCTCCCGCCTTAGATGTTCTTTCACTCACTTTAAAGCTTAGAGAGTAATTGCTCATTGTTTCTAAAAGACTAGAAGACATTTTCAGTTTCAATAGTCTTATGATTGGCTCTTCTCCCTTTTCCCATTTCTGTGTTCATCCAGGAGTAAAACAGCATTTGCCTCCACAGGTACTCAGAGGTTAGCCGTGCAATTATTCGACTCCAGCGTATCTCTATCCAGCTGCTTTTTACCAGTCAGGTGTAACTGCAGGCTGAGGAGCGACATGGCTTCTTTAAACTGAGAAACACCTGTCGAGAGCGTCTGGAAATCAGGTTTAAACGGAGCTCCAGGCCATCGATACGAGCGTGCTGGCTCAGGGCATGGAGAACATTTCCGTCACAGCTCCCAGGTGTTGTATGGATCATCTTTATGAGAGCAAAAGTGTTCTTCGATCTAACTGGATGAATATCACGGTGACAAAAGGTAAAATTTTCTGCTGATCTATCAACGCAGGAAGTGATTTAATCCATGGTTGTTGTAAAAATAACACCTTTACAAGATTATCTGTTTTTGTATGTGTTTACGTATTATTATAATCTCAATTTTTTTTTATTTAATCCAGCAAACAAGAGGTACAAAAGGCCATAATGCTTTAATGTATTCCACACAAGGACCAGGCTATAAACAGACCCACATCTACTCCAACCTCCCATTAATAACATCCAGATAAATGTTCAAAGGTGGCATGAATTAGAAAGGAAGAGCTGCAGGACGGCTGATGTCGAGTGACTGTCTCATCAAGCCCACACTGCAGAGATGAATTACCGGTAATTGGCATTTGACAGCTCATAATCATTGCATTTTGCCGCGGCTCTTACAGGAACAGGCCACTGATCAACAATGAGGTGGAGGGAAAGGAAAGAGAGAAGATTAGTTGTCAGTACGATGGCTTCGGGTGGTAATGGGAAAAAAACAAGATTTGTGTTCGCTGGCATGGGAAGCTCCTGGCATCTATAAACGTGTGAGGATTTTTATTTTTTTCTTCCAAATATCTACAATGAAGCTAATGGAACTCAAATTAAGCCCAATAACCATCATCCAATCCAGCTCAACAAAAGCAGAGAATTTCAGCCATTGTCTTTAATTCTGTGTTACAGGGATTTAGCTCCAAACCCAAAGGTTTGAATTTTTTGAATTTATGGAAGGACTTTTTCAGAGGGAAAATAAGAGAATGAAGGGGATCCATTTAGTTTGTTTGTAGAAAAACAATGACAGACATGGATGAAGACACAGGCGGCAGAAATACTCCAGATAATAGATCAACTTCTGAGACAAAACACTAACATGTCCATTCCTCTGTTATTAGATCTGAAACGAACGTTTATCATGTAGGTTCTGTATTAATTTTAATGGCATGAATATCAGAACTGTTTATGCAGGATTTCTCTTCAGTTAAGTTTATAGTAACCTAAACCAGGGTTCCTACAGCATAAGTCAAGTTAAATTCAAGACTTTTTAAGACTTTTTAATGCCACTTGAAATACAAATTTAAGACTAAATTCACAAGAAACACAAGAAAAACCTGCTTGCGACAACTTAACCCAAAGGTTTATTTTAACATAAACCACTGCACTAACCCCTTTCTCACACTGGCTCTGGTGCAGTTACCGAGCCGACGGAGACCGCAACTCCCGCACACCCCCTCTCACAACGCCCTTTTGACTACGGTGCGGTGCGGCTCCGGCAACAAGTCCGGAGATTTAACTTGCGAGAACAGAAGTTCACTTGAGTTCACGTAACTTCACGCGATAACACGGCCCAAATAAGGATATTTGCGAGAGCTTGTTGCGGAGGGCTCCGGCGCGCCGCAAGCATAGCTTTCTTGCTGAATTTTCTGCAGCGCCGGAGTGTCTCGGTAACCGCAGCCGGCTCAGCAGCCGGTGAGAGAGGTTTACGTCTTTTTAATGACTTGGAATCACTGCGGCGCCGCACCCACCGCACCGCAACGGTAAGACCGGAGTCGGTGTGAGCCGGGGGTAATGTTTCAAATTTTGAAAAGCTTCTCATACAGGAAGAAAACTAAAAACACACAAATGACAGATATATTTTAACAATTATTTACCTGAATTCACAAACTTTGTTTTAGCAGGGAACAAAACAAATCAGTTTTAAAGCCACAACATAACCAGTGCTAAGTCTTTTTTGCAGCTATTTTTCTTTGTATCGTTTTCTTAGTATGTTTGATTTGGTGATAAGTGGAGGCGTTGCAGAGACAAGGGTGGAACTAAACTGAGAAATACCGACTGTTTCTCTGTAACTCGATTTTGACGATTTTGAGTTTCGTGCTTCGCATGTGCGACTCCACTGCCTTAATTCCCATCGTTCTGAGCTTGAATGAGTTCTTGCACAAAATCCACTGAGCCTCATGTATGTTCCCTGGTTTTAGCCATGGAGAAAACTCTTGGCTGGAGACAATTTGGTTACATTTACACTTATATTTTCCAGACAAAAAGTAAATGGTGCATCTCTCAAATGTCCCGGCCGCAACAACGCTTTCATTGGTTCCGCTATCGGGACGAAACCAATAATGGCGAGCCGCTATTTAAAAAAAAAAAAAAAAAAAAAAAGGTCAATTTTAATGTTTTATTTAGATTACAAAAAAAAAATCATAATAAAAATAATCCTATTTATGATGTTTTAAAAATTGAGACCTACGAAAGACTTATTTAAGACATTTTAATACCAATTAAGGCCTTAATTTTTGAAGAATTCAATGCCTTTTAAAACTTTTTAACGACCCTGTAAACATAAACCCATCTTCAATGCAGAGATCTGTTTTCTAAAATAATAGTTTTTAAAAGCTACATTGGATCTGTTACATCTAAATATTTACTTTTTTATTTTTCACTTAACTGCAATGTAAAACCTGTACTTTTTAACCTTTACTTAAGGGACTTCAATAGGGCCTTTTTTTTTTTTTGACACCACTATCTGTACTTTTACTTAACGAAAGAAAGCGAGTATGTTCGACACCCCGAACAAGAATTAGACAAATAAAAACACAATAATCTCACACTAGATTAATAGAAGTGATTTAAGAAATCAAAATAATTTTTAAACCTTAAAAAAAAAAACAGGTGATATTTCATTTCCACAGAGAAAAAAAAACTAAAAAGAGCATCCCCTAAATTTGATGCTACTGCTAACTCCTGAATAATATTCCAAATATTACCCTGCAAAGAAGTTTTAAAAAATAAAAAGTGAGAAGTCCTTTCAGTCATCAGATTAGTTTAAAAGCAAACAGCCTCTTAATGCTTTAAACCTCATCAGCAGAAGAGTAAAAGCAGGCTTTTAGTTTTTAAGGGAACGGGGCCCATTTCTCTTTGAGACGTCCACAGAGTCTCAGCAGAGGAGAAACTTTATCAAAGATATGGAAGCTCACATGTTGGACTGTGGGCTTGAAACCACCTCAATCTAAGCACTAACCTACATTCAGACATGTTCTGCATAACTTGGTGGTAATTAGGGGTGTAAATAATAATCGTTTTGTATCGATGCATCGATCCAACAGTCGACGATCCAATGCATCGATACGTCCGCAAGAGAATCGATTCATGTTTTTTTTTTCCTCCGGTCTATTTTTATCCATTTGCTCCTGGGTGTAATTCTCCCTCCCGTGCTGCGGTGGCGCTTAACCTATTTAGCCCTCCTACCTCGCTTCCTGGTTATACTCTAACAGCAGTGTGTTGTAGTGAGCTTGATGCAGACATTTTTGATTCATGTTCAATATTGAAGCGTGGTCTGTGCTACACACTGTGGGTCTAGAAACGGCCGAGGCGGCAAGGAAGTGGGGGCGAGTTTAGTCCGACGACGGAGGAACATGAGGGCCAAAAAGAGTGGAGATCCAGGTGGAAAAAGGGTCCCAGCGTTCTCGCGCACCTCGCTCTAATAGTGGGTCAAACTTCACGAGTTGTTTTCCGCAATTTTGGTCATGAAAACAAAACAAGCCGGCCTCCTGTCTGCAACACTGTCTGCGGTCAGCCATAATTTGGGAGAGGAGCAGCGGAGCGTCTGTGGAGGAGGCGGGACGTCTGGAGCCGAGGTATTGCATTGCACTCATTGCACTGATTATGTGCAGTATTTTTGCAGTATTTTTTGATGCAACTTTTCTACTTCTGTTATTTGCTGTTGTTTCTAAATAAAAAAAAAAAAAATGCATAACGATATTACAGCTTTCATTGATTTATTTCAAACTTGAAACTTTGTTTAGCCTGTAAGGTGTAAAAAAAAATAAAAAAATTAACCGATTAATCGAATCGAATCGTATCGTGGTTTATTCTTGAGTATCGAAAATAATCGAATCGTTGGGTCAGGAAATCCATACTGAATCAAATCGCCATGATGGATGTGATTTACACCCCTAGTGGTAATGAGGGGTTATTTTTGCAAATAATGTCTTCTTATTCTGAGCCAATCTTCCCGTTTTCCTCTGACAAAAAGAAACTCATACAAACACCACTGTTGCTCTCAAGGAGCCAGAGCGGCCGTCTAACACTGATGTTACCCGTCCTCACATCCTTCTGCCTCCCAGGTTAATAAGCTCATCTCTCATAATGTTTACACACAACAAGAACACATATAGAGGAGATTTTAAGAGAAAAATGCTAAACGTTGTCCCAATGGGACGCAGCGCCTGCATCTCTGCAGCTTCGTCGTTAAATATTGAGTTTGATTTTGTTCCTGCGAGAATAAAAGAGAATAAAATATGTAACTGAAACCACACAAAGACTGCTGGTTGTACAAAAGCAGGTGGAGATGCAGATTTTTCATGTGTTCTGCTGGAGGAAGAACTTAGGGAATTTAAGATGACTGGATATGTTTCATCAACAACCGAACACCCCAGCTTTAAGTTTTTATTTAACTGCACCCGTCTGATTTATACATTTCAGGTTCCTTCACTGAAGGGTGGATAAAATCTGACAAATTGATTCAAAATTAATAGAAATAAAAAGGGAAATTTTACCTTTTAATATCAGTGCTCTGTTAATGGGCAGCCAGCAGCTCTGGTAATTGGCTTGTTTACACTGTGGGTGGCTTTTCTGTTACCATGTCGTCAGCTGACAACCCATTACCTCTCAGCTTTGTTGATTTTTTTTTCTCTATAAACTGGAATTCAAGTGTTTTATAGCCTTCTGTTGTTTGAGAACGCGAGTGGGGCTGTATGTTAATAAAAACTCTTCATAAAACCTGTTTGCATTGTTTGTGAAAGTGTTCCAGGTACAGAAAGCCTGCTGACTTCAGCATGTTTTCCTACAGATGCTCAGTGTTCTTTCACCCACCTAATAAAAACAGTAACACCGCCTCACATTGTGTGAATGATTTTTTAAGTTGAGGCTGAATCATCGGTAATTGGTGTTTCACTTTCAAATCTGGGATGTATCAAGTTAAATGAGGTTTGTTAATGATGCAGAGAGAGAAATAAGGCAGTCCCGTTAGATTTAACTCCCAAAGTCACATAAATAAACGGTTTTTAGAAGGAGAAGGAGAAAGATTGTAAAATCTCTCAATAGGCCTTTGCAAAATTTTCGAATTTCAAATTTTAGCTACACTATGCAGCATAAACATCTAAGAAATTAAATTCCAGTTTCATATAAATACATCTAATAAAGACTTTGAGCATTTCTTCAGATTCCAACACCACAAATTTAAACAATAAAACATTAGAACACACAGTATTACTCAAATGGTGGAGGTGGACCCAATCTGTCACCCTGAGATGAAACTGTTATTTCAGAACAACCAGGGAACCTACAGGTAAAACTAACTCTAACTACAGCTCTAGCACATTTAACTAACTCTTTGACTGAGAGGTTGTTCACAAACACATGAGGACCCAACTGTTTAAATGCTTCAGAAAAAGTCAAGAGGTAAAGATAAGTCTATCTGGTCAACCTGACATGTTTGTATGAGTCTCGATCAAACCTACGAACCTGTAATAACCCCAACCTATGGTTGTGGCAGGGTCATGCTGAGGGGTTGCATTAAGTTCAGTCTTAAAGTAAAGATGACTGGTCACACCGGTTGTGTCCGACTGTTTAATCTCCAATACTATGTCACACTGCTGTTGTTCTTATAGAGAGCTACACATAGGGTGAGCTGATCCCGAGCTGTACGGATTTTTTTTTGTTTAGTTATCTCTCCCAGGACCCCATGAATTTAAGCTATGTCCCACATTTGACTGGATCAAATTATAAAAAGTAAGAAACACTTCATGACCAGCATGTGCAGCATTCTCTTAAACCAGAACAGACGGAGGATTGGAACATATTGAAAATATACCGAGAACCACAACTAAAGAAACGGAAACCAGAGCAACAAAGGTTGTGGGACACTTTATATACGGTAGGTACTGGGTGAGGAAGTGAGATGCTCAGAGACTGATCTGAATTAAGAAATTCTAGAAAAAGGTAAAGTCAGACGCAACCTAGTCGGATTAGTGATTACTGGTTTCACCTGCTCCAATAAGGCAAAACACAACAGGTGCAGCTACATTAAGCTAGGTGTAAAAAATTAAGCTAAATGCTGGTCTGCAGTTTTTTTTTTTTTTTAAGAGACCACAAGGTCAGTCACAGATTAATTCAACAAACAAAATTGGGTCGACTAAAAGCCTAAACACCATAAAAATACACATTTCCTAAGGAGTTACTTTGTTTGTCTAAATTACCCTAAACATTAACAGTGGGCACCAACATGGCGACACATTACTGCCTCTCTGCTGTGCAGTAGTTTAAGTATTTCCCTTCAATGTAGGAGACTTTGGACTAAACGCCCGGTACTTCATGAAAGTCATATACATTAAAAACTTAAATTAAATTTATTGTTTATTAATAACTTTTTGGTAAAACATTGTTTTTACAGAATTCACATCAGCACAAAATCTGGGGCCAACATTGACCATCTGTGCAAAGATCAAGGCTTTCTCTGTCCTAGAAAGGCGGGGACACTGATGTCGGTTATTGTTGGGAAAAGCTCAAATATTGGTATTTCTCTAATCCCTTTAATAGAACATTATTCTATTATCCTTTCTGACAAAGTTAGAGCAACCGCCGTCTGAAAAAACAGATCAAACAGTAAAAATGTCCACTTGGTAAATTACAAAACTAAAAAATGTTTGGTTTCACTATATAACAACATATATTTGTTTTTAATGTAAGCTGATTAAAAAAAAATATACCACAACATGCAGACAAGGTAACGGCATCACTGACAAAACCTGTTTAGGAATTGGTTAAATCATCATAGAGTAGAAGGCTAAATTAGATCTGGATATCTGAAAAAATCTCAACATCTTATCCTGGTTTCGCAAACTCCGAACCACTGCAGACTCCAAAACCAAACAAACATAAAAACTACTTTTAAATAGAGATACAGGCTTATAAAAGTTCCTGAATAGAGTCTGTAAAGCCTGGACAATGTTGGAAAATTGAATCAAAAATTCAAAACTGACAGCTCTGTAAAAGAGAAACTGAAATATGCAGGCAATTTGGCAGCAGAAGTTATTTAATGACTGCTTTGGTGTGTTTTAGTGAAGGGAATTTATCTACATATTGATAGCAGCATCATTGTGTGGAGCTTTTCCCTGCCGGTGGTGACTGGGTGGATGGAGCCTCTATATGATTTTAAACCAAGTGGAATAAAAAAAAAAACTTTATATTACACTGAAAAAAAATCGAAATCTAGATAAGTCATTTATTCTTAAAATAAGTGCATTTGTTCTTGGATTGAGGACGTAAAAGAGACATTTTGCCAATGGAACAAGACAATTTCCACTTAAAATAAGAAAACACAACTTCATTGTCTTATTTAAAGTGAATATTATCTAATTATCTTATTTTAAAAGTACAAATACTCATTCCATTGTCAAACTACCTCATTTACCTACTCAAATTAAGGGTAAATACGCTTAATTTAAGAAATATTTTACTTTTTCTAGATAAGTTTTCCAGTGTAGAAAATAGCTAAAATAGGCTAGAATTAATGACTGAAAGCATAACTTTATAAGTACATGTACTGCTCTTTTTCTGGGGCTCATCCCTACAGAACTTTTGGGAAGACTTTCCTTATTGCAAGTTTCTGTGAAAATTCCAAACTTGCTCTGACATACTGCAGAGCAGGTAGCCTCACACGGTCATAATTCATTAAAAACCAACTGCAACAGTGTTGAAATCTGTGGAAGGCGAACTTCCTGACCAGCAGAATAAATTCATCATGCTGCAGGGAGCAGCCGAGGAACCGGTTTTAAAAGGCAAATCCCCAAAAGTACAACAAATACCAAAGAGGAGGTGTTTTAGCCTATATGCAGCTCTACAATAACGGCTTTTTATAGAGGATCAACTTTAGAAAGCTCAGTGAATGTTACAGGGAAACAAACGTGACAGTTTCATCTGGTTATTTTTGCTGTTTTACTATTAAAGCTCTCGGTAACCCAGAGAGATTCAGAGCGAATATTTGATGGGTTCCGTCCAGAGGCTTCTCTCACAAAGCAGAATTCCTGAGTTAACTGAATATCTTTGATGAGTGAAACCCGGAACATCCTTCAAAGCTGGAACATGGTCTGAAGTTTAAAAAAAGAGCTGCTCTGGGTATTAAGGAGAACCCAGGTAAGTTTGAAGGCTCCAATTTCAGAAAGGGCCTCTGAAAAGTCTTGAAATGTGCCCATGAGCTACAAATGCAGGATTTAAAGTAGCTCAGTACATTTTCTCGGGAATGCTTCTCCAAGTTGTTGATGGACTGCATAAATTTGATATTTCAGGTTCGTCTGGAGTTTCAGATTAAGTCAAAGATAAAGGCTCAGCTCTGCGTGTTTGCAGATGTTTTCCAAGCTGCTCCTCATCTAGATGGATCAGAAAGTGGGCAAAGGAAAGCAGAATCATCTGCGATCACTTCAACCTTCATTAGAAGGAGCTCCAGCCAAGAAGCTGAGGTGGACGGTTCAACATTTTTGCATTGCAGGCTCTGAGTTTCTTCTCCGCATGAAAAACAATACCCAAAATAACTGACTCAAGAGGAAAAGCAAATATTCAAGGGAAAAGTAGAGTAACAAAAATGAAAACATATACAGGAAGTATAAGAAGTGTTTTGATTCAAGGTTGAAGGAGGAGAGAATGAAGCCTTGTCTGCTCAGCAGCCTAAAAACACACCTTTTGTTGGTGATTTTTGTGTCTTGCACTACAAAAACCATCAAGAATTAAGAAAAAACTTTCTTAAATTGAGTGTATTTACCCTCAATTTTAGCAGATAAATAAGATGATTTGCCAATGGAATGAGTATTTCTACTCCTAAAACAAGATAATTAGATAATATGCACTCAAAATAACACAAAGCAATTGTTTTTTTTCTTATTTTAAATGTAAATAGTCTTGTTCCATTGGCAAATTATCTCAATTACCTCCTCAAATCAAGAAAAAATGCACTTAATTTAAGCAAAAATTACTCATTTAGATTTCCATTTTTTGCAGTGTGCATGCTTTTCCTTTAATGCCCCATTTTTGTGATCACAGGTCTGCTGCAAATCTTAGACAATCGACATGTTTCAAGCGCTCAGCTCACTCAGACTGTTGCAGAGATCAAAGGCCAGGGAGAGATTCATCAAAAGGAATCAAAAAGTAAAAAAGAGGAGAGCAAGTATTGAGATGGAGGAGACGGAGCTGTGAACAAATTAGATGGTTATCTAATTTTGATGGAAAGGACAAGCAAAGACAAAGTGTCATCTGGAGCGTAAATGATCCGGGAGATATTCGGAAAATTCAAAGAGGCATTTTTGCATTTGGTTATTTTAATGTTACTAACCTGAAGTGAAGCTATAGACCTTTTAATGAAGCAGGCTTTCCGCACATCTTCTTGCTCCGTTCAAATAAGGACAGACTTGATGTGATTTGACAGGAAAAAGGACAAGTGTGGGCCTGTCTGACACCGGGGGCCGAGGCCCAAAACCACAGACGATGCAGCTAATGATTATCGCTCGGCCCAATGACATTGTCTCGATTGTGTCCCTTGATGTTGCTTTGTTGAACCCATTTAGACCCAAAGAAACTTTTATTTTCAGGGAAATACAGGTGCTGGTCATAAAATTAGAATATCATGAAAAAGTAGATTGATTTCAGTAATTCCATTTAAAAAGTGAAACTTGTATATTATATTCATACATTACATACAAACTCATATATTTCAGATGTTTATTTTGTTTAATTTTGATGATTACAAATGACAACAAATGAAAATCTCAAATTCATCATATCAGAAAATTAGAATATTGTGAAAAGGTTCAAAATTGATGGCCCCTGGTGCCACACTCTAATCAGCTAATTAACTCAAACCACCTGCAAAAGCCTTTAAATGGTCTTTCAGTCTAGTTCTATAGGCTACACAATCATGGGGAAGACTGCTGACTTGACAGTTGTCCAAAAGACGACCATCGACACCTTGCACAAGGAGGGCAAGACACAAAAGGTCATCGCTAAAGAGGCTGGCTGTTCACAGAGCTCAGTGTCCAAGCACATTAATAGAGAGGCGAAGGGAAGGAAAAGATGTGGTCGAAAAAAGTGTACAAGCAAGAGAGATAACCGCACCCTGGAGAGGATTGTGAAACAAAACCCATTCAAAAATGTGGGGGAGATTCACAAAGAGTGGACTGCAGCTGGAGTGAGTGCTTCAAGAACCACCACACACAGACGTATGAAAGACATGGGTTTCTGCTGTCGCATTCCTTGTGTCAAGCCACTCTTGAACCACAGACAGCGTCAGAAGCGTCTTGCCTGGGCTAAAGAGAAACAGGACTGGACTGCTGGTGAGTGGTCCAAAGTCATGTTCTCTGATGAAAGTAAATTTTGCATTTCCTTTGGAAATCAAGGTCCCAGAGTCTGGAGGAAAAGAAGAGAGGCACTTCATCCACGTTGCTTGAAGTCCAGTGTAAAGTTTCCACAGTCAGTGATGGTTTGGGGTGCCATGTCATCTGCTGGTGTTGGTCCATTGTGTTTTCTGAGGTCCAGGGTCAACGCAGCCACATACCAGGAAGTTTTAGAGCACTTCATGCTTCCTGCAGCTGACCAACTTTTTGGAGATGCAGATTTCATTTTCCAACAGGACTTGGCACCTGCACACAGTGCCAAAGCTACCAGTACCTGGTTGAAGGACCATGGTATCCCTGTTCTTAATTGGCCAGCAAACTCTCCTGACCTTAACCCCATAGAAAATCTATGGGGTATTGTGAAGAAGAAGATGCAATACACCAGACCCAACAATTCAGAAGAGCTAAAAGCCACTATTAGAGCAACCTGGGCTATCATAACACCTGAGCAGTGCCACAGACTGATCGACTCCATGCCACGCCGCATTGCTGCAGTAATACAGGCCAAAGGAGGCCCAACTAAATACTGAGTGCTGTACATGCTCATACTTTTCATGTTCATACTTTTCAGTTGGCCAACATTTCTATAAATCCTTTGTTTTTATTGGTCTTCAGTAATATTCTAATTTTCTGATATGATGAATTTGAGATTTTCATTTGTTGTCATTTGTAATCATCAAAATTAAACAAAATAAACATCTGAAATATATGAGTTTGTATGTAATGTATGAATATAATATACAAGTTTCACTTTTTAAATGGAATTACTGAAATCAATCTACTTTTTCATGATATTCTAATTTTATGACCAGCACCTGTAATAAGAACAGGTAAATAAAATTTATTAAGATTACCTTTACTAATTACTGGTCATTACTCTCTCCGTTCTCAGGCTGTTGTGTTGCACTGGAAAAAATCCCAATCTAGATAAGTAATTTTTTCTTAAAATAAGTGCATTTGTTCTTGAATTGAGGAGCTAAAAGAGACATTTTGCCAATGGTACAAGACAATTTAGATTTAAAATAAGAAAAAACAATTGCATTGTCTTATTTCAAGTGTATATTATCGAAATATCTTATTTTAAGAGTAAAATGCTCATTCCATTGGTAAACTATCTCATTTACGTATTCAAATCAAGGGTAAATACACTTATTTTAAGAAATTTTTACTTACTGTATTTCTAGGTCATTTTTCCAGTGTGTTTTCTGTCCCACGTGTCAGTACTAAGCTGGGTAAAAAGGCCTTTGCTTACTCTGCTCCCTTTACATGGAATTTGCTGCAAAATAACTTGAAACTTAGTAAATTGGTTCCTTTGAATACTTTTAACCTGAGAATGAGATGTTTTGACTTGGACTCCTACACATGTCAATGTTTTAATTTAAATTTTATTTGGCTTTTATGTGTGTGTCTTTGTACATATGTAATGATGTGATGTAATTTTGATGCCTATCTTGGCCAGGTTTCCCTTGCAAAAGAGATTTTTCATCTCAATGGGTATTACCTGGTTAAATAAAGGATAAATAAAAACAATAATAATAAAAAAATAAATGTGTTGTTGTTAATCATCAGTATTTAAAATGGGCTTAGATAGAAAACAGAGCTGGAGTGTGAAAATCTATCTTGATCATTTTTTAGACCAATATTTTTTGGTTTTTCACTATTTTTCTTGTATCGGTATCAAATAATGTTCGCATTCTGCTACCAGGTCTTCAGATCACATGAAGTGCCTGTATATCATCTAGCCATCATTGAAGTTCAGAATAATCACACATGAAATGCTCTGGTGGATACGGAAGAGGATTAGGGCCACTGAAAAAAAAAAAAAGTTAATTGATTTTTTTTTTTTTTTATTTCAGTATAGTATGGGAAAAAAGTCAGAATTCTGACTTTAATCTCAGAATTCTGAGAAAAAAGTCAGGATTCCGAGTTTAATCTCAGAATTCTGACTTTTTCTTAGAATTCTGACTTTTTTTCAGAATTCTGAGAGAAAAAAGCCAGAATTCTGAGAAAAAAGTCAGAATTCTGACTTTAATCTCAGAATTCTGAGAAAAAAGTCAGGATTCCGAGTTTAATCTCAGAATTCTGACTTTTTTCTCAGAATTCTGACTTTTTCTTAGAATTCTGACTTTTTTTCTCAGAATTCTGAGAAAAAAGTCAGAATTCTGACTTTAATCTCAGAATTCTGAATTCTTTCCCATGTTAAACTGAAATAAAATTTAAAAAATCAGTTAACTTTTTTTTTTTTTTCAGTGGCCCTAATCCTCTTCCGTAGGTGGAAGCTGTGTACACTGCAAAAAATCTAAATCTAGATAAGTCATTTTTTTCTTAAAATAAATGCATTTGTTCTGGAATTAAGGAGGTAAAAGAGACATTCTGCCAATGGAACAAGACAATTTACACTTAAAATAAGAAAACACTATGGCATTGTCTTATTTCAAGTGCATATTATCTAATTAGTAATGAGTAAAATCTAATGAGTAAAATTACTCATTCCATTGGCAAACTTTCTCATTTACCTGCTGAAATTAAGGGTGAATACACTTTTCTACTTATTTCTAGATCGTTTTTGCAGTGTAAAATCTCAAATTTTCTTCTCCAGTAATAGTTTAACACATTTTCTTTCAAGTTTCAGCTCATTTACATTAATACATTTTATTATTGAATAAATAATAGAACAATGTAAAATTTGTGGCTCATTAATGGCTCCATCAGCACTACAAGCAGGTAGATTTTGTTGCCCTTTAAGGAGCCCATTAGTGAGAATACGCTGACATCTGAACTCCAGCTGTATAACCAGCTACGAGAACAAGAACAAAACATTAACACTGATTCCTCTTTACCGGCTATTAATACGAAAGACATCGGCATGAGCATCAACTGAATCATCAAACTGCAGAAGGAAGCCAGGATGATGGAGACTAAGTAACAAAAACAAACAAACCAGGATGAGCTCATTTGATCAGGTGTCACTCATTAAATTGGTCTCCAACACTTTTCGGCATCATCCTGTGACTCAGAGCTGCTGCGACAGACGGGGAGGGGACCAAACAATGGTGGATTTAGTTCATTTATTTTCAAAGCAACATGGGTCCATTTTAACAAGCAAAAAAAAAAAGACTAATACGACCAGCAAAGCACAGAGTTCTAATTACTAATCATTTCTGCCAAAGTGAGACGCAAGTGACAACTAACAGGATTACTGAGCTGAACACAAATGAATAAGAGTAGATGAGGTGAGGAATAACGGCGACACGGATCTGGGCTGTAACACATAATGGGTCAAAAGTATCTGTAACAGAGAAATAGGAGACTAGATGGGAGCATGTGCAACAGGAAGGCAGGGGTCCTCATTGATATCAGACTACATGCTACGGAGGAAAATATCCCGTCTATGGCAGCATTTCCATGCACTGCAAAAAATGTCAATCTCAATAAGTCATTTTTTCTTAAATTAAGTGCATTTTTTCTTTAATTAAGGAGGTAAGTGAGACACTTTGCCAATGGAACAAGACAATTTACATTTAAACACAAAAACCAAAAACTATTGCATTGTCTTATTTCAAGAGCATAAAACCTAGTTATCTTATTTTAAGAGTTAAAATACTAATTCCATTGGCAGATCATCTTATTTACCAACTCAAAATAAGGGTAAATACACTTAATTTTTGACTTTTTTTTACTCATTTTTAGATAATTTTTGTAGTCCTACAGCAGCAGCTAACATGAAATAAAGGCAACGCTATAAGGAACCGCCTCATGGTGGGGTCATTGGCAGCCATAACAATGCAAAGGCAGCGTTGAGCGGCACGCATGGCCTCAGTAAATCGTTCCCCAATTATACTGAAACTGAAATCTCAGTTATATTGTAAATTGTAGGTGACAATAAAGAAATTGATTGATTTGATTGAAATATAAACTAATGGAATCAATTTATTTTCCAAACAATCTGATATTAACACCTTAGCAAAAAAATATAAAGAAAAAAAAAACGAAAGTTGGATTCAGTGTTGAGGCACATTTTTCAGATTTTTCTGAAACATGATGTCCAATAAAATAAAAGCTAAACAATGTAAAGACCCTGAATCCCAATAGAGATGGTAAATAAATTACAGTCAGAGTGTTTAATTGCTTTGCTTCCTAACACTAATAGCAATTCAGCCAACCAACACGAGCAACAACCTACATTTAAGGAACAATGGGATGAAAAGTTGCTTTAAAAAGCAACTTTTTAAAGCAAAAAGCCAGAATTCTGAGAAAAAAGTCAGAATTCTGACTTTAATCTCAGAATTCTGAATTCTTTCCCATGTTAAACTGAAATAAAATTTAAAAAATCAGTTAACTTTTTTTTTTTTTTCAGTGGCCCTAATCCTCTTCCGTAGGTGGAAGCTGTGTACACTGCAAAAAATCTAAATCTAGATAAGTCATTTTTTTCTTAAAATAAATGCATTTGTTCTGGAATTAAGGAGGTAAAAGAGACATTCTGCCAATGGAACAAGACAATTTACACTTAAAATAAGAAAACACTATGGCATTGTCTTATTTCAAGTGCATATTATCTAATTAGTAATGAGTAAAATCTAATGAGTAAAATTACTCATTCCATTGGCAAACTTTCTCATTTACCTGCTGAAATTAAGGGTGAATACACTTTTCTACTTATTTCTAGATCGTTTTTGCAGTGTAAAATCTCAAATTTTCTTCTCCAGTAATAGTTTAACACATTTTCTTTCAAGTTTCAGCTCATTTACATTAATACATTTTATTATTGAATAAATAATAGAACAATGTAAAATTTGTGGCTCATTAATGGCTCCATCAGCACTACAAGCAGGTAGATTTTGTTGCCCTTTAAGGAGCCCATTAGTGAGAATACGCTGACATCTGAACTCCAGCTGTATAACCAGCTACGAGAACAAGAACAAAACATTAACACTGATTCCTCTTTACCGGCTATTAATACGAAAGACATCGGCATGAGCATCAACTGAATCATCAAACTGCAGAAGGAAGCCAGGATGATGGAGACTAAGTAACAAAAACAAACAAACCAGGATGAGCTCATTTGATCAGGTGTCACTCATTAAATTGGTCTCCAACACTTTTCGGCATCATCCTGTGACTCAGAGCTGCTGCGACAGACGGGGAGGGGACCAAACAATGGTGGATTTAGTTCATTTATTTTCAAAGCAACATGGGTCCATTTTAACAAGCAAAAAAAAAAAGACTAATACGACCAGCAAAGCACAGAGTTCTAATTACTAATCATTTCTGCCAAAGTGAGACGCAAGTGACAACTAACAGGATTACTGAGCTGAACACAAATGAATAAGAGTAGATGAGGTGAGGAATAACGGCGACACGGATCTGGGCTGTAACACATAATGGGTCAAAAGTATCTGTAACAGAGAAATAGGAGACTAGATGGGAGCATGTGCAACAGGAAGGCAGGGGTCCTCATTGATATCAGACTACATGCTACGGAGGAAAATATCCCGTCTATGGCAGCATTTCCATGCACTGCAAAAAATGTCAATCTCAATAAGTCATTTTTTCTTAAATTAAGTGCATTTTTTCTTTAATTAAGGAGGTAAGTGAGACACTTTGCCAATGGAACAAGACAATTTACATTTAAACACAAAAACCAAAAACTATTGCATTGTCTTATTTCAAGAGCATAAAACCTAGTTATCTTATTTTAAGAGTTAAAATACTAATTCCATTGGCAGATCATCTTATTTACCAACTCAAAATAAGGGTAAATACACTTAATTTTTGACTTTTTTTTACTCATTTTTAGATAATTTTTGTAGTCCTACAGCAGCAGCTAACATGAAATAAAGGCAACGCTATAAGGAACCGCCTCATGGTGGGGTCATTGGCAGCCATAACAATGCAAAGGCAGCGTTGAGCGGCACGCATGGCCTCAGTAAATCGTTCCCCAATTATACTGAAACTGAAATCTCAGTTATATTGTAAATTGTAGGTGACAATAAAGAAATTGATTGATTTGATTGAAATATAAACTAATGGAATCAATTTATTTTCCAAACAATCTGATATTAACACCTTAGCAAAAAAATATAAAGAAAAAAAAAACGAAAGTTGGATTCAGTGTTGAGGCACATTTTTCAGATTTTTCTGAAACATGATGTCCAATAAAATAAAAGCTAAACAATGTAAAGACCCTGAATCCCAATAGAGATGGTAAATAAATTACAGTCAGAGTGTTTAATTGCTTTGCTTCCTAACACTAATAGCAATTCAGCCAACCAACACGAGCAACAACCTACATTTAAGGAACAATGGGATGAAAAGTTGCTTTAAAAGACTGAATTTCCTGTGTCTGTGTTTCCGAAAGCACTGATGTCTAACCCCACAATCTGTTTGTGGAAACAAAAAATGTTTGAAAAGGAAAAACATCCAGGGAATGAGAGCTGTGTGGACAGTGGTGCTTTGTCTAAGTCAGAGGAGAATAAACTGACAACTTTAAGAAGAAAAGTAGCAACTGCTTATATAATCACTGGTTAAAACAGACCCTAATCTGATGAAACATCTGGATCACAGCAACACCATTAGCTGAGAAAGAGGAACTACAGAAAACTTTTCCTTTTTTTTTATTTAGACTTGTAGCTTCAGGTGATGTCATGAATCCATGACATCAGCAGAGTGGCACCCATAACACAGAGGTCTATGGATCGAAAGCATCCGCTGCTAACAGCATTTTAGGCGAGTGGAGGCCTGGTGGTTAGGGCATATAGCGTGGAATCCTGAGGTTCTGAGTTCTAGCCCCACTCCCACAGACTGCCACCCTGAAAGACCCTTAACCCCCCACTGCTCCCTGGGCGCCGCACAATGGTAGCCCACTGCTCCCCATGGGGAAGGGTTAAATGCAGAGAGTTTATTTAATTGCTCTGTATTTGTGGCAGCGTAATGACAAAAAAAGCTGGAAAAAAAGGAATCCTGGCCAAGATAAATTGGCCTCTGCGTCTTGTCACCGAGCTCTAAGGAAACGGGAAGCATTTATCTGCTTAACTAGAAACTCATGATAAAATAAGTAAATTTAAAATCAAATGGGTAGTGTTTTTTTCAACCCTTTCCCAGAAGAACCACCAAACCCAAGAAAGAACACGGGTAAAACAGCTTTGTATGACCTGTTGAGACATCTCTGTACATCCCGGCTAAACTGATGCTTTCAGGTAAACATTGTTTGACCGCAAATAAACAGAAGGCCAGACAGAAACATTTGCCACTCGAAGCAAAAGTTACAGCAAACAAAACAAGTGAATAGAGGTGAGTCGAATAACATTGAGATAAGAAGATGGGAGCAGAGAAAAGCTCTGAACAAAAGTCACACAGAACAAAAACAGAAGAGAACAAAACAGCATGCAGAAGCAGAGAGGAAACAAAGAAGTAAAGAAGAGTCTTTTTGGTTTAAAAGGAGAGATAAATGAGATAAAATTGATTCAGGCTTTGAAGGGAGGGAGGGAGAGAAGCTGGAACGCTGTGTACCGCAACATTATTGTCTGAAATTACACAAGACACGATCTCTCCTCGCTCCCTGATACAATTCAATTGCAGCAGGGAGATTATTTGTCTCACCCTAAATTCATACACTGAAACCTTTTCTCTCTCTGTGCTCAGATGACAGCTCTGCCATATTAAGAGTGGGAGCGTGTGTTGGTGGTGTCTCTGTGTGTGTGAGACCTCACTAAATCTATTATCTCTGCAGGTATCCGGATCACATCTAACAGCAGCACAGTGTGGCCCATCACTGTTGCCGTAGCCAGGTTTCTGTGCGTCTGTGTGTGATCTCTGGCTGTCCTTGCAAAGCCCCTGTCTGGCTGCCTCTCTGGTATAAACAGCCACATGCACATTTGTTTGAAGCTCTATCCTTGTGAGGACTTAACATTGACCTCTGTTTATTTCTATGCCATAACCCAAACCGTGACCCCTTCCTGACTGGGTCGGGTTAGGCCAGTGATTGGTGTAAGGCTTTGGTCCTCATGAGGAGCAGTCGGTCCTCATAGTGTAGTATATTCAGAGTCCACACACACACATGCAGAGAGAGCCTCCAGCAATATCCAGTCCCTCTCCTGTCCATCTGAAAGACACTAAGCAGACTGATCTCCTCAGTCCCAGCCCTCTGATAAACTCCCCCCACCCTCCTTTATCTTGATTTCTTGTCATCCTCTGCCCTCCAGTCTCTGTTTTGTGTCTCTTTCTCCTGACTTCACTTGACATTTTTCTCCACATCCTTACCCCTACTGGAGTCCATGTTTCACCTCCACTTCCTAAAACGTGCAGCAGACCAGGAACAACATTAAAACCACCTGCTTTACACAGAAAAAACCCTCCCTGGAGCGCCTAAACTCTGAAATAACTCTGCAGGTGTCCTTCTTCATACAGGATAATGAAAGAAGCAACTGGCATTATAAAACCAGGAGGGAGTGGTGCTACACAATCTATTATTTTTCAAACATCTGTATCAAATCACGCGGAATGCTATAATTTAGGACCTGCAACTCACACTTTTTTTTGCAGATTTAGTAACCAGATTATTCCTCCTACATCTGAAACCCTTTTGGCCTCAAGGTATTAATTTTAAGGCCACAAACTGCCAAAAAACCACCAATCAATAAGCACAACGTTGATTAAAAATGCTGCAAGACACAGCCTGTGATATTTGTAATAACAAAACAATCTTTTTCTTGAGCAATATTGTTAAAAATCTCACATAATTTTATTTGTTCAGCATAATGCATCCTTAACCTCTATATCTGTCAATATACAATAGGCTGTTTTGGCTTTTTATTTATCAATTTAATGTAGTGCAAACCAAAGTCACCTACTGAATGACTAAACTGACTCCAACTATATAAAAAAAAAAAAAAAACTTAAACTTCCTGTATTTTTCCCAACAATACTACATTACCTTCAGAGCCATATTTTAACCCTGTAATGCCAAATGTATCATATTTGATACATACGGTTTCTGAAATGTTTTGCGTCTGACACCTTTTGCATAATTTAATTGTAAAAACTTTGCTCAAAATCCTATTGTACACAATCAGATATACCTGATAACAGCCAGTAGAAGACTGCACAAAAAATAATCTTGACTTATCGCATAGTAAAAATTATTAATATCAAAAGTTAATTTCTGTTTTTTTCTTTTTACATATTTTGTTAAAAGGGCAAATAAGGAATTCAAACCAAAAAAAAGTAATTTTCTGTCTTGTTTTATTCTTGGATCAGGCTTTAAAGGGTTAAATGAATAATATGCAACTTTCTAAAACATATTTTTATTTATTTGAACACTTTAGAAATTAACACAATATTTTAAGACAGTTTACACATATAAAATTATTTTTGTTATATTCTGTAAAAATGGAGGAATGCCAAAGAAACAACTTAACCTATACAGGAACCCCGAACACAGAATACATGTACAAGCAATAAAATATTGTTATACTGTACTCCCACACCAACATCTAATCAAATTATTATTTTTATTTTCACATTTTCTATAAATAGTCATATATTTTCTTACGTAATGTTGCACATTTTTATCGTTTAAACATGATCCGCACTTATCAAACCTCATCACATTGATAGATTTCATAACTCTGTATTCACATCCCACTTCTGATTTGTTCGGGGTGACAAATTTTCCTTATCTTTCTATCAGACATATTACATAATATTGAATTTACATTAGTTTTCTGTAAATGCTAAAGTATTATATCCAGTTTTACTGCTAGTTATGGAGCCATTTGAGTTGGCCTGAGTATAATGTTTCAACAGTGGATTTTTTTTAATGAAGCACCATAACAAAACATGACAAAAATGGTCATCTTAATCTTTTCTCAGCATCTATGAGGAAATTAAATGTTGATAAACCTGTTAATGCATATAGAGAATCCTATTCAGCTCCTCCATTTCCTCACATTTCTTTACACAGGGATTCGTATTTAAGGTTAATACATTATTTTACTAGTGATATATAAATATAGTAAATGCTGCTGATGTTAAAGGATTTTTGAAGCTGTTGTGCTGAAGCTCTATTTTCAGTATATCATCTCTGTTACGGTGTTAAAGTTAGTTGCACGGATTTTATTGTGTGAAATTTTCTTAACAAGATATATTTTACACTTTGGCACATTTTACAGAAATTACCATAACATAAAAACCACCACATTAGTCTGTGATAGTTTTTTTTTTTTTTTTTTTTTTTTTTTAATAATATACATGTTTTGACAACCGTTACCAGACAGATATTAATGACTGCAGATCACTGCAGAGATTAGTGTAGCTTTTCAGATTCAGGACCCCAGTCTGCTTGTTTCATGGCCTGAATCCATAAAATCTGTTTTTGGCAGTATTGGAATATTTAGCAATGCTCATCCATCTTTTATGTGTTTGAAGCAGTTAACGGGCTCCTCATCTCTGATTAGGAGTTTGGCTCTAAAGCCAACGAACTGGGATGAACGCTCCTTCTCGCCCTCTTATTTCATATTCACCGCTATAATGAAGCTGCCAAGAAATCAATCATTTAAAAGTTTCAGACACAAAAATACCCCCAAATGATCTGAAAGCAGTCGGAAACATGCAATAAGGATGCGATGGATGGTTTCCTCAGGTGTTTTTGGGTAACTCCCTGCACCGTATTCCAACATATCTCTCACTCTTGCTGTTCACTAACCCTTTTCACTTGGACAACTCGCTGTGCCTCTTATCCGTCTGCTGGCCTCTTGACTCCCACAATATGTCACCATATTCTGCTCCCAGTTTGACAGTCTTATCAGCCTCGGGGCAGACAAGCTAAACTGCTGCAGTGGGTGGCAGAGCTGCTGCCCCATTTCTGCTTTCCTAGGAAATCAGACTCCACAAACACCAACAGGAACAAAAACAGATTTTACCACTGCTATAATGACTAATACCTCGTTCCAGCAGCTTAACAAGGATGAGTCTTTGAGGCCGGATCTAAATATCAAGTAGAAATTCTTATAGGACCTGATGCAGGTTGTTTGGTTGTAATCATAAAAAGATACAGTAAAATTGCGTAGTCTGTTTTTACAGCAGCTGTTTTTCCCTCAGGCTCCTCAGCCTCTACCTTTCCTCCTTTCATCTAAGGCTCCTAATTTTCCCTCCCTGTTTTCTCTCTTGTCTCTGGCAGACCCTCCTTCCTCCATATTTTGTCAAGGTCAGCCTCCTACTCTCCTCCTTGCTCAGCTACCCTTCAGTCCCTGTAATTTGCTCCTTCTCCCACTCTGTCCCTTTCATCTGCATCATTTTGAATGTTGCTCCCTCATCTCAGGCCCCTCACTCCATTTTTCCTCAGCTTTCATCTGCTCCTAGCCTTGAGTCAGCCGTGCTTAGATCCGACGGCCTACTGCATCGCTGACTTTCCTCAGAGCCCGCTCTTTATAATATCTCCCCTCTCTTCAACTCCTCTGACTTTCTCTGAAGTTTCTCTGAAGAGCAATCACCCACATTCTCCATTTTCACTGAAAGAAGGCCCCATCGTGGCCGGGCCCTTGGAAAAGGTCCCTGTGTAAAAAGCCTGAGGGATGTAGAATTTATGTGCAACCAAAAAAATCCTCTGTATGCTTTCGTTATGAACTCTCTTTGGTTTCTCGGAGAGTCTCTGGATTTATCTTTCTCTTGATGTCAGCATCCAAATCAGGGAATCCAGCTCAGTCAGCATAACACCCACGATGTAAACACAGAGCCTGTCTTCAGATCCTCAGCTTTCAGTGATGCTTGCTTTTATACCTTTACTCAAAAACAAAGCAAATTCTACCCGTAGGCTATTGACTGGTAGGAATCACAGCTGTTCTGAGTATGAATTTTACATGGAAAATCCTCATTTGGCTAAATTAAATAACCATCTGGATACTATTTATAAAGATTTGCAGAATAAGAACCCTAACTTTGCTCCACTATTGCTCAAAAACCCAATATTTTAAATGCTAGATTAACAGGAGTGACCAAGGATTAAGGCTGTAAATTACCAATCTGTCCTGATCTGATTTCATCTTAATTTATTCACCGATTAATTTAATGCGATGATTTCCATCTAATACAATCATTAGCATCTTTATCTCAACTCATTTAAATTAAAACCAGCATTGTTCCTAATAAACAATAATAAAAACAGATCATCCGTTCATATTCTGACACATTAACGCTAGAGGTCGCGTATCCCACAGATGATAATGTAGATCATCATTTTCATTTTGACTCAATGTAATTAAATCGTTAATCACTTAATGCATTTATTAATATGAATCAATGCATCATATCTCCCTTTCTAAGGATAAATAACAGCAATTTACCCCTGCAGCTACATGTTTGGTATAAGGTTCGGATATCGCAGTAGGATAACATTAATAATGAAAGAATAAAATTAATGGAAATAATATGATGATTGTAAGAGATAAGCCTGATAAGACACAATGATTTTGAGCTTGATTGTCGATTCCCCGTTTATCATTTAGAAACCAAGAAAGAAACTTTATCTAAAAAAATCTTTCCAACCATTGGTGCTTTTAATGAGTAATGATCTCCAATATATTTGTCTCTAAATCCGTTCATCATCTTCTACCTTATTGCCTGTCGGGGGGGGGGGTCATCAGTTCACCTGAACTGATGGCAAACCCAACTCAGGGCAACACCTAAAAACCACACAAAGTCACAGCGAAGGCCTTTTAGAGTCACCAATCAGCCTGATGTGCCTGCAGACATCCCTCACATGCACAGGGAGAACATTAACACTAAACAAAAAGGGCACTGGCTGCGGTTTGCTATTGCTGCCAAAGTTTTGACTGGATCCCATTTGACCCCAAAATCCAATACTTTACTGGCAAAACTCTTTCTACAGTGGTGAGTTTGATGTACAGTAGCAGCCATTCAAAATGGCCCATCCCAGTCAACGCCAACCAAATGGCAGCCTAATTCTCTACAACTCCCAGCAAAATCCTAACCTGACTCCGCCAGATGGATTTGCTCTGCATATCCATCTGGAAACCATCCGTTTAAGTAATTTTGGGAAGGGGCGAAAATACTGGTTAGCTGATTGGCCTATGTTGGTGATAGACGGGCCAAATAAACCAATCAGATCAACGAAGCATATGATGTACTAACAGAGCGGCGACGAAAACACAACCACAAGCCAGGGTACTCTTGCCGAAACCAATCGGGAGAAGAGCCTCCAGAGCAGCGTTTTTCTCTTTCAGTGAAGAAATACTGTGTAATTCCGATAAAACTTGCTCGATAGCCACGCTAACGCTAGTTTCATCGGCTGAAGCCGCCATGTTCTTTAGGCTGAACTGTCGAGCTTCTCGTTGCGTCACACCTCAACCCGCATCAAAGCCAACGCTGATTGGACGTTTGTTTGGTGAACGGCTCCAAATTTTCTTTAACGGAGAGTCTCTAGACTGATCTGCGAGTGAAATCTTGAAAGCTTGTGACATCAGGATGGTCTCACGAGGCTAGCAAAATCCCCTCCAACTTCCAGACACAGGGCGTGCATATTTTTTTACTCTGACTCCACCCTTTCACTAAACTATAGTCTGACCAGGATATGACGCTTCTCTTTAGATTTTAATGTCTACAAATCATGACAGAAAGAATATTTTGGTACAACGACTGATGTTATAAAAGGAATTGTAAGGGACCAGCCAACAGCCCATCAGGGAAAGTGGAGAAGTGGCTACTACTGTAAACTGACGTACATTGGTGTGTGTAATGTGTCAAGATGTTAAAATGTTAAAAATGTTAAAAAGTTTGATCAACAAAAACAATATTCTCATATTATAAGTTTAGTGGTGTTGGGTCATAAAAGGTGTTGCGCCAATGCCATTTTTTTGCCCCGATACCCGATACCTGGCTGTGCAGTATCGGCCAATACCGATACCATCTGTTTAAAATGAATGTGTGTGTGTGTGTATAAAGAACTGCATACTACTTGGATGTAAAATAATTGCCATCATGGATTTGTCAAGCTGCTTCCTACCTTTGTGAAGCAGGAAAACGACTAATACAAAGCAGATCCAGTAGAACTTTTTATTGCCTACCTGGAATGGGTGACAATAGTTAAATAAATTTTTGACTCTCAAAACTTTTTTTTTTGACTCCCACCATTTAGTATAGTATTGGGGCCCCGTCCGATACTCGTATTGATATCTGTGCAACACTAGTCATAAGTAGTGAAAATAACACAATTAACTCATGTCTGCTTGTGAATTAAAACTATAAGGGCCCATTAAGTCTGAATATTTCCAACCTTCCACATTTCATTTCTCTATATATTCAACATGACTAAATTCAATTTAAATGTGTAAAAAATTATTTGATTATTAACTTTTTATAAACACGGTGAAAGGAGCGGATGAAGCTGCTTACTTTTAAAAAGCTGTTTTACAGATTTAGCTTAAAATCACAATCAGAAAACATTATTAGTTCCATTAACGGCAGTTGAATGTAGCAGCAGCCTGACCAGAAATACACCACAGCAAAAACAATAGAGCATTTTCTCCAACAGTAACAGAGACATTAACACAAGTCCAGGCAGTAAAAAAGTTTGAATTGGATTTAAATCTCGAATCACGGAAAGAATAAATGACGTCGGATAACGATTAGGTCTAATCATAAGGCAAAAGATAAACCCTGACCTGATGGCAATCAACTAAAACATGAACAGAAATGTTTCCCAGAAGAAAAGAAAAAGATGACATATTCCTGTGAATTATTTAAACTGGCAAATTTGTAAATCAGCTCTTACTCTTGTAAAGCATAAATATTGAATAATTTAAAAGTTTTTTACTTGTTCCATGATGTAAATATTTATTTCTGCTCGACGTCAATGAAGGCTGGAGTTTTATTCTACCGATTATTAGGAAAGGACAGTATCACTGTTTAAATTAAATATAGAAATAGGACTCTTAGACTAAAGGTTCAAATAAGGAAAAACAAACTAATTAAATTCATTTCAAACAGAAGTTTTGCGGAGCATCCTTGTGCTACAGTATGAACACTTTGTTTTTTTTCCCTTGTTGAGCAAACTTCATGCAGTCATTGCATAATAAGTGAATCTAATAATCAAATTTCTTAACTGTTGACATTCCTCCAATGTCAGATCAGTCCATGACTGCAAAAAGCCTCACAAACTACTTTGTGTATTCATCATGAACATATGCATAAATCAATAAAAAACATTTTAAACTCCAGTGTTTGCATGCAAACTCACCGACTTTATTAAATAGGGAACATTACTTTTTATTATCTATCAAACGTTATATGACTAAATTGTTTTATTAGTGAGCTGGAGGCTAAAGCAGAGCAACCTTGTGAGTACAGCGGCCATTAATTAAGGCTTGGGGAAGGAATAGGGAGGATTTTAATTCATTGCTGATGGAAGCATGCAGGAACACACAGAGCACTTTCTTCATGATAATTACTTTTTTCTTTTCATAAATCGCTTTATGGAAATTTTTGTGCCCTAATCTGATAGCCGCAGCAGCAGCAGCGATATAAGGTCGGTTTAAGAGAGTCGGTATGTGACACACAAACATGAGTTCCTGCTGATGTGCAGCCGATCCACAGGAGGTTATGGGCATCTCTTCGGAACATTAACCTATAGATCGCTATAATCATTAGTCTTTATTCATGCTCCTGAAACAAGAGTCAAATACTGCCCAGGCACATTGGTCATCATGGTTAACCTGATTATGCTGTTAGAGAACAAACATGGTCCTGCTTAAGCGGCTGGATAAAAAAAAGAACAGGAAGACTTTCTGTTCTAGCCCTTAGAGGAGAGCAGCATTTGTCAGCCAATCACCTGCAATCTGAACCCAACTAAATTGCTATAACATCCCGTATCTTTCCCTCGCAAATCTTGACAGGATTGAACTAGGCCCGGAATGTCTAAAAGCCAAGCAATGAAATTCAATGCAATTCAGGAGTTAGAAAAACAGTTTCTTTCTCCTCCAAAGCTGTCATATTCTTTCTTTAAAAAAAATAAAACCCTTAACACAGCAGCCAGCTCAAAGACTCAGCACATTCACCAAATAGCATTTAAGGTTTCTTCTGTCTCCTGAAGGGACGCTGCGAATAGTGTGAAGTGAAAAGACAAATGAAGGCAGTCAGGATGAATCAGGAAGACCCCAAACAGCCACGTTAACTCCGGCTCTAAAGTTTAGAAATAGAGTGAACTGCAGGGGGATCTTTATGTCTGAGTTTTCATTTTGTTACCTTAAACAAAAACATTGGTGTGTTGATAAAAATAGTATGCTTGTCTTCAAGCCTCCTGCACCAGATTCTTATGTTTAACGTTGTCCTATATCAAACTCCCTTCGTCCAATCCTTAATATCCCCACAGCATGATGCTGCTGACACCATGTTTCATAGTTGGTATGGTTTGTTCACAAACCAGAAAGCTGATTTTAGGCCTCATATGACCAGTAAACCTTTTCTTTAATGTTTGCTATTACCCCCGTCTCTGTGACTCTTAACTATAGGTTATTACTCGATAAAGGCCAGATTAGAGGACTGGATGATTAAAGGAGAAGTCCGGTCATATTCAGAATTCAAACTTCTGAAAGTACTTTAAATATGAAGTTATACATACATTTCAATGCACGGTAAGTGTTTTTAATTAAGAGTAATTTTCATTTGAATGTGCTTTATTGGAGGCATCCATGTTTGTCAAAGAACACCACTGCCACCTACTGGTTTGTGACGTCACGGTGCGGTATTGGCTGCTGATCAAGTCCCAATGCTGTATCTGGTGTTGGTCCTTCGTCAGAAAGGTGAAATAACTCTTTTTTTTTTCACTTTTACCCGATGTATTCCAACGTCCAACTGCCATGCACGTGGGCATTGTCAGTTTCACTATAGCTCTGGTGAATTTGAATGGTGAAATCCTGAGGAAATCTTCAATAATTGATGCAATAGTTGATTGCAGATGTGTCTAGTAGTTCCCATTGATTTTGCTTGTTAAGCAGAGAGAATGGCGCTAGGCTTACCACACTGTGACGTCACTGCCAGAAGATGGCAGAAAGGAGGTGTTACTATATTTGTGCAAAAAATGGCCGCTCCCACACTTACTGATTGTGACGATAATTATTGTGTTCATTTTTTTAACTGAAGCTAAATTCATTAAATCAACGCACACGTTTAAGTTTTAGTATAGATAATGATCCACTGATAATTCCTTGCTGACCAGATTTCGCCTTTAACAATTGTTCGTTCCATATTCGTATTACACATTAGGCAGACCTTAGTAAAGTTATTAAAGCCCGAGATAATTTTTTTAGAACCTAACTGTGCTTTAAACTTCTCCCTGTCCTGTCAGCATTGGTCTGTATCATGCTGTTTGTTCACAAATGTCATCCAGTAGAACCTCTGAGAACCTTTCATAGCTCATACTGATTTGATAACAGTGCAACCAGGTGGTATTATAATAATTCACCTTTATCTGAACTGATTTTTTATGCAAAGCAGCAGCAATATGTCTTAGCATTGCAGCATAAAGCCAGAGTTCAGCCTCACATGCAGAGAAAAGTGATATATGTGACAGAAGGCAGAGATATTATGGTCACTTTGGTCACTATTATAAACCGTAGAACCAGAGATAAAAGATGGATCATTGAGTCAGACTAGCAGATGCCTCGTCTGTTCACCTGTCCCTCATGCACTTCATTTTTATAGATAATTACAGCCCTTTACTGACCCTGAACGCTCCCTCTTAGTAGTACAATTTTTACATCTAGTTTATGAGCTGAAACTGCGGATGGAGTATGCTCATCTATAAAGCTAGGTGAGGTTTCTCCATCCCTGTCTTAGGGACTCCTCCATCTGTCAAATCAGTTGCTAATTACAGCAATTTATCGCTAAAGAGCTTGATGACAAGTCTACGAGTGGATCCTGTCGTTAGGATCCAGTGTGGTTGAGAATGAAAACAAAAACGACTCACTTTGCACGAGGGGCAACCAGCTGAGGAAACATTTAGGTGTGAAAAGTGTTGGATGCAGCTCTGATTGTGAGGCGTTGCCAATAGGAAAATGTAAAGGCGAAGCAGGTTTTTGGGAAGTTCACCTGTGCAACATTTAGAGAAATTATTAAAAGATGTACAACTTTAAAGGCTTCAGTAAGGATGGTAAACCTTAAAAAGTTATCACAGAACATGAAGCAGTACAGGCTGAAAGGATATGAATAAAACATTTAACACAAATAAGCTTCAGGCAGAGAAGCACAAACCCAAGATGTTTGATTAATATGGACAGAAGTAGCAGGTCAAAGGAATGACTAACCCTCATGCACGGTTGTGGAGGAATGATGGCCTGGGCCTGCTTTACAGCCATCAAACCATTAAATCCTGCAGGCATTGAACCGATGAGGAACTTCTAAGGTTGTAGTTGTCTGTCGATCGGTCAAAACTGAGTTATCCACAGCCATTTTCACAATCTACAGGAGAAATGAAGGCATCGCAATGGCCTAGTCCAAGTCTAGACATGTAAAGAAAGCTTTTCCCAAAGGATTGAAGCAATTTTGGAAAGAAAAGTGTGTAAAATTCTTTCACACCAATAAGAGAGGCTGACAGAGAGGGATTATTGCTGCTAAAGCAGGCTGACGCCGTTTGCATCCTGGTATGTTCTGATTTTCCTCTGACTGTAGCTTAATGGGGAACGCTGAGCTGCTTTCTTCCATCAGTCTGAGCTTCCTTAACATGCGACCCCTTCTCGCTGTCAGCCATTCAGCCTTCCCCATCCCTTCCCTCAGTCAGTCTCCTATTCACAGCTGTCCATCATGCTTTTCCTCTCTGTCACTCTGCCGCTCTGACAAGTCTTTATTTTTATCACTTGCTCCATAAATCTCTTTGAATCCATTCTCTTCACAACTATCACTCTCTTCTCCTCTCACTCACTCCTGTATATGCGCTTTCTCACTGTCTCTCTCTCCTTCGGCTTTATGTCTTTTATAGCTTTTTATTATATCAATCTTTTTTTTTCTGTCACTTCTGGCTGCCTTCTTACCGTCTGGCTTCAGCTCCATCTTCCTCAATATTTTATCACTACCTTTGTGCCACTTGATCCTCATCATCTGTCTCCTTTTGAGGCCGGGACAGCTTGGATGTGTGAGTGTGTTCACCTGGCTCTGATTGGTTGTGTAGCTAAGCTACAGTGAGAAAATAAAAAAAGAGATTTAAAGTTTCTTTTTCTGAGTCTAACAGATGAAAAATGAAAAGTATTTTGTTGTATAGAAATATATTTTGAGGATTATTTTCCTTCATATGGGTATGTCTCTGTGTGTGTCATCAGGATGAGGTTAAAACGTGGTTATCAACAGAAACAGAAAGATCTTAATAAAACTGTTTAAAAATTATGATTAGAATAAGCATGCATTGAAGAAGTGGGAAAGTGCCAATTTTACTCAGATGAATCTGTGCACAGAAATGCACCGTAACAGTCCAGTAAATGTATGTTATCTAACTCATATTATCACTTTTTTCTCCCACAGTTGAAGCCCTTTCATGCTTTCCAGTATAACAGCAGGAGTTCAATGTGTTTAAATAGGATTTTAAGTAAAAAGACCAAAGGAAAGTTAATAAATGTAAATGAAAAACTAAGGTTTTGGCAACATTTTGCAAATAATCTGAGAAGTGTTGTTAGTATTTGTTATTAATTTACTGTAGCTCATTGTAGTCTGATTCTTCTAAAGACAATCCAGTGCTCCATAAAGGCCTTCAGATTTCACCAGATTAGGATTAAGGAAAATGACTTGTCATTTATTATAGTTCTTCTGTGAAGGCCCAGAGAAGAACAAGGAAGGTCACAGAGAATATTCTGGAGAAGAATTATGTTTTAAAATAATGACCCAAACTACAGATATATCACAGAGTTTAGGTTAATGATTCATACAATAGTAGACATTCAAAATGTACCTTCTTTCCTTGATTGGCCCATAGCTGGTCCCCTACAGTTCCTTTTTAAGCATCGATCTTTGTACTAAAACATTCTTTTAGGATTTGTGGACATTAAGATCTAAAGAGAAGCATCTCCTGGTCAGACTCTGTAATTCAGTGAAAAGGTGGGGTCAGAGTAGAAAAATATGCAAGAGGGGGTCACTCCAGGGGCTGGAAGTTGGAGGGGATATTGCTGGGAGTTGCAGGGAAGTGGGCTGCCATTCAGCTGGGAAGGGTCATTTTGAAAGGCTGCTAATGTACAAATATTGAAATAGGATGAAAACTGAACTTAAATGGTAAGTCTGGAAATCAGAGCAAGAATCAGAGCTCGTACCAAAGGTCTTCGGTGACCCTGGAAGCCTTCATAGCTCAGGTGGGGGAAGCAATCTGAACTCTAAATTTATGTTTATGATAAAATACTCTTTAGAAAATATGAATCAGAGATATGAGTTCAGAAGTCCTGCTAAATGTTAATTATTTAGAGCTACAACCCCTGAAAGGTCAAACCCTGGAGACCCACTGCAGTATAAGAAACATCCCAACTTCGTCTATGGGCCAGTTTAAGGACAAAGAAGCCAGATAGCTAATCACAAAAGCACTGTTTTAAATCTTTAACTCCTAATTTGGTCAAAATGTTTCAGTTATAATTAATTAATCTTTGCTGTTTCACATCTAACTTTGGGAACCAGCGAGATCAGAGAAGTAGAAATGATATGAAAAAACCTGGCAAAAAATTAGGACATCTGTACATTTTAGGGGACTTGGGTCCTTCTGCTTTTGCATAAAAAAAAATGATGTTTGTCAGTTCATATGGATTATTGAATAGGTTTATTTACATTCAGAAAAATCTTAAAGAATGCAAAAAAAATGTAGATGTTTTAGAAAACTTAACCTCCAAAGTTCTGAACATACAGAGAGTAATGGTTTAGGCCAAAGCACGGTGGCTTTGTCAAAATCCAAAACCTTTCCATCCAATCCGACCAAGTTTAATCTGTAGAGTTGAAAAGAACAAACAGGAATGGCAGCCTCCAGACATGCATAGCTGGTAAAATAGAAATATCAGAGATGACTGACCAGTTAGGTTAAGTAAAATCCCAACACAAAACGTTGGATTTGATGGTTTTACCATGTAACATGGAGTCTGAATACTTTATTTAGGGAGCTGCATGTCTGTGGGAGTTAAAACAAACATCCATCTGGCTTTCCATTTTCCCCACATCCAACCATTGAAGAGCTGGAGTTCTGTTCAGATCTCTCCTGTTTCTTATGCTGAGGAGGAGACTGATAACGTGTTCTTTGAACCTTTACATCCAGTCAGCTAACACTGGCTCCTTACGGTGCCTGTTGATGGGAAGTCAGCTTCTTTTATGAAAACAATGCTATCACCTGCAGCATAACCTTGAAGGAGCTCAGTCTGTCAGGTTCAGAAGCGGAAAGCAACCAGCGGGAGCCCTCTGTACGTCATTATAGATGTTGATTTACTGTAGAGATATTGAAATAGAAAATGTACCCATGGCAGCAATTGCTTTTTTAATCAAAATTACTGCTGTTAGCTCGAATAAAACACTCGGGGATTATTGCTGCCAATACAAAGACTTGCATGTGTTCAGGTTTTTGTTTTAAAAAGATGCATGATGGTCCTTTGGTCCTTATTTCCAAGAACCCATCGCATTGCTAGATTCTGCACAAGAAAATAGCAATAGTCCATTAACCATTTAGAAACCCACTGACTTATGCAGGATTGCACGAAGAAAGCCTGCAAAAAGCAGGCGACATGAAATAAATCAGAATGAGGGGATCTGTTGTGTCTGACGCTTAACGCTTCATTATCCGTCAGCGAGGAAATGTAACACCTGATCTTTTAAAACCTCACCTGCTGATTACATCAACATTCTGAGATCGAACATCAAAGCCAGCAGGTGGAAAACTCCTCGCTTAACAAGAAAACTAAGACGCTCCGTTTCTTTCATGTTTGGAGGGGGAAAAAAAAGAAAGTTCACATCTTTGATGCTTGTGGTGAAGGTGGCTGATAAAAGGAAGCATGTCCTCCACATCGCTACCCTGGGGCTTCTCCATCTACCTTCCAGTTCATTGTCTTTGTTTGAACATTACATTAATTAGTTTCCAGAACAGAATAATGCTTAAAACCACACAATGCCCATCAAATGGAGGCATCTCCCTGTTTGCAGCTAATGTCTGACAGGATTTTGACTTTTATTTACTTCCACACACAGAAAGCACAACATCCAGCTTAGTTCCCCACTGACATTTTAAAGCACGATTTAAAATCTGCTCAGGTTCACGGAGATGCTTAACCAGAACCCAGGGGTTTAATTAGTAAGACTCAATAAAAAAAAATAAAAGAGTTGACCAAGTTTCCATCCTCTCTAACCATCAGTAAACGCTGCAGGCAGGCTAGTTGTTTAAGCTAATTAGGAGACGATCTGTTTGCTACATCATATTGACTCTGGAAGCAGACACCTGTCTCACTCTGAAGCTTTGAGCAGCTAATAAGACTTTTTCCTGCACCTCTGTGAAACCTTACAGATGCTGCCTATTAAAATTCACAGCAGTGCAGGATTTATGGCCATGCAGGTTGGGAACCAGGAACAGAGCGAATTTTTTGGTTATGTTTTAAAGTTGCTAAAGCTGAATCTGTGTAGTTAATATGAGGAGAGGGAGAAATTATATCGAGGGGATTCTGATTTTCTGCAAAATAAAGTTATTTTCTCAAACATATTAAAAATCTAGATTATGCTAAATGAATATTAATATTCTGTAAAATAAAGTAAAAAACTTAATTCTAAACAGTCGTATAATAAAGCTAAATGGCTGGATCCAGTAACCTGACTCCGCCAGATGGATTTGCCCCCGCATATCCATCTGGAAACCTTCCGTTGAAGAAATTTTGGGAAGGGGCGAAAATACTGGTTAGCTGATTGGCCTATGTTGGTGATAGACGGGCCAAATAAACCAATCAGATCAACGAAGCATATGACGTACTAACAGAGCGACGACGAAAACACAACCACAAGCCAGGCTACTCTTCCCGAAACCAGTCGGGAGAAGAGCAAAAACATCTTTTCCTCTGAGAAAAGCCTCCAGAGCAGCGTTTTGCTCTTCTTTCAGTGAAGAAATACTCTGTAATTCCGATAAAACTTGCTCGATAGCCACGCTAACGCTAGTTTCATCGACTGAAGCCACCATGTTCTTTAGACTGAACTGTCGCACTTCTCGTTGCGTCACACGTCAACCCGCCTCAAAGCCAACGCTGATTGGACGTCCGTTTGGTGAATAGCTCCAAATTTTCTTTAACGGAGAGCCTCCAGACTGATTAGTGAGTGAAACCTTGAAAGCTCGCGAGATCAGGATGGTCTCACGAGGCTACGGATCCAGAGGGTCATCAGGGTACCCAATTTCTATTTCTAAATCCTTACTCCATCCTTAAAAGTTCTTTCTTTTGCAAAAGAAGGCTTGAAAAGTGACAATCATGATCGCATGAAACTAAACCTGCGAATTCAATGTTTGAATGTTTAAATCTCAGTTCTTCTATTATGGTCCTTGAAATCCGGTGTGCTTCCCCGTTCAGATGCGTCTCTGCTTTCTAATCCAGAAGGATGTTTGGACATCGTTGGAGGAGCTAAACTAGCAAGTTACAGGTATAGCGCCCCTAGTTGCAAAAAATTATAGAGTGTTATTGATTGTATAAAAATAGAAAAAAATAAAAATGGGTAATTTCGTTCTCTGCATTTTGACCATATCCTTGGGGAGCAGTGGGCTGCCATTGTGTAGCTCCCAGGGAGGAATCAGGGGTTAAGGGGGGATCGAACTGGGTACAAGCGCACTGCTGTAACCCACTAGGCCAACACTCCCTTTATTGATTATGTAGATTTATTATACAAATGAATTTGAATCAAGTTTGTTTTTGATGTAATGGCTTTAAGCTAAACACAATATTTAGTGTCTTGTGAATTTGAATACAGTTATAAACTTTTCAATGGTAGTTTAAATTATTCGGATGTACCTGCATATAGCCGTTGAACCTCAGCACAGGAGCTACATCCCCAAGCTTCTCCCCTGAGACATAAAACCTGCAGCTCTTACTCAAAAGTCCAGTTTTCACCCCTCATGAATATCTAAAGCTACATCTACACCCAGAGCCTGCAGTAACAAATAAAACTGCATTCAGCCGCAGCTCCTGATGAGATGTATGAACACAGCAAACCAACCTGTGCAAAACCCCGTCTTACGTTACTGACCGAAAAATAAAGGTGCAGCTATTTCCACACTCAAACAAAACAAATGAAGTCTGCATCTCATTTAGAAGGCAGCACAGACAAGCCCTTATAAAACATGCATGGCATTTATTCCCCAGCTATATCTACCGTCATATACAGTATACACAAAGCAGACCAAACACAGGCTGCAGAAAGGAACCAACTCCTGCTCAGCCAGCATGCTCCATCATCCACTGACAGGCAATTATTATATCATGCATCACACGCTAAACTTACGCAAAGGCTAATACACCATCAGATCAGCTGAGAGCTGAGGTGTATGCATCAACTCCATCCATTCACACAGACGTCAGGTTAATAATTCAATACCGTGGTTAAGAAGGGAGGCCTCCCTCCTTATTCAATTATTGACAAGCAACATCTCGACTCTCTGCCTCTGACCTGAGGGACGTGAGCAGGCAGAAGAGAGAGGAAGCAGGAGGAGGAGGAGGAGGAGGATTCCAGACATATGTGAAGGAAGAGGAGAGGCAGGGGGGTTAGGAGGATAGATGTGTTAGTGGAAACATGGTGGGAACACAGGTGAGCAGTAAATATACCCAGAAAGCCTTTACACCAGGACTGAACTGGTCCTGGTAAAGAGGCAGAGAGAAGGATGGGGCTAAACGCTGCAGGAACTGTATGCTGATTTTTTTTGGCTTTATTCATAAATCTGCAGGTTTGTTGCCAAGGGCTACATTGCTCCCAGTTCACAGTTTTCATTTCAGAGCAATTATAGCTTGTTGCTGCCCTACTCCCTTCTCTGCATGTACTGGATGACAGCCTGTCACATTACCTGCATCTGGCCTTCAATCCACACTGGGTTTTTTTGTTTTGCACGGGGAAAATGTCTACCCCACTATAGATTTTAGTTGCATTTTCAGCATCATTTCCCACTAGTGTCGCAGAACACTTATGTCAGAATTATGTAATAGCTCTGACTCACACTTCCAGATTTCCCACTATATTTCAGTCGTTTGTTGAGGTCACAGTAGAAAATCCACTAATTTAAGAAGGAAGGAAGGAAGGAAGGAATTAGGCCACACCCTTTTATTTCTATTAGAAACAGCTAAAATCTAAAAGGCTCGTCCCGTCTATGGCACATTATTGTTTTATCAGCATTCTGAAGGACCTTTAAGAAACTTCAGCTGTAGTTAAACATCATGGTGAGATCCAGAGATCATTTTGAAGCCATCAGAAGGACGATTATAGAAGTTTATGAGTCTAATAAGGAATTTAAAGCACTAATACCCGGGCTTTTTACTGCTGCTAAAATGATAGATGATGTTTTTACAATCAGAAAGAATCTGAATGAGGTAAATTTATACCAACTGCAACCTATGAAGGTGGAAGTAGTGTGGTTTGGAAAGTGTTGGGTTCATAAAATGTAGGTTTTTGTAAAAGGAAGAACTGAAACACACAGTAATGGATTTTTCAAACGGCTTCTGCAGAAGGAGACACAGTTGAACCCCAGACTCAAACACACTGTCTCACACTGGACCTCCTCTGTAGAGCGTTTTATTAACAGAACATGACACATGGTTACAGAGTATTGTTCTGACAGAACAATTGATCAGTTCATAAAGAAAGGAAGCTCCACTAGAATGACGAGGCAGGATGGTCTCCTGACTGAATCACAAGACACAGTGGAGCATCCCCTTGCACAAATGTTTCATAAGCACACAATAATTTTATAATCATCATTGAATAAACCTAACAGAAAGCATGGGGACAAACGCAGTGGGGTTCCAGAACATTTTCAAAGGGGTAAACCAGCAAACAGATTGGCTGCATACAGAGGAGATAATCTAGTCCTTTGAATCAAATGTATTGGACCAGGGGAGAATCTAAATGTTGTACAGTATAGGTACAAATGTCCGATTTGCCCTCCCCTGTCCTCGGATCTTAATAAAAACAATAAGATGATGCACCGAGACTTTTTGTGTCACACTGTTAAATGGCAGAGCTCAGACTGACTTAGAACACACTTGACTTTAAGACTGAGAATGATTGTTTTCAACTTTCGGCTACTTTAGATCTCCAATTACATGTAAAATAACAACAAATGTAAGTAATAATATATGTTGAGACTCCAGAAGAGATCTGATTCTTAAGAAATCAGTGCAATATGTTGCAACTGAGTGGCGTTGCCATATGATAACATCATAAAAAGGGCAGATCTGACCACCCGAACAGATCTGGTATATTGATCTATACAGATTAACATAAACCAACTGGAAAATGATCGTGCTAAATAAATCACAGACAAGTTTTTCATGAGGCTCTTGCCAATAAAGTTATGCACATAAAACACACCTTTGTTGTTCAAATTTTTTGATGGTTCTACATGATATCTAAACATTAAATGCAGTCAGATGCAGAGATGGCAAAAGTACTCACTTTCCGTACTTGAGTAAAAGTACAGATACTTGTGTTAAAAAATACTCTGGTAAAAGTGGAAGTACTGGTTAAACTTCTTTACTCAAGTAAAAGTAACAAAGTACAGGCTTGTACATTTACTTAAAGTATAAAAGTAAAAGTAGAAACCCCTTTTTTCAACCCGTTGCCTACATTTTAAATGGATGTCTGCCAATAGGACTAGATCTCCGTTGTGTTCATTTTCAATCATCTCGTCGTCCATGCTACTATGCTAACGCCACCGCCACCAAGCTGCAATGATTTGCCGCGAATGAATACCGCCGAATCTGTCGATTCATCTTGTAGTGGTGCGTCAAATGCAACAGATTCCCATCCAATTAGATTGAATTTGGTATTGATGACGTGAAAAATAATAACGGTAACTCCATTGAAATGATTCAAAACTAAAGTAACGAGCCAATTTTTTAAAATGTAAGGAGTACAAAGTACAGATATTTGTGTAAGAATGTAAGGAGTAGAAGTAAAAAGTCGCCATAAAAATAAGTAGTAAAGTAAAGTAAAAATATCAGAAAAATCTACTTGAGTACAGTAACAAAGTATTTGTACTTCGTTACTTCCCATCTCTGGTCAGCAGCTTTTCTTTATCTTTAATTACCAAGAAAACTCTTGGATAAATGCAGAAACAAACACATCCAAAAAAAAAAAAAAATCAAGAGTGAGAATCTGTATAAGTCCATGTTATTGGAATATATTGTTTTGAATAATAATTATCATATAAATAATTGATGGTTTTTGTTGTCAGTTTTTGGTTATTATGCTAACTTTAAAATTTCAAAGTATGACTAGGTAGAGGGACAACAAATAAATAACCTCTAGGAGAAGCTAAAGAGCTCCCCTCTAGTTCTACCGCTGGATCATCATACAATCCTGCAAGAACCTCATGAATCAGAAGGTTTTTAGGAGAAGTTTGAGCCCATCTGAGAAAGAAAAAGCAAATCCATCAAGGACTGGTTGAAAAAATGAAGAACTAATAGTCCTGGGTCGAGTTAAAATGTGTGATGATCTGAAACCAGCTGCAGGAGAAGAACTGTATATTTCACATGAGTGACTGTTTGCTTCCTTTAACTTCCTGTAGACTTTAGGAGGAAGTTAATGTGGGAGTAAACCCTGGATATTCTCTTTACTGGAATGACAGCTCTTTACATTTCAGTCTGGCTGGGGACACCTCGGTGAAAACAGCAAATGATTTGGGACTTCTGGGTTTCTTATAGAAAGCACCATTACCTTCCTCTCTGTGTTGGTTCTCTCAGAGGAAACAGCATGAACTCCCAGCAGCTCAAAGTATTAGAAAGCTATTTGAATTCAGCCGTTTTTTGCTGCATATCTTAGATATATCTGACACGCCCACACAAACATACCACGACAAAACGAAAGCGGCGTTTTACTTGTTTTATTGATCCATCCTTTCAAACTTCCTGTGGAGCTCTCAGGCTGATCTGAGACGACGCTGTTCGACACCGTTGGATTATCCGAGCCTCCATCCCTGTTTTTCCTGTTCCATGCTGACCGCCGCTGCACCGCCTCACAGTTTCTGCCTTCACATTCTCCCCTGAGACCTTTCACTCACGGTTAGCTGCTGTTTACTTCAAACTCAGGGAAAATTCTTGATGACTCCAGGATTCAGTGAAGCCATTGGGCCATTAGAGGGGCTGCATTTTAATGTTTCCCACCCTAATGTGCTGAAATTATGCATGTCTAGGAAGTTTTTTTTTTTGTTCTTGCTTGCGGCTCCTTGCGGTTATGTAAGTAGATGCTGAAACTGCTTCTGACACTTTAAAAGGAAGGGCAGGCTGTGTGAGAGCCGGGAGCCGAAGATGGAGGCTCAGGGTTGTCAGTCAGATCAGATAACAAGTATTTCAGCCTTTTCTGATTATGTAACATTGCATTAAATAAATGACAAAGTGATCCAAACCATTTTAGCTTCTTATCTTTGCTTCATTTAAGGTAGTGATGGGAGGTCGGACTCTTTTGGCTCTGCTCCTCTAAAGAACCAGCTCTTACGGGTCCCAAATGGCTCTTCATTATGCACCTTTCAGGGCCTTCAACTTTAGGCTCACTTAGTGATTATGAATGGTTCTGCTTCTGTTAAGCAGTCCATTTATAAAAGCCTGTTTTATTCCTTTTTTAAATGAAAAGAAAATCACTTTTATGATGAACGTTTAGCTTAATAATCCTAACCATCCCAGCACTCTTTTACTGATGCGTTTCTAACTGCAAATTATGTGTGGCCTTGACTTTTGACAATTTTTTTTTTATAAATAATTTAGACTAGATTATAATTCATGTTCCTATTGGTTGTTTGTACAATGTGTAACAAGACTCTTTACCGTCGCTAGCAGTAAAGGAGACCACATCAGTTATTGCATCAGCATACAGTGAATGTTTTAAGTTATTTTTAGATAGACAGAACTTTATTGATCCCTTGGGAAGACTCCCTCCGGAAATTAAGGTTACCAGCAGCTTACAGGGCAAAAAAGTATTAAGTTAAATTAAGTTAAAAGTAAGCAACACAAAAATATTAAGTTAAATTAAATTAAAATTAAGCAAAATAAAAATACAAATAATGTGTAGATGTGGACGTCCGGTTTCGATACCGATATCAGAAATCAGTCCGATATCGACTAAAAGATTAATAAATATTTCAGCCTGCATCTAAAAAGTTCCATATAAGCTAGCTCCATATCTTTAAAGATTTATGTAACAGATTTGCTTAAAATGCACAGATCAGCTGTTGTCACACCTGTTGTTGTTGACTATTATTCTCGGTTTCAGCAATAGGATTAAATCAAACATTTTGTAACAACACACATTACAAAATGATCAATAATAGCATGTGTTAGAAATATTCTTTTTTATACTCCGTTTGTGTTTCATGGGTTGTGTTCTAATGAACTATTATGATGTATAATGTGTGATTCATCTTTTATTAACTCTTGCTTAAGATCGTTCCAGATAAAGGTCATGCAACGGACGGGTTTTGAAAGAGGCCTGAACATCCTCTATCACATGTTTCTTCTAAACATGTGTTCTTGGAACAATTCTATTGTAAAACAACCACATGCTTTGTTTTAACATATGTGCTGAGGTTTAAAGTAAGATCCTTGTGTTTCCCTTTCCCTTAGTTAAACCTCAGCTGGTGTAATTAGGGACATCCCCTTTCTTCAATAAATGGCGAGGAGAAAGCTGAAGACTGCAGAGTGGGGTGGAAACTCCGCAGTCTCCTTCCTACTCTCCTCGCGAGTAACTAAATTAATTGTCTCTGTGCTTTCTTTCTTTCCCTGTATGTATGTATGTTGTTTTAGGTGCTTAGACCTGACAGCATGTTTGATTTGTGCTGAGATCATCAGAGATGGGTAGAGTACCCAAAAATAGTACTAAAGTAAGAAAAAAGTATATTTGTTAAAAAGGGTTTTAAAGTACTGAATTACCCATAACATCTGATATTTTGAATTATCTAAAACATTTACAGAATTTAGAACTTTGTCAAAATTTTGGTATTTTAAAGACTATAAATGAAACAATTCAAACAAATAAATAATGTAAATAAAAAAAAATTATAATTTTCCAAGCAAATTTTATTTTTTCCAAAAAATATTATGAAGCCAGTTCCTACATATCTGAATGTCATGTTTGGCTCAATTAAGCTTGTGCACAAAAAACCCCAAAACAAATAAACACGCTTTTAGACAAAAACATTAACTGTTTGTCTTATCTGTGGAACTTTTATTTAAAACAAGCTTGTTAGTTATTCAGTAGATGGAGGAGCCAATCATTTTATTCAATTAGGAGAAGCCATATTTTATTAAGATATTACTCAAGTAAAAGTTAAATGGATAGTGCTGTAAAACTGCTCTTAAAATAATGAAAAAGTTATATCATATAGGACATCATTATTTATAGTTTTTACATGCATACATTTATTCTACTTGCCTTTTGGGAAACTGATTAGACTAAAATTTTACGAGATCCCTTTAAAGATCCCTTTAAATCTGATTCTAATTTCCTTTTTATAACTGAGGCAGCATCATTAAAGGATAATAAAGTAGTTCCAATATGTTATAGAAATATAATTGCAATGACAACATCAGTGATTAACTCATAATTTCCCGTCTCGTCTTCCATTCTATCCTTACATTCTTACTCTAATCTCTGTGGACTAAAACATCCAGATTACAAAAGTCTGTGTCCAGTTTGGGCATCATGATGGTTAAAGTCCACTTTATTATCAAAGTAGAGTAAATAAGGAATTCATGGAACAAACAAACATTATTTCACATTTTTCAGTTCTGTTATACATCCCAGCTTGTTTTCCTTCATCTCATCTAAGAATTTCACAAATTTATTATTTTACTACATTTAACTGGAAACTAAGTTGAAAAAGGTGACTTGTTCGCATGCTGGGAAAGGAGCAAACTTAAAGTTTTGAGGCATTTGTTGAGCCGCCAAACAATTCTTCGATTTTCAGCATCAGCCTCCTAATAAATCCAGTTAGAGTTCATTTCTACACGCTTCTCTCTAAGCTTCTGTGGCTAAAAGAAAACGTTGCCTGCAGGTATTTCTTCCTCTTAGAGCTCATCTTATCAAATCCAATAAAACCCTCACATGCTAGACACAGAGCAGACAAACATATAGGTCCACATATGTCCTGTCCTCAGTCTCTTCTTGACTGAACGGTATTTCCAGAAGGGCCTGAAGTTTTACAGCGGGTAGAACCGGTACATATGGAACCTTATAGTTCTGATGGTTCCCAAATGACTTGTTGCTCTTGAATGCATTCTCAACCCTTTACTTAACACCATAAATAAAACATACTATAGCTCAGGCATCCCCAAACTCGGTCCTCAAGGCCCCCTGTCCTGCAGGTTTTAGAGGTTTCCTTGCTCCAGCACAGCTGATTTTAATTGAAAGCTGACTAACAGGCTTTTGGTCTACTGCAATCATTATAACCAGCTGTGCTGAAGCAGAGAAACCTCTAAAACCTGCAGGACAGCGGGCCTTGAGGACCGAGTTTGGGGATGCAATGCATAGCAGCACAGAACATGTTGGACATTTGGCTTCATTTTCGTTTGCTTTTTCTAAACATAGACCTTAAATTATTGTTCAGTGACCTTGTTTTAATATAATGTGCCAAAAAATAAATAAATATCTCAGACAATCACCCAGGTTATTATGTTGTGCTCCCGAGAGGAAAAATGATAATTAATGTCACAACAGGAGCTCTGTAGAAATTAGATTTAAAGCCAATCCAAGTGCTTCAAACTAATTAAAATCATTCAGTAATATCTCCTTATTATATTATTCACAAAGCAGTTCAAAATAACAGACAGCCCAGCTGTCTATTCCACCATCTAACGGCGTGTTTGTTAATCTAGAGAGTTCAGAAATCTCTGTAACAAATGTGAGAAAAGAGCAGAGCATGAAGGAGGAGGAGAATCACTAAAGACATACTTCTGTGTTTTAGCAAAGCCAGAGGAGCTGTGATGTGAGGAGGAAGAGAGAAGGCATTAAGAAATGGAAGAGAATTAGAGAGAAACCTCTTTTTTTTTCTTCTACTTCTATAACAAACAGCCACACCACCACAATTACAGCCGTAAAGGCTCCGACTGTGGTGAGCCAACAGAGAAACATCCCTCTGAAAACAGTCGACACGCGGAGCCGCCACAACACACGCAAAAAAAACACAACAGATTCACAAAAAAAACACAACAGATTCACAGGTTTCCTTATGACTTTGTTGGTTTATGCAACCGAAAACAAACAATAATGATCTGAAACTTTAAACAGTCCTATTTAAACATTACAGACCAAAGAAAAGCTGCTTGCATTGAAAGCATTTTATTTGTTAAAACTGAAACTCCTTTTTGTTTCAAAACAAAAAGGACCAACATTTGATGAATTTGCATCATCTCACGAGTGTTGAAGATTTCTGCAAAAAAATGTATCACTGAGCTGACAGCTTCTAAAATGCATCATGCTAACTGTAAACCCTAGTAGTTTGCCGCTGAGCAGGACCTTAAGGATCCATAATTACACGACCGCAGCCAAATCCCAGCACGGATTTCGAAACGACTTGGAACAGGCATAAAAATGTGTTTCCACTAAGCCTTTGTTTTCCCCGGGAAGGTTTGGAGCGCTGGTGGACGGCGGACACAGAGCCACTTCAGAGGACAAGACAAGTAGAGACCAGGGCAGAGGGCCAAGCTCTGCAACATCATAATAATCCATCCAAAAACTCATTTTCCCACAGTCCCCTCCAGCAGGACATTACTTCAGAGGACGGCTTGTTTGTGTCGCATGTAGTTTGTGTAGCCGAGCGAACCGGTTGCTGTTGCTGTGTCGCCTGTTAGGTTTGTTTGAAACATTGGTGAGCATGGCATAACATACAGACACTCTGGGACAGAAGGATGAATAAATCTAACCAATAGAGGATCTTTGTTGGCGTCTGAGGCACTGTTATTGTCTTTTTCCTGAATGTGAAGGTTAATCACATCATATGAGGATGTGGAGTCCAAAAACACAAAAGGTTTGTACAGGCTGATGGTAGACTGACTGAAATAAAGAAACACTTAAAGGAGCAAAGAGATGAATTCTAGTTTAGATGAAGGAAAAAATGATATCATTGACTTTTTTCTTTCAGATTCTTTCGTCTTGTGTTGACTTGTTAGTAATCTGATATACGACACAAGGGCAAAGGCAGCATTTCAGTGGGCTTTAGGGAAAGAAATGACAGCAAGGAGACTTCTTAGACTGCTATTCATGCTGATCATAAGGTTCCCATCACAGTTATTCATATATTATGCATGGAGTCAATATTGTTTTCTGGTCCGAACAGCAGCTCAAGGACAACACGCAGTTTAGCATCTCATTACCAGCAAGGCTGGGAGGTCATGCAAAGCCACACATCAATCGGTGGTCGACCAGAACTTAACTTAAGTCCTGAAGTGATCAGGTTATAGCCCGAGATGCTGGGAGGGTCTCCTCCTGCAGGCCTGGGATTGCAATCCGAGACAGATCTATGTCCGCTAGAAAAAAAGCCACATACTAGAGAGTAGCTGGAGGATAAACAGTAAAACCAGCAAATACTGAAGGTTTAAACGTAAAATAATGTGATTGAAAACTATAGATAACATACAAAACCTAAACTATGGGGCAAATTAGATGCTGAAAATCTTCCCGCCTCACCACGGCTCTTTTCTGAGTACCTTTTGAAGCTGATAATTCTATTTGGCTTTGCTTTTACAGTAGCAGCCATTCAAAATGGCCCTTCCCAGTCAAAAGCCAGCTGAATGGCAGTTCACTTCCCTCCAACTCCCAGCGAAATCCTCTCCAACTCCCAGCCACAGGAGTGACCCCCTCTTGCATATTCTTTACTCTGACTCCACCGTTTCACTGAATTAGAGTCTGACCAGGAAATGACGCTTCTTTTTAGATCCTAATGTCCATAAATCATGACAAATCTTTGTATTTTAGTACAAAGATTGATATTTTAAAAGAGGGCCCATCAAGGAAAGTGGTGAAATTTTGAATGGCTACTATTGTAGTTGTATACGTTAATTATTTTTACCAGATTAGACCATAAACCTATTATTCTAAACACTCAGACAGAAATAACAGAAAGTGTGAATACAGTTTAGGGTAAGCAAAGATCTGTTGGGGGAAATTATTTCTGACAGAAAAACTAGGACAAAGACTGAGCCAAGATGCACAGAGGTTGTCAGGACTCCTGTTTTTGTGTCTGTGTTTGTCTCCCTTCATCCACCAGGAGGCGCCTGGTTCTGGTCCGCCTCCTCACACACCTGCTGATGGTTTCCTCGTTAAACGGAGTGTTCTCAAGCTACTTCGACACCAGAGTCGAAGTAGCCAGTTCAGGGTACTCTAGCCAAGCTGAGTTTTTGTCAACCTGAGTTTAACTTTGTTTTGTCTTTGCCTCTTGGCAGGAAGTTGTCCTGCTAACTGGATCTCTCGGACCTTCACACCCTGGAAGGATAAACCGAGCTTCAAACTGAGCTGGGATTCAAACAGGAGGTTTGGATCCACTTTCCCCAAGAGATCGTTTGAGCTTCTCACTGAGAAAGGGATTATTCTCCACTACGACCCGTTCAAGTCCCGCAGGAAATCTGAGTGGCAGTCAGTTTCTCTGTTCTCCAACAATCAACCGCATTCTGGGTAAAACCTGTTCCGCCCTCCGCCGAATCAGACAAACACTGGAACTACAGCATACAGACAGGAGTCAAGGAGACAACAACTTCACTGGAAACGTGAGTCAGCAACCAAATCCTCTTCTCCAAGTTTCATGAGTCAAATTCCCCACTGAGCCTGGACTAACCGCTGTGTCTTCCCCTCACTTTGTAGTTCCGGTTGAGCAGTGCTCAGAGCAACATTTCTAACCCTGTTTACTTCTTCAATAAAACCCGTTAAACTGTTCGGTTTTCTGCATTTTTGGGTCTGAACTTTGAAACATCATGACAGAGGTGTTCCTAATCTATATAGGTTTAAAACATTTTTCAAAATGCACCAACTGGAACGATCCAGTTTTTACAGATCATCCAAACCGATCATCATGCAGCTTGAAGGTTCTAACGGGACAAAGCAGAACTGCAGTCTCTGAAACCTCCACTAAAAAAGAAAGAAAGCCAAACAAATTTTTCCTAAGTGTTGCTGCTGCAGGTCCATGAAGAAATGTCCTGATTTTTCATGAAATATACGAAAATTGAGATTGAAAAGGAGGAGAGTTCCCAGAGTTTTATGCATATTCCTGAAATATTTATGAAAAGTGAAACCTTGGCGGCTTTTTGCATCTGCAGTGCAGAGGACTGAGCTCACAGGTGATTTACAGAAATCTGTGCTCAACTTTCTCCTCTTGTCTCACAACTGGAGCTTATTCCTGACATTCTTTAAATAACCGAGGGAAATAAGAGCTAAAGCTCTTGTTTCATTGGAGCATCAATGAGCTCATGTTTCCTCGGTACATGATTGATTCCATGTTATTTATGTGCAGCAGTTTGATCAACAACCAGAACTCCTGTTTCTGCTCACCTTCCAGCTGCGATCCAGCATTTCTGTCCACCTTAAGTGACAATTCACTGCTTTTCTGCATACATTTACATACAGATGTTTGTTTTTTTATACCTCTAATTATAGTCTTTCCATCCAGGATGGATGTAAAACGGATCACTGACTCACAGAGTCACCATTTGCAAAACAACAAATGATCAGAAATGGGGAAAAAAATGGCTTAAGAAGTAAAAAGGAACAGCAGGAGGGAAAAGGCAATTTAATTCTTATTTTTTCAAAAGTCTATTTTAAACACAGTTGACAAGGTGTGTTGAGACATTTTGTCATTATGGCGAGCACCGGATGCCGGCGCTGGGGGATTCGTGGTGTAATTAGCTGGTAAGGCAGCTGAGAGACGATCATGGAGCCTGATCTGCATTTGAGACGCAGCGGGGAGGGTTGAAAGGGCCGGGCTTTCCGTTTCAATTACCTGCTCTGCTGCTGTCTGCAAAGAAATGACATGATCTGCTTCAAACTGGGTTTATTTCACACCGCTTCTTTATGTCAGTGTCATCCTTATCTGCGTGACGCCATTCTTTTATTTGCAATTATTAGACAGAGGTGAAAGAGTGACGGCGGGGGTAGATGGATGGATAGATAGCCTGAGAGCACACATGAGAGCTTGCGGGAAATCCATCAGTGGGAGTGGGAGTGTGGGGGGAGCTCGTCTGCATGCGAATGAAGGGCAGGACAAACTGGGCTGGGAATTAATGCTGCGCTTATCTGCAAATATTCCACTTTCCACTCCTTGGTTTAAAGCTGCTGCACATCATTATTTACTTTGAGCTAAAATGGAAGCACCCCCCCATCAATCATTAAATCCTATAATGATAACATGTTGCACTGATACATCAGATAGTATTTGTTCCCTTGGAAACAAAGCCTGCTCTTTTCATTGAGCTTCACTTTAAGCATTTAAAATCCAAACCAGGCTAATTAAACAATGCTTTCATGCATGGCTGCACTTCCTGCCATCTTTCTTAACCCAGACACTAATACTACAGTTTAAAAAGAGTTTCTACATGGTGAGTATGTCTGCCTTCCACAGCTTCAGTATGAGGTCCAGGGCCGCTGGAAGTATTTCAGAACAGGGGGTACGATGAAGATTTTTTTAGTTTATTTTTGGACAAAAGACCTATGAGCCTATAGGCCTATTCAGAATACAGTAAAAATAGATAAGTAAATTGATTGAATTTCACTACTTTATTGTCATATACACTTCAGTGCACGCAAACCATGGTCTGTAACACACAGACATCGGTTCTGAGGTGGATATATGCACTATGAATTAAACTTCACAATAACACTATGACGACGTAGGTAAGCTGGCGTGAACCTGATATGCTGTATTTGTCACATTAGTTCCAAAATCTTTGTATGCAAACCATGAGGAAATAATGATATTCTATTTAAACGTTATTAACAGATCTCCACATCCATTACAAAAAGAACACAGATCGAAATAACACTCTAAAATACTATGGTTACGTTAAACTGCACTAACAGATATGAAAGTGCGCGGCGGCACCATGCTCTTACAGGCTACAGGTGTTTCTGTCTTTAGACTAAGTTAGTTTAATAGTCTGTTGGTACGTGCTGGATACCAGGCGCAGGGTTGCTCGACGTTGCCATGACAATGTAACTTAAATTAACCTGTGTTGGTTAGGTCTCAATAAAATCTAAATTTGCGTAATACTGAAATAGTCGGCCTCAGCAGATGGCCGCTCACACTGAGTCTGGTTCTGCTGGAGGTTTCTTCCTGTTAAAAGGGAGTTTTTACTCTCCACTGTCGCTACAAGCATGCTTAGTGTGAGGGATTGTATTTAATCAATGAGTCGATGCAATCTACTGGTTTTCCTTAGATAGAAAACTTTGTATCAATTTGACTGTATGATCTGGTTGAACTGTAAAGTGCCTTGAGATGACATGTGTTGGGAATTTGGCGCTATATAAATAAACTGAATTGAAATTGAATTGAAATAAAAAAAAGGTAAACTAATTTCCCAAAATGTTCATAAGAAATGTATAAATGGTTTAAAGTATTTGTTAATACATATTTTTTAAATATCCTTTTCACCAGTAGGGGGAACTGTAGCACCCCAAGCATCCCTACTTCCTGCCGCCATGATGAGGTCTATTTAAAAACAAACAAAAAAAAAAAACACTCCTTAGGGGTAGAAATAGTGTATTTCCCTTTTTCTATTATTTTCTTTTTCACTAAAAAAACAACTGGTAAATTGATTAGGACTGGGTAAAATAATCGATTTTGAATCGATTCCTTTACATTTTTGCAAAATCGATGTCTAGGGAATGAGATCGATTAGTTTTATAGTGACCCGTGTGACGTTCATGTTCAAACGAACAGGAAAGATGCACTCAAGATGACTTCAAGCCAGACGGCTGCAAATATAGCCAATAGGTTGACTGAAGACATTAACAAATGGAGGCTGACCAGCAAACACCCTGTAGTTCTTACAGACAACGCTGCAAATATAGTTTGTGGATTGAAGATAATGCAGCTCATGCATGTCTGCTGTGTCACGTCTGCTTGCTCGAGTGAGGCTTCACTTTTTCTCTTTTCACAAACAAGTTTGCACTTTTCAGACAATTTTGTTCACATCTCAAGCTTAAACTGTCTGATTTACAAGTCTGTACTTTGTGTTTAATATGACAGGAAAAAATTAAATACACGAGTATTTGGAAACACAGTTGAGCCACTTTCATGGTTGTAAAAACAGAACGAATCGCAATTAATCGATTTAGAACTATATGAATCGATTCAGGACTTTGGCGAAAATACCCAGCCCTAATGTTGATTAATGTTGATAGATGTAAAGCTCATTGCTCTTTAACTCAGACTTGGCAATAAGTGTTTTATTAATAAAATATGACACAGACGAAAATCTTAACTCAGAAAGATTTAGTTTTTCTAACAAGATGGCTTCACCATGACCAAGAAAAAAATATTGTTTTGCTGCATCCAACTGTGCATTATTCCCATGCTGTTTTTCTCTCCTCACGCAGGAACATTTTTTTCTTCCCAGAAGCAGCCGAGTGTGACACAACAATTTAATTTAGGGGAAAATAAGAAGTTTCATTTTCTTCTGCACAGTTATGCACCAGAAAGGGTCGACGCCGAGGTTCATCTGCTTGAAATTTATTTTTAATTACTGGAATTGATAGTTGATTTAAACTGACACCAAATTAAACGACTTCCTCTTGAGATTAGAATTTAATTGCATGAATAAAATAACTGGAATGTAACCTCTGATAGCCTTCAAAAGATAACTGCACTATAGGTGCTGCTGTGAATCATCATGAGATTGAAATTGGTCTTCGAAGAAGGTTCTTCAGAGTTTTAAAAGCTTACATTTCTATGTAAAATGAGCAAGGATTTAAAGTTGCCTGAAATGCCAAATAAAAAAAAAAAATCAACTCTAACCAAGTGGGGAATAAAATTGCATATCTAGACAAAGTGATTCGAATTCATGACTGTGATTAAGCGGCTGTAGTTTGTCAGTCATCCAGGGATAGAAATCAAACTTGGCCCTCAATGTTTTATTAACCCAACCAGACCCAAAGAATAAAGGTATTAAAAGATTATTTCATGCTTTACGCATCTCATTGAGCTCCTATTAGAAGAGAATCCACTCCCAACACGTGAGCAAAGAGCACTTATCAAAGAGGTAATCAAGGAACAATGGTCACTCTGGAGGAGCTGCAGGTGAGAAAATCTGCTGACAGAACAAATTTAAGTTTATACCATCAAACATTTTCCCTACGTGGATGATTGGAAACAAAACAGATTATGCTAAATTAAAGCTACAATGAGACAAAGGTTTTCTGTAAAAATGTTTAGGATGTTTGCAAAATTTCATTAATGGTGATACATGGCAATGGTGCAATCATGCTGTAGGGACATGTTTATAAAGCAGAGAGAGTGGAGTGCTGATAGGGGAGATTAAGACAAGAGAGTTGAAGAAAAGAACAGTTTGGCATCTTCTAAGGATGAGAGACAGAGGTTCACCGTCCTTCAGCAAAAATAGGCAGCCGGAGCTAAAATTACCGAAATCTATCAGAAAATCTTTAAAAAAATGTTTTAATAAATGTTCACCATTTAATCTGACTTTGCTTGAGCTATTTTCAAAAGAAGAACAGCTAAAATGTTTTAAATGTATACAGTTTAAAGATCTATATTTAAAAATTGTGTAGTAATACAAGCAAAACTGGTTCCTCTTAGTAGAGATTCACTGCTGTATATAAATGCTTTAGATGGGGCTAGGACTTGAATACATTGATTTTATTTACTTAATCATTTATGTAGATTTTAAAGTCCTAAGCAGGAAAGTTTATATTTGCTGTTTCTTTTACATCCATAAATCTGAAGCACAGACAAGGGCTTATACAATGGAAGTAGTTTAAAAACCTTCATGTTCCAGCAGCACAGACGTCTGCAGAGCGAATGTTAGCGTCCAGAGAATTGGTACACATTAACACTCCTGCAATGAAACTTCAGAGCAATGTCTGAAAAACTAAACTCTCAATGGTAAAATGGATGAAACATGGATTTATGGCTTAATAAAACGTATTAAATGTTGCATGTTGAACAGCAAATGTTACTGTAAGCTGGAAAAGGCGATGCTTGATGCTAAGCTCTACTATGCTAAGCTCTGTCTTGAGTTTTGATGTAGGACTTGTTGCTATTTAATGGACCAAATTTAATGGAATAATTTGTGCTATAATTAACGTTCATGTTCAGATCACACTTAGGAAGTAGCTTTCCAAAGAAAATATAAGGGCATCAAAAAAAAGATACTTGATCTTCCATCAAATCTGATGGTTGATTAACCTAAATAACAGATTAAAGACAATGTTTATTTTTTTGGTCTTGTTTATTTTATTCGTTGATTTTGGAGCAGTGATGTTTTTTTGCAATCAAAGGGCTGTTTATTTTGTCGATAGAGAAATAGTTTTAGATCTGTGAACGCCATGTATTATTTAACTTTTTCTATCACGGTTATGCTTCATTTCATTGAGTTATTACAGAAAATGTATATGGTGAAGGGGTTTGAATACTTCTGCAAGGTCCTGTTGGATAAGATACTGAAGAAGCAATTGAAAAGGTTTAAATCCATTGAGGTTTGTTTGTCCAGGTGGACAAGCTGGTTGTCGACTGATTGATTGGGCTGCTGTGAAATTAAAAGTCATAAACATTCAAAGGAGGGAAGCTGAGGTAAACAAATATATAAGTCATCTACCATCCTGAACATGAGCTGGTTTTAGAATAAATAGTCTCATTATGCCCCTAAAAGCCACACTTTTCTCCAAATATCCAATCCTTAGAGAAGTGATGAATATGTCTTATTAAAGTGATGAAATGCTTGCAAGAAAAAAAAGCAAGAAAGTGGCAGAAAAAAATAAAACATTTTTTTAAAAGGTCTGACCCTCAAATTGTCTTCAGATGCAGCAGCTGTTTCCCATCACCGCTGCTGCTTTAAGCCACAGTGATCCAGCAGCCCGACGCGTTACGTAATGTCAGTGAAACACGGGCCTGATGTTGTTAACGATGTGTGTGCGGCGCAACCCGCATATGCCGAGTAGGTGGGAGCAAACTGCGTCTGTTTGAGTGCGACGTGTGTTTCTGTCCGTATGAGAGTGTGTGGGAGGATGACTCAGACAGCAGGTGAATCACTCCGGGCACACACACACTCACACGCTGAGGGGTGCTAAGGATTGCCTGCAGAGAAGGTAGCACCTAGCTCCTCCACATGATTTAGTCCGGTTAACCCTCTAACAACACACACAAACACAGCATGGAGTCAAAACAAGGCCAGAGGTTCTGCTCCCTGTGAGTCACATGGAAACCAACACCTAACTGGCTGTTAGGGCCTCGGTTCTGCAGGGCTTTGGGGATAGATGGGTGAGTGAATGGGCGGTTCTAGACAGGGGCCAACAGGGGCCTGTGCCCCACTAAATCATTTCCTGGCCCCTGTTCCAAGGAAATATTATATTTGAAAAATAATATACTCTAATATATTTTCATATGCTGATATCAAATTGATTTTTAAAAACGCGGTATCGATCTATTTTACTTTCGAAATCTCGTGAAATTTCATCGTTCTGTTACAAACTCTCGGGATATTTTGCAAATTCTTGTGATATTTTGTTAGTAAAATAGATCGATACCGCGTCAATATATCAACATATAAAAATATGGCAAAATTTTGTGAATTTTCAGGGGATTTCGTAGCATAACGATGACATATAGCAATATTTCATTAGTAAAAGAGATTGATATGGTGTTTTTAAATGGCAATATATCAGCATATGAAGATATTGTGATATTTTAATGTATCAATATTTTTTTCCTCGTCTTTAGAAGTTTTTAAGTCTGTAAAAAAGAAGTTTTTGAGGAAGAAGAAGAAGTAGTATTTTTTTTTTTTTTTTAGAATTTAGAAACTCAGAAGCTGATCAAATATCGGGTTAAATATCGGTGGGGTGGCCGATGTCCGATATTCAGTTTTAAGGCCGATACAGGCCGATATCGATAGGGAGCCGATTATATCGTGCATCCTTAGAATATTACTAAAAGAAATTCTATTGATGATATGTGCTGGAACAGACATGGTTTCTGATAGGTCCTTTGGATCTATTTCAGAGCATTGGCAGTTCTAGACAGGGGCCAAAGGGGTCCAATTCCCCTGTGGATCATGTCCCGGACCCTGTTATGGCCCTGTACTGAAGACATAATACTCAAATAAATACTAATGATGATATGCACTGCAACAGACATGGTTCCTAATAGGTCCTTTGGATCCTTTTCATTTTTTTTTCTTTAAAAATTCTGTTTCACTAATTATTTAAAAACAAAAGATCCTCATAGGATCCCAGTTTTCATCTGATAAAGTTTTTTTTCAAAACAAATTCCTCTAATTTATCAGTTTTTTCTTGAGTTCTAATTCAGATTTAACAGAAAACTGTAATTTTAACTTAAATTAAGTCAAACATATGCAAAATTCCTAAATTATGAACATATATTGACCTCATAAGAAATAGAATTTCAATTAAACCTTATTGTAGAGAAATTTCACTTCATGCAGCTCTCTTAATATATTTGAATCCCTTACCCTGTTTCTTATTTCATGTTTTTCTGTGCCCCCATGAAAACACTCTGGCCCCCTCCTGGCCCCCTGGTACATTTGGTCTAGAACCGCCACTGGGTGAGTGTTTGGGTTTTACGTTAGATTGCAGGATATGGATGTGTGGCCTCAGTTTGCTCAAATGCCATTAAAGGTCAGCTGTAGCCAGGGTCCAAGTTTGTTCTCACGCTGCAAAACCGTGACATATATGCAATTCAAACACACAGAGAGCAGGGCAGAGATTTACATATTAATACACCAAACCACACATCAAGGCGCTGAAGGCTCTGAACGTGAGCAATACACATGACCACCAAGGACACGCACAGACTTCCTCATAATAACTCAACAATACCTATGAAAGGAGGGAAAGAGCAAATCAAAGATGTCGAGAGACTCTCCTTCAAAAAATAAGAGCTTGACCTTAAACTCTGGTTTGTGTTTTATTATGAGGAAGATGAATCAGAGAATCATAATCTGCTGAGCGGCTGGATGTTAAAGTGACAGAAACGACCAAAATCAGTCAGTATTCTGAAGACGTCGCTCGATTAATCTTTTTTTGTAAGAAAAAAAAGAAAGCACATCTTTAAATGTAGGGTTTGAATATCAATGCATAATAAAAATTATTATCAGGGTTTAAATATTCTTAAATTAAACATCCAGTCTCCAAAAGCACATAACATAACCACAGTGTTATAGATTCAGTGGCTCATTGCAATGATTAGAAGTATCAATCATCAGATGTTCGTTTCGGTATAACGCTCAGATCTTTACGTTACCATTGAGGAAAAACTGAGTCTGCACAGCTCAAGCTCCCACTGCAGCATTTCAGTTCGACAAAGGCCTGGACTTTGACTAGGCCACTCTAACATCTCGATTCTTTTCCATTTTGGCCGGTAGGTCATAGTCAGTAGACGCGTTTCCATCAATGCTTCTTAAGCACGTTTAAGTAAGATAATAACGCATGTGGTGGTTTTTGACTTAAAAAAAAAATAAGGAGATGGAAATACATTTTAACTAAGTTCTGATGTAGCAAATATTTCCCTCACATCAATGATCAGCTGTTTCCGTCGCTGGCACCCTATTAGAATCGCATATCTCTCTTGAGGTCTCCAGGTGGCATGTGACATCACTAAAACTGGCCAACATGATAAAGTACAAATTGTCTGATTTCAAAACATTCATTGAAACCTTGCACCATTAATGGTCTGTGGTCCGTTGTAGCTTGCTACCTCCATTTCCTGTTTATCAGAGCCATGAGTAACGTAAACATATGATGACATCACACTTTGCAAAGCAAACTTAACTCGCTGCAAGGGATGGAAACAAGTCTGATTTACTTTTTTTTTCTCCATGTTTTAAATGTTTGCTTAAAATTCCAATCATGTCTAGATAAAAGTTTTAGGTTTGAGAAATGTTTCCGGTTTGGTTTAGGTTTGAGAAATTGTTCCGTCAGCTATCTACTTTAGGCCATGTTGCTAATAGAGGACAAACTGACATTTGATCATTTGGCTCCGCCCTGCTTGGTAGACCCTCTCAACCTCACACCCGGTCAGTCGTCTAGGTCTGCTGAGTTGCTCCTGGTAGCTCCCAATTCAAATCAGAAGCTTAGACTGTCATGGCTTTGGTTCTGTTTAGGTTTTCTTGTTGAGTTTTCATTGGTTTCATTTCCATTTTGTATTACTCTAGTTGTTTTTGGTTGTATTTGAGTTCTTATGCATTTCTTGTTTACCCTCTGTTGCCCACTTGTGTAAGTCCCCTTCCCGTAGCTCCCTTCTAGTTGCTTCCATCCACACCTGCTCCTCATCTGCTGATTAACCCAGTCTTTGTTCAGTCTCCCATTTACTATCCTCTTCAGTTACTCTTTGCTGGTTTCTCGTTTCTTTGCCCTTATGCGTGTTTTCCCTGACCTCTCCTGTTTTTTGGTTTTCTGTATTTTGTTTTTGATATTTTGCTTCTGTTGACCTTTGGATCAACATTAAACCTGCAAGAAACCACCTCAGCTTCCATCTCTGCATTTGGGTCCTCTTAAAACCTCCACACAACATGACATGGAGAAAATGGGGCCTTTTCCATTGAATTTATGGAAAGCTTAAATTCAAAAGGCCCATCTTTAAAAGTTGTTTATTACCATTACTAACTAGCCTTCAACCCAACAGAGGTTTGATTTCACTTCATTAGTTCTGGTGTTTTAATCTGCTTTTGTTTTGTTGTGTTTTGTAGCAGCACTTTGTTTACTGGTGTTAAGGCACTTTAAAAATGATGTTGATGATGACGTATAGCAGGCATACGCAAGAGTTCAAGGTGGAGCCAATGACTGTAAAGTGCTCGAGTCCCATAGCTACAAAATGAGCCCACATCACGAGTCAATAGCCAATATCCCAGGCGGTTGATCCTTCAAACCTTTAATAGACTGATGGACAGCAATTGCTGCCTCTCCAAGGCCACTGCTAATGTCTTCCCATCTTACCATTAGACAAGCAAACCTGCTGAGTAAGAAAAGCTGTTTGCTCAGACAGCCCAAACTCAGGCTCTTCTACTCGTTCGGATAATTAATCAACAATTTATGTCTAAAAAGTGATGACACTGTGGAATTTGTTGTGTTTTTCCTGCATGTGTATGATGTAAACTTTAGGAAATACACTTTAAGTTTATATTGGCTTCCGCAGCGTCGTTATTAAAGAGAGAAACAAAGTCTGGACTGACAAATAAAACTCCTACTAGAATAAATCTGAACAAAGCAAACATGAGTGCAAAATGAATCAGAGCAGATTTTCTACTCTGTCACCCGTATTCGTCTCACTCAGTGTCACATCTGCTTTTATTTTCTTAAACATTTATTAGCTTTGCTGAAACACACACAGCAACAAAACAGGGGTTTGATTTAAAACCATTAACATTTGCATAACTCAAAAGCAAAGGTTTCTACAAGGCGGAGATTTGTTTGTTCCCATTGTCATGCACTCAACTCCTTCGATTTTCAACGGCAGTTTTTAAAAGCATTACTGATGTAAACAAACAGGCTCAAATGTGCGTGAACACTAAATCTTAACTCTCTCCGTCATAAGCATTCAATCCCGTCGGGCCCCACGGGCTCCTTCCATCACTCCGCAAGTGAATAAAACGTCTAAAAATGTCGCCCAACGAATAAATCAGAGCGCGGCTGCCAGCGGGGCGACAGTGTTTCAGCAGGCAGGCGCCTCGCTACAATTACAGCACAGACCTTTAACTAATGACCTTGTCTGAAGGAGTAATAGAACAGCGGCGGATGAGAGAAAGATGGAGAGATAGCAGAGGGTGTGGCTCTCAGCGGGGCCATTCAGGACGGGAGGAGGATGAGCAGGAAGAGATTAAAGGGAGACCGTTGGGGTGGGGTGGGGGGGTAGAGGGTTGTTTTGGACATCAAATATTCATGGCATGCTGATAGATGGAGTGACAAGCAGGCAAATCCACAGAACCTCTCATCTGAATTCCCCATCAGTGTCCAAAGAAGAAAGAAGGAATATTTCCATTCATGAGCCTCTTCGGAATAAAAGTTCAGCTGTGATTAAAGGCTTTCTTAGAGCAGAGGAGCGGCATATTTTAAGTTTGGCAACAATAGTGTCAAAAAAATACACAAAAAACTGCTTTAGAGCTGGGATCAGGATGCCTCCTGATGCAGCTACTATCAGAAGTCAGCATACAGTCTTTATAGGTTTGGATTAAATAGATTCTGAACCTCTTTACCTCCAGGGTGGATGATTACACATTTTACAACTTTAATTCATGTTTCAGATGAAGAAGAAAGAAAGACGTCGGGGCAGATTGAACCATTTTCCTTATTAATGTTGCAGCAACTATGAAGTCAGATCTTCATTGTCACATAGAAATTCAGGTCATTTGTTTCTTATTTTTTTGTTAGTTTTTATCGTTACTTCCCTCCTTTGAAATAAAGAAAGAAGCCTTTTGAATCATCTGTAGACATTTTGTAGTACTTAACAGTTAAAATATATAAATGTGTTCTGGTGATCATTCATAATATGGCCTGAAGGTTAAGTGATGTTGCCTGACTTCTGGGTTGTGGTCATGATTCCCTGCAGGTGGTAGTAGATTTACTTTGCCAGGCTCATTGGATTGAACATTAAAAACACAAGAGGCCAATAGTTTTGGAGTCAGAGGGAAGCTTTGTACGCCGTATCACCTCTAAAGCATGGTGGTGGCAGCATGATGGTTAGGGTCCATTTTCCTGCCAGTGATACTCAGGCTTGTGCAAAGTAGATAAATTAAACACGACAACATATAAGTGAAACAGTAACGACCAACCTAAACGCTCATCCTAAAGTTGAACCTTTATAAGAAATGCCTAGAAGAAGGCGCTGCTACAACCAAACATTTTAAAGCATTTTATGCAGGAAATCCATCAGATAACCATCCTGAATAACACCTGCAATCTGTTGATGGTTACCGCCGTCTTTAAACTTGTGGATCCAATTCCTCTGTTAAAACTAATTAAAATTTGCTCTTGAAAATAATCCAGCCCTGTGATTAACAGATTAACTGAATTATTTAAAGCATTGGGGTGGGGTGGAAAGGGCAGTGCAGGGGCGGAGCTAGATGGGGGGCCAGTGGGGGCCATGGCCACCGGTTTCATTTTTTCCCCCCTTCAATACAGATGGTAGCACAGTAATACTCTCAAGTGGAATATTCAAAACATTGTAATTTTTCATATATCAACAATTACTTAACAAAAACGCTGCTAATCCTGCACATCAATGTACTAACATTAAAGATGAGAAGTACGAAATTCATGCTCTTTTCAGAACTAGATTTGGTGTTATACTATGGGGTAAAGAGAAAACGATGCTTTAATAAAAACTTATTAAAACTAATTAAAAAAATCACTTTATGTAGATATTACTGCTTGTAAATATCAATTTTATGCAGAGTTATTATTGATAAAAGCAGTTTTTTTAATGACAATGGAAAAGATGTTCGCCCCAGAACTCAAACCTGAAAGATTTTTTTCCTCTATACCTTTTATCTAGAAAGCACAGATGTTTAAATATATGCATCTATTTCTTAGCAAAGGCTCTAGGAAGGTATATTTTGTCTTAATTTAGAAAATATGGACGTTGTGCTTGTTAATTTTCCTGTTGGAACAGCGTAGATTAACCTCAATGTACATTGGTTGTTGCCTGGCCACCGTTTTCTGGCTACGCCTCTGGGGCAGTGTATTGGTAATTAAAAATGTATTGATAGGAATGTACAATTCTGTTAGATGGCAGAATGAAGAGTTGAAATTATAGTAGTTGTACTTTAAATGTGATTTATGATTAAAATGAGATTGTAGACAATTTTCAATTTGCAGCTGACATATTTGTGAAAATGTTGGTGGGCATTGGGGTTGGGGGATATTAAAACTAAAGGGTGCCGATCCAGAAGCCTTATGCAAGCAATGATTTAAAGAATAAAACTGTAAAAATATAAAGTCATCTAGGGCAGGCAAATATCAGGAGTCTAAAATTGTAAAAAAAACAAAAAGAAAAAAGAAATATTCAAAGTTTAGATTAGATTAGATTAGATGAGCTTTATTGATCTCACAGCGGAGAAATTCGCTCGTCACATATTGGCATAGTAATTAAAGAAGGTGCAAACAAGGAGGAAAAGGTGCATAAGGAATAAAAATAAATACAAATAAAATAGAAAAATAAATAAATAAAATAAAAAATACAAGGGAGTAACACAGATTTGAGGTGACATATGTACAATCAGGATGGCTTATATACAGGTGGATTGACTTTTACATTAAAGTGTAGTAGGTAAGGAAGTTTGATAGAAATATGAGATGAGACTTAAAGCTGAAGTCTGTAAGTTTTTAAAAATCACTTTTTTGTCATATTGGCTAAAACTGTCCCTATGCCCAGACAGCAGTACATGTGATATGTAACCTGTGAAAAAAACTGCTTCAATTGGTCCCGCATACTGCCTGTATTGCAATCTGTAAAGAATATTTCGGGATCGAGACAAAACAACCAATCACAGCCAGATGAGAGTCTGATGGAGTGTCAATCACAGCTGACACACGCTGAATCCCGCCCCCTCCCTCTCACCGCTGAACCTGCCGCTGCCGCCCGGCTGCTGCAGTCAGGAGGACGCACGTGGAAGTCATGGCGGAGCGACAGCCACCAGCGAAAGAGAAACTGCCCTTACTGCCCCCGCCGACAACTGCTTACACGGCAAAGACTTCAAAAAAGAAGATGTCAATGGAAGAGCTGCCGCGTACGCTGCTTGGACGCTTCTGGTCGCATGCGGTAGCCGCGCAGATGCTGTGAGAGGGGTGGAGCTTGGAGGTGGGGCATGAGTGAAGCAGAGAGGGTGGGGGAGTGGCGTGAAACCTGTTTTTCTTCAAATTTTCAGTCGAAGTCTGCTCTCTTCTCAATGTGACAGACTGCAGCTTTAATTGTTTAAACTGAGGTGATCTACACCAGGCCTCCCCAAACTCGGTCCTCAAGGCCCCCTGTCCTGCAGGTTTTAGAGGTTTCTCTGCTTCAGCACAGCTGGTTATAATGATTGCAGTAGACCAAAAGCCTGTTAATCAGCTTTCAATTAAAATCAGCTGTGCTGGAGCAAGGAAACCTCTAAAACCTGCAGGACAGGGGGCCTTGAGGACCGAGTTTGGGGATGCCTGATCTACACCATCAGAATAGGTTAAAGGTGGCTTTGTGGAGCCTGGTGGGTCGGAGCCTTATCAGTTTCAGCTGACACAGCCATGCCCCAAAACGGCGCTGCTGAGGCGCTGGACAGGATGACTCCTGGCAGAGGTGTCTAAATTAGTTGTATTTATATCCAAACATGGAGCTAATATGAATGTCTATCCCATTATTCACCGTTCTAAAGGGCAGCACTGAGAAAGTTGAAAAAAAAAACTATTGAAAACCAGAAAACCTCACAGGAAAAAGGACAAGAAAAAAACATGGTGATGAATTATAACCCTCTTAGCACCATATATATACAGCTTATTGGCATAAAGGGTTCATTTTCTGCTAGAGCCACAATATAAGTAAGAAAACCTCAAAAGACCTCGTCATCCATGTTCTCCTTCATTCTTTAATCTGCACTAAAAAAAATTACCTCTTAAAAAGGTAATCGTTAAAAACTCTCTCTATCCTGTGATTTAAAGCATCTCAGAGCAGAGGAGAGACCGATTGTTGGTTTGGTAAAAATATTATCTAAATCTGCAAAAGCCTGGAATCAAAACACTCAGTTTTTTAAACATCTGCTTGGTTTGACTTTCAATAAGATCATTTCAACCTCTCCTCTGCCCTGATTGTTCGGATACTTTTATAATGTCAAAAATACGTTTCCACTTTTAATCTTCCAGATCGGATAATTGCACAGGTCCCTGTGAATTCCTGTAATCAGTAGCTGTAGCCTGAGGGAGCGCCACCCTGAAAACAGTAAGGGTTTATCCGCCTCATTGTTTCCCTATGAATGCTGATTGAAAAGAATCTGATTTAATGCACTCAATTCCCCTCAGAAATCATACAGCAGCAACTCTGAATGTTAGCAATGATAACAGCGTGGCCATCTAAGCCCAGAGAAGCTTTGTTTTGGTGAGACAAAGCAGGAGGAAGAGGGGAGGGGAGTCTGCCAAACCACAAATATATTAATCTTGGAGATTTTAACATAAAAGCATTTATCAGAAAAGGAAACCAACACAGGATCTGAATACATAATCACTCACAGCTCAGAATAAACACGATCCCACTGAAAAGATGTGTTCAGAAGGCCTGATAGTCGACCCTGTTATATCAAAATCATGGTCAGTAGAAAGTTTAACCTGTTTCAATCTGAGGATTTCAGAAGATCATATAAAAGATTTGACTTTTACCAATTTAAAATTTTTTGTCAAGTTAAACTCAAGCTTAAGTTTAAGAGAAAAGTAGTTTGTTGGTCTGGACCACATAAATATGTCCAATAAAACAGCAATGACCTCAAAGAAGCAGCTTTCGCCGTCCTTTAATCTGTTAACGGTAATAAGGCTTTTCCCAAACCAGTGTTAGTCATTGGAGAAACATTATCTTTAAGTGGAAAACATTTAAGATGGCCGCCAATCTTCCCAGGAGTTAACATCTCGCTAAATGAACCCCAAGGTCACAGCGTGCAATGCTCAAATGAGAAAAAACCTAGAACTCCACCACAGACTAAAGCTTAGATAGCTTGTTAAACAGTAAGATGATACAAAAGGTTTCATGAGGACTTGTGTGGAAGAGTAAAAGTGGAAAGTCTTTTTAAAGAATGCTGCGGCTAAGCATCGATCTGTTACCAAGCAGCAGATGTTTAAAAACTAGAAAAGTCAAATGAAAAACTAAAAATGTGAGTCATAATCTCCTGAGATGCAGAAGAAAAAGCTGGAAAACTGTTTTCAATATGTCTCCCCTGAACTCTAATAAAGAATAATAGTAATAATAATAATAGAACTTTATTGATCTCACATTAGAGAAATTTATACTTGCGTTTAACCCATTCCCTTGGGGAGCCGTGGGCTGCCATTGAGCGGCACCAATCATCACCGCTTTAGCGGCTACTCTTTTTGCTGATGTTTTTTCATGTCTGTTGTTAGGTTTATGCTTTATGCATCATGTGCATTGTTACTTTGCTAGCCCGATTAGAGAGAGTGGAAGGCATTCCTTCACATTGTAGATGTCACTGTGTGTATGGAAGTCATCTAATCAGGACAGCCTTCATGTCTTTAAAAATACACAGGATATGGGAACCTCTTGGAGCCGGACTGATAGAGGAGAGCTATCTGTAATCCTTGGGCATGGATGGCGTGTCAGTTTCGGATACGGACAACTAAGCATCCACCTGGTGCAACACATAGACTAATGAGCTATAAGAAGGAGAAGATGACCTTGTCCGGGGTTCAATCTTTGCCGGACGCTCGCGGACGTGACTTTTGAGCCCACGACTGCTCCAAGCATTTTCTCTGTCCTGTAACGACCTGATCTGGAATAAACTCTGTTACTTTTTTACTCCTGTTTTTATAGTCCTTTTTACATATTACCCAGTTTGAGTTAAGAGTAGTAAATAACTTGCTCCCAGGAAAAGAACGGTGAGGAAGCTTTTTTAGGGGACATAATTTCCTCATTTTAACACTGTTGATCAGCTAGTTTCTAGGCTCCCTGCCAGAGCAGATATCCTGACTAATGAACCAACTAACAGGACAATCCGGATTAGTTTACAAGACTTTTCTATTGAAACTATCCACACAGAGTACTGTTGCACCTACCTGCATTGGATCTCTGTCTGCTTCTTAATCTTGTGATGCTACTGAATAAGACAAGCTACATAACTTGGAAAGCAGCTTAATAATTTCATTATGCTGTACTGTAAATGCCAATCCGTTACAAATCTGTTTCAATTTGACTGAAGGTAATTATACCATGAGAATATCAAACCTCATCTGAAAATGGCTCTAATTTGGTTTAACAAATTAAACTTGGGTGAACTACAAGCATTTTTGAAAGAATAGTTTATGGACAAATGAGGTGAAAGTTGAACCGTTTGGTTTAATATACACCATGATGCTTTTGGGGGAGAAAGAAAAAAGAGGTTAAAAGCACTGACGGTTCAAGTTTACTTGTTAACTGCAAAGTACGGTGGTGGAGGTGTAGTCATTTGGGATGTTCTGGACAAGACAAACATGATTAGGGTGTGTTTTCAGTGTAACAATAAAAAAGCTGCAGATAAATGATAAAGGAAAGAACAGAAGGAAAGAATGGATAAAGGAAAAGAACAGAAGAGTGGAAATGGCCTAGTCAAAGTCTGGTTCTCTACTTGACTATAATGCTGATCTTTGGACCTTTTAGGGAGCTGAGCAGAAAAAAATTCCTGTAAATCATCAAAAAAAGACTTGCAACAGCTGAAGATGCTTCTAAAAGCGACTAAATCTTCGGGTGCTTTTTATTCACACCCAGCGTTTCCATTTTGGTTTAATCTTTGTATAATAAAAAGGCGACAGCATAGAATCTGTTGTGTGTTTTTGTATAATTGATGTAGGATGCTGATACATAAATTGCAGGAATTAAAACAGTCTGTTCTTCCTTTTTACTATGACTTTACATAATGAGAGTGGAAGCAGCTCAGAATAAACAAAGAGATGTGTGCAGAGGGCTGAGCTGATTAATGACGGTTATCACTCTGACTTCACTGTTACAACAAACAGCATCGGAAGGAAAAAGTCTGAAGTGTGTGCAAACGGTGACACAAACAGGAGTCTGTGATGTGTGACGTGAAGTTAACTCCAGGGACGCACACATGCATCTGCATAAAATATGCACACAGATGCACATGTGCAGAGAAAAATCAACCTAAATCTGCAGGCTCATCTCCGCCGTGTGTTGAGAAATCACACACTCAGAGTCACCGGCTGCTAAAATCAAGCTGGCTTTGGGACGATAAGTCCTGAAAATTAGATGGCTTGCCACTATTGTGCAGCACAAATGGATCACAACGTACGCATCGACACACACACATGCATGCAAACGGATTATAAAGACACCTAAATCTTTCATTTCTCTCCTCTCTACCCCATCGCAGTCCTGGCATGTGCAACCATGGACTTGATTACATTCATATGGCTCTGTGGCTGTGTGTGTGTGTGTGTGGCCTGATCCACCCGGATTTCCAGAATCACCGTTGCAATCTGTTGCACGGATGGATGGATGAGGTGAGAGAGGGATAGAAAATACAGCGCAAGAAAAACTAATTACAGAACAGAAGGTCCTTGGGCTCAGAGGCATCTACCGACTTTATGCTCATCGTCTGCATTTCTCTTTCTGCTTCAGACAGACACAAACGAGGCCACTTCCTTTTAGACAAACGCTGTGAAGGATGGGTGATCCTCTTTTTCAGAAACCTTTACCTTCATAAAAAAAAAAATCTGCTGTACGATTGGGCAGTCAGCACTGAGCAGTTACCTCTACTATCGTAAAAGGTGAAATACAATCGGAGTCTTCATAAAAAGCCAAGGATTTTATCTGAGGATGACTCCCGCTCCAGAATATACTCAGAATCATAGAGCTCAGATTAAAGGCACACATTTATCACTGCACATTGCAGCCATGAAATTAATCTAGTCTGACCTCATCTTTTCCCTCTAGACATTTTTTTTTCTGCACAAAACTCCTCCTCAAGGCTTCTTCAATGAACACCAGCAGCATGAAAGGGACAGAAAGTTGGTGTTGAATGAACAATAAAGCCTGAGTGTCTTCCTGGATCTCAGCTAAAATCATCTCTAACCAGACGTGGTCACTGAACTTACCGATGTGACGTTTTTTCTTTTAAACATTCATCAGATCTGCAGAGACTAGTGTTGAACAGCAAACAACACAAGATGGATTCCAGCATCTCTAACCCAAACAAGCGTAGGTGCCTGCTCCACCGCCGTTTCAACAAGCATAATAAATTCATCCGGGCAACCCACAGATTTCAAATAATAAAAGTGTAGTAAGAGCAAATTACAATAGATTATAGATGGAGATGAGTAGGCAGGCGTAGGAACAACTAAATGTTTGCTCAGTTGTATTAAATCAACCCAAGTGCATGATGTGTAAACCTTTCCACCGCTAAATTAAATTGGGGAAAATGCCACAATTTCAGCTCTGTGATACACCAGTGTGTGGAACAAAACACTCATAAGCTGCAGCTTTGTGTCTATAAATCATTACATTTCACTTGTCAAGTCTTGATTTGCCAGGTTTTTATATCATGATGCAAATTTGCAGTTAATTTACATATTTGACCTGTTTTACAGAGGAATATATGAATAAAGTGCATTAAGATTTTAAACTATTTCATACAAAGATGTAAGCTCAATGACTTGCAGGATTTTCTCTGATTAAAAAAAGCCAAACCTACAGTATTGCAATTTGGAAAAAATACAGCAATCTCCCTACAATACAACAAATCAATCAAGATTTAGGATGATTGCTATGTCAGGACTCCTGTCTTTGTGTCTGTGTTTGTCTCCCTTCATCCACCAGGAGGCGCCTGGTTCTGGTCCGCCTCCCCACACACCTGCTGATGGTTTCCTTTTTAAACGAAGTGTTCTTAAGCTGCTGACTGCCACTACCTCGACGCCAGTTTGGGGTACTCTAGCCAAGCTGAGTTTTGCTGAGTCAAACTGAGTCTTTGTCAACCTGATTTTAACTTTGCTTTTGTCTTCGCCTCTCGGCAGGAAGTCATCCTGCAAACTGGGTTTCTCGGACCTTCTCTCCCTGGAAGGATCAACTGAGCTTCAAACTGAGCTGGGGTTCAAACAGGAGGTTTGGATCCACTTTCCCAAGAGATCGTTTGAGCTTCGCACCGAGAAAGGGATTCATCTCCACTACGACCCGTTCAAGTACCGCAGGAAATCTGAGTGGCAGTCAGTTTCTCCGTTCACCTACTAACCACGACATTCTGGGTAAACCCTGTTCCGCCCTCCACCGAATCAGACAACACTGGAACTACAGCACATAGACCGGAGTGAAGGATTCAACTACTTCTCTGGAAACGTGAGTCAACAACCAAATCCTCTTCTCCAAGTTCACGAGTCAAATTCCCCACTGAGCCTGAACTAACCGCTGTGTCTTCCCCTCACTTTTCAGTTCTGGTTGAGCAGTGTTCAGAGCATCACTTCTCTCTCTGTTTTACCTCTTCAATAAAACCCCTTAAACCTTTTCCCTGGTCTCCCTGTTCGGGAGTTAGAACTTTTAACTCCTCCAAGCCAGTTGGTGGAGAACTCATGCTGGCCCACTCCTGTTCCAACCTGTATTTGTACCGTTTGCCAACCTCTTTCAGGTTTGGCCAATGATATTTACAATAAATGTTTTCTAATGTACTTAAAGAGTGATTAGCCTAAAGTTACTTTGCTAATGTAAGTAGCCAGATCGAAGAAGAAACTGTATTTTCTCAAGATATTCCTGAAAAGTAACCAATCACAGGTTGTTTACTTTCACAGGTTGGTTCCTTAAAGTGACCAAAGTTGAATTGATGTGAGTAGGAGAGGCTCTAAATCCACATAAAGAGCAGGAAGAGTGCAGGAAAGGAGTATGCGCTCATGCTTGTGATATATTTGGGGGAACTCACATGTTGAATGTTCAAAACGCACATGAAGGGAAGTTCTTATGCATTCAGAACAGATAAAACCACTCGTGTCAGTATTTATGAGTGGAGACTTTTTCGCAGAGTTCTGACCTCTTAGTGCAATTTCAATTTATATGTCCAGAAGAAAATTAGGCCCTGGTGTGCTAGGGGGGGGCATATTGTTTCTTTGAGTCTGCACCAATCTTTAAAAAACGGACCAATGTTCAACCTTGTTTGCTTCACTTTTTGACTTGAATCTGAGAAATGTAACACAGAGAAGAGCTTCGGTATCACAAAGCTACAGTAGTAGCTATTCAAAATGTTCCCACTTTCCCACTTTCCTTGATGGGCCCTTTTATGGTCCCCTATAGTTTCTTTTTAGGCATCAATCTTTAAACTAAAATATTCTTTCCGACATGATTTGCGGACATTAAGATCTAAAGAGAAGCGCCTTCTCCTGGTCAGACCCTGTAATTCAGGGAAAGGGTGGAGTCAGAATAAAAATATATGCACGCCCAGGAGAAGGAGGGGTCACTCCAGTGGCTGGAAGTTGGAGGGGATTCTGCTGGGAGTAGCAGGGAAGTAGGCTACTTTTCTGCTTGTATTTGACTGGGAAGGGCCATTTTGATTGGCTGCTACTCTACTAGATTAGATTAGATCAGATTAGGTTAGATTCAACTTTATTGTCATTACACAGGTGCAAGGCAACAAAATGCAGTTTAGGCTTTACCAGAAGTGCAATAGCAGCAAGTGCAGGATAAATAATGGTTCCATAAATACAGGACATGGGTTTCTACTGAATAAGTATAGAGGATAATACTGTTATAAATAATATAATATATAGATCACTAGTATTATGAACTAAATTTACAGCTGGATATGTACCGAATATAATATACAGGTGGATATTACTATAAAAAAAGGGTTTTACAGTTATGTACAATAGATTAATATACAGGTGGGTCCTAGGACCTCTCGACACCTGAGATCTGTCTGATTTTAACCTACAATTCCTATCGGTGCAGAATCTCTCTGTGTCAAAGTTGGCATTGGGACAAAGTAATTATATATTTTGGAACCGTCAAATAAAACAATTACTTATGATTAGATTTTTTTTTCTTAATAAAACGAATTATTTTACTGTTCAATAAATAGGCGTTCTGTGGACATACTTTTTTGGATGAACAGATTTTGATAAAAAAAAAAGAAAAAGCTGTTGTAATGACCTTTAGATACAAGAAAACTGATTGCAGATTTCCCTTTATCATAACTAAACTAAATTTATGGAACCTGATAAACGTTATGTTTGCATGTGCTTAGCATCATGACTTTGAACGAGTGAAGATGCAACTCAAAGCCTTTCACAACGAAGCAAGGCAACAATGGGGACAGAAGATATGGCGTAGCATCCAGATTATTTAAAGCAGCAGTAGGGAATGGTTGGTGGATTAATAGAAAGTTGAGCTTCTGATGAATTTATGGCTTTAAAAAAATGTATAACCAAATAAATGCAGGAAAATTTGACACCAAATGCTAACAAGGTTCACCTGTCATTAGAGCTCTATCAGACTCAATGCGACTTTTGGATTTGATCAAGTGTTTTTTAGAAAGAAATTATCACCAGCAGGAAAGTTTAGCTGAAAACATACCTTTAACTTGTCTTTTTTTTGTGTGTGTGTCACTACTGACCCATTACAAACCAGGTCCTTAAAATTCAAAGTTAATAAAGAGTAAAGTCAAATCAACTGATCAGAAATAAAGGTAGAACCGACCAGTTAGGGATAAAAACCTGAGCTGAGTGAATGATTCCTAGTTTCCAGTTCTTTTTAAAGCTTTGACCTTCCAGATGACACGGCCTCCCGACTATAAGGATCCATTCATTATTTATACAAGGAGCAGAGGTGAAATAAAACTGTGTCAGAGAGCAGTCACTACAAAAAAGGGTTATATCTTTTAATGTGAGGACAACATTTTTACAGCCTTCTTTTTTATCTAATCTGTTATTCTTATATTAGTAAAGTGACGTTAGGATGTTTTCCCACAGAATGCAGATAATTACCAAAACCCAGAGATTTCCTAAAAGCCTGACGACATTTCCAGAGCCTGTTTTTGGAAATTTTTAAAACTTTAAAGGATAAAAACAGAGCAACACTGCTGTGATATTTTCTGCTTTGCTGAACTGAAGTTAGCTCCTGGCCAATTTGTCAAAATGCGCCCAAGCTGGTTATAAACTCACATCTTGTGACTGATGGCCTTTTTTTTTCTGGAAAGAATTAAAGGATCAGAGCGGCAAAAGTAGAGAAAAACCAAGACGCAAAACGATTATCAGCCTCCAAAGTCAGAGTTTCTGGACCATCTAACATGTTCCAGTATAAGATAAAGCTTTTTTGCTTCAGCTTCTGTGTGTAACACCTCACTACTTCAGAAAATAGCAGATTGAGGCTTCTTATAGTCACAATTCCACACCAACTGGTGCCGTTAGCACAACCTGAAGTGCCTCACACGAGGACATCCCACTAAATTACTTTTTAAATCTGAAATCAGACTTTCCAGGTTAAATAAATGTTTAATGAACAAAAAGTTAAGAGAAAGTTAAACATTTTGAGGGTTAAAAGTTGAAACCACTCCAGTTACTTTACAGGCTAACCTACTGTGCTGTAGGAGGCTATTAGTTTATGAGAAGGTTAGTGTTAAAGTGTGAAAATGGAGGCTTATACGGTTTGTGTGCTTTTCACTTATATATATATATATATATATATATATATATATAAACTGTTTTCTCACCCCTCGTGGGGTGGTATGTGTCATCCTCAAGCTCGGGTCCTCTACCAGAGGCCTGGGAGTTTGAGGGTTCTGCGCAGTATCTTAGCTGTTCCTAGGACTGCGCTCTTCTGGACAGAGACCTCTTATGTTTTACCTGGGATCTGCTGTAGCCACTCTCCCAGTTTGGGGGTCACAGCCCCCAGTGCTCCAATTACCACTGGCACCACTGCTGCTCTTACTTTCCACATCTTTTCTAGCTCCACTTTCAGCCCTTGGTATTTCTCAAGCTTCTCGTGTTTTTTCTTCTTGATGTTGCTGTCGCTTGGGATTGCCACATCTATCACTACTGCCTTCTTCTGCTGTTTGTCGATCAACACGATGTCTGGTTGGTTAGCCATCACCTGTTTGTCAGTCTGGATCTTGAAGTCCCATAGGATCTTAGCTCGGTCATTCTCAACTACCTTAGGAGGTGTCTTCCATTTTGACCTTGGGACTTCCTGCCCATATATATATATATATATATATATATATATATATATATATATATATATATATATATATATATATATATATATATATATATATATATATACACACTATATTGCCAAAAGTATTTGCTCACCTGCCTTGACTCACATATGAGCTTAAGTGACATCCCGTTCCTAATCCATAGGGTTCAATATGACGTCGGTCCACCCTTTGCAGCTAGAACAGCTTCAACTCTTCTGGGAAGGCTGTCCACAAGGTTTAGGAGTGTGTTTATGGGAATTTTTGACCATTCTTCCAGAAGCGCATTTGTGAGGTCGCACACTGATGTTGGACGAGAAGGCCTGGCTCTCAGTCTCCGCTCTAATTCATCCCAAAGGTGTTCTATCGGGTTGAGGTCAGGACTCTGTGCAGGCCAGTCAAGTTCATCCACACCAGACTCTGTCATCCATGTCTTTATGGACCTTGCTTTGTGCACTGGTGCACAGTCATGTTGGAAGAGGAAGGGGCCAGCTCCAAACTGTTCCCACAAAGTTGGGAGCATGGAATTGTCCAAAATGTCTTGGTATGCTGAAGCATTCAGAGTTCCTTTCACTGGAACTAAGGGGCCAAGCCCAGCTCCTGAAAAACAACCCCACACCATAATCCCCCCTCCACCAAACTTTACACTTGGCACAATGCAGTCAGACAAGTACCGTTCTCCTGGCAACCGCCAAACCCAGACCCGTCCATCAGATTGCCAGATGGAGAAGCGCGATTCGTCACTCCAGAGAACGCGTCTCCACTGCTCTAGAGTCCAGTGGCGGCGTGCTTTACACCACCGCATCCGACGCTTTGCATTGCACTTGGTTATGTATGGCTTGGATGCAGCTGCTCGACCATGGAAACCCATTCCATGAAGCTCTCTGCGCACTGTTCTTGAGCTAATCTGAAGGCCACATGAAGTTTGGAGGTCTGTAGTGATTGACTCTGCAGAAAGTTGGCGACCTCTTCGCACTATGCGCTTCAGCATCCGCTGACCCCGCTCCGTCAGTTTACGTGGCCTACCACTTCGTGGCTGAGTTGCTGTCGTTCCCAAACACTTCCATTTTCTTATAATACAGCTGACAGTTGACTGTGGAATATTTAGGAGCGAGGAAATTTCACGACTGGATTTGTTGCACAGGTGGCATCCTATCACAGTTCCACGCTGGAATTCACTGAGCTCCTGAGAGCGACCCATTCTTTCACAAATGTTTGTAAAAACAGTCTGCATGCCTAGGTGCTTGAATTTATACACCTGTGGCCATGGAAGTGATTGGAACACCTGATTCCAATAATTTGGATGGGTGAGCAAATACTTTTGGCAATATAGTGTATATATATATACACACACATATATATACACACACACATATATATACACACTTTATTAGGTACACCTGTCCAACTGCTCGTTAACACTTAATTTCTAAGCAGCCAATCACATGGCGGCAACTCAGGCAACTTCAGGCTGGTGGTGGTGGTGTCATGGTGTGGGGAATATTTTCTTGGCACTCTTTGGGCCCCTTTGTACCAATTGAGCATTGTTGCAACGCCACAGCCTACCTGAGTATTGTTGCTGACCATGTCCATCCCTTTATGACCACAATGTACCCAACTTCTGATGGCTACTTTCAGCAGGATAATGCGCCATGTCAAAGCTGGAATCATCTCAGACTGGTTTCTTGAACATGACAATGAGTTCACTGTACTCAAATGGCCTCCACAGTCACCAGATCTCAATCCAATAGAGCATCTTTGGGATGTGGTGGAACGGGAGATTCGCATCATGGATCTGCAGCCGACAAATTGATGCCATCATGTCAATATGGACCAAACTCCCTGAGGAATGCTTCCAGCACCTTGTTGAATCTATGCCACGAACAATTGAGGCAGTTTTGAAGGCAAAAGGGGGTCCAACCCGTTACTAGCATGGGGTACCTAATAAAGTGGCTGGTGTGTGTATATATATATATATATATATATATATATATATATATATATATATATATATATATATATATATATATATACTAAATTTGTATAAAGAATACATTTATTTTGCATGATTTCTTGCTTTTTTCCTATCATGGTAAATGATAAAATTCTCATTTCTCACTTTATGGAGATGTAAACGTGTAAAACTGTTTCTCTGTCCAAGGTTTACAGCATCATGTTCATGATTAGCAGCTGCAGCATTTTTCAGTCTTCATTTATTTTTTAACCCTCCTGCTGGTAAACAAGGCCAGACTTTGCTGAGTTCTGGATGCAGATAGCATTTCAGTTCAATGTTTCCTGCTTAGATTGGACCATCGGTGTATGAAGCAGTCCTCAAGAAACAGAAGACACTCTGTGCGAGTTTCTCTGAGACGCGTGATTCCAGAGCAGAAACCAGAATGTGACAGAGCATGAGAGAAAAAAAAGAAACTACTCCACCTACTATACAGTAAATTAAAGTTTTGACAGATAAAATGAATTTTTGCAGTCGTCTCATTCCTCCAAAATTTAGTTAGTTTCCTGAATCCCAAAACAAACATCACAATCCTGTCCTGCTTTAATACAAAACATTTCCGCTCCAAGGAGGGTGATTTGGTGAAGTGTGTCGACATTAAAGCAAACCATTTAAGAAACTGGATAAAAGTTTTTGTTAAGAAAAAACCCAGAGACTGAAAACAATTTAGATTTTCTTGATTGATCCTCTAAAAGCAATGAAAGATGGAAGATCCTCCATTCCTGTGTTTCCTCATGTTTTCTAATTAATCAGGTATTAAAATAGTAATTAATTTCCACATTTGGTTTGTAACTTAACTGTGGGGCTCAGTTTTAGAGAGATCCATACTTTAGTCTTTCTTTTTCAGAGATTTCAGCTCTGATGTTAACGATTTAGTAACTGAGAGGCATAAAAGTTCTCCTTATCTCTAAATATTCAAAGAAGTGCCTGATGCATTTCACCCAGAGTCTCTTCCAAAACTTAGAATTGTATTTCAGAACCAACATGGACTCTGGAAAGGATTGGAATCAAATTTCCTATAATACACCACCTTAGGAAATAGACCTGGAAAAATCAGCTTTTGAATCCTTCCTGCCTCCGTTTGGTTCACCTTCCCATGAAGCCGAGATCTAATCTGGAGTTTTCTGTTTGTTTGCATCAAAGCCTTTCATCAGTGGACAACTGTACCTGATTTAAACTGATTTACTAACAGACATGAACTCTTTTATCCTACATCACAACATCTTTGCATTAGAGAATTTTACCTTTTTATTTTATCAATGTTCTGGAAATTTTCCAAGATTTTAAAATCTAATTAAACAGAAACTGTCAGCAGGACCCTGCAGATAGAGTTTAATTAGAATTCAGGTAATCTTAATTATGCAATTTATTTTAAAATTGATATAATCCTTAATATTCTGTGGTAGAAAAGATACCAGGATTTTTAAATATTAGGAGGTTGGCCTGAAACTGTAGTAATTAAACAAGGTCAGAGGGAGAATACACCAGTTGCAGGAGGCTCACATTTTTAGGTGTTGGTGTAACTGATTGAACAGGATATGAGTAAATTGAACCACTATGCAAAACATTCTTCACCAAATGCAAAGAAATGCTGCACATTGTAACACATTGATATGAGAGACTGATTCTTGGTTTTATTTAACAACCCAGTGAATGAAACATGAAACCATTAATCACCTGAGACAATAATAATACAGCCAAGATGGCAAGACATTAATTCCTTTTATGTCTTTGATTGAAGGCACTAAATTTGACTGTCAGTTCAAGGCCTGCAATTAATTTAAGACTTGCATTAAAAGCATTAAATACACGTTTTAATTAAGTCAATATCAAGGTCAAACACTGTCATAAAGGGAACATTTGATAATCCAGACCAAAACCTGCTTTTTTATTTCCAGATATTAAACTTTTTTTTTTGTTTTTTGTATTAGGGCTGTCCAGATCAGTAGCTGTCCAGATCCCATCACCGATTGGAAATCTGTCTGATATTAGCCAAAAATAAACAAGATCTGAGAATATCTAACCTGACTCCGTCAGATGGATTTGCTCCGCATATCCATCTGGAAAACTTCCGTTGAAGTAATTTTCGGAAGGGGCGAAAATACTGGTTAGCTGATTGGCCTATGTTGGTGATAGACGGGCAAAATAAACCAATCAGATCAACGAAGCATATGACGTACTAACGGCCATGCAGTGTTTTGCTCTTCTTTCAGTGAAGAAATACTCTGTAATTCCGATAAAACTTGCTCGATAGCCACGCTAACGCTAGTTTCATCGGCTGAAACCGCCATGTTCTTTAGACTGAACTGTCGCGCTTCTCGTTGCGTCACACCTCAACCCGCCTCAAAGCCAACGCTGATTGGATGTTCGTTTGGTGAACGGCTCCAAATTTTCTTCAACGGAGAGTCTCCAGACTGATTAGTGAGTGAAATCTTGAAAGCTCGCGAGATCAGGATGGTCTCACGAGGCTAGAGAATATCTGCCTGCATCTGAAACTCCAATATGAGCAGCCAATAGAAACACTGCGCCTCTGTTTAAAGTTTAGATAACAGACATGGGTCAGGTGATCTCATACCTACAGTTATATGCCTTCATCAAGCCTTTTAAACATTTAACACCAAAAACTAATTAATAAAATTATGTACAGTTTTTGCTGATCTTGTACTAAATCAATATCTCTTTTCAATAGTATTCAAAGTTGCAACATTGATAATGTATTAAAAATTAAGATATATCAGGACAACGCTACTTTGCATTAAGTTAAACTACACGGTCTGTTGCACACAGATGACATAGTTTCAATGCAGCATGGAGGGGGAGTAGAACTTTGGATGTTGGACTTTTTAGGAGCAAAAAAAAGACTAATCTATAAGCTTCTGTGATAAATTTAGGCGAATAATTGAAAAAAAAAATACATATATGTATATATTTTTTTTAATAATATAAAGTTTTTATACTTATGATAATCAAAAAGTGGAGTGTATGTGGCTAACCGAAAGAGAATTACTTTTCCTCTTACAGCTATTGACTTGCATAATAATATCCTCCAACTCCCACACTGTAGACGCTTCTCTCAAACTATAAAAAATGTGTTTCTCATAGTTCTGTTATAGAAATCTGATTTCACCTGTTTTTGCAGTCTTAATGCAATGTCTGATGACGCTTTTTCTCTCTTTAACTCTGCACATTGAAATGCAAATAGTAAATAGAATTTCTGCACAGACTTCAATGAGGGGCTAAAAATAATTGTTAATATCAGGATGTCTGCTCAGAAATCCCTACATCTTCTTTTATAAATAAAGATGTTAGTCTTTAGATTTAGTTATTCAAATTTTATCTCTATTTGTAGTCAATCAGCTCTCGTTGATGCAATGAATTATGGGATGTCTATATGAAACAGACTTCAGCATGCCAATGAGGAGATCAATTATTTACATTTGGTTGAGAAGATGGTGACAGTGGAAATGTTTATCACTTTGGAAAGAAAATCTCTCAGATCGAACTAAATGACCTTTTTGTTTAGGAACTTCCTGAAACTGCCTTTTAATTGTTGTTTGATAATGTCTGGCCGTACGTCTTCTATTAGCTATAGGTGACTGAACACAATTATCTGATTTAAGTTTACATCACAAATATTTGATTATTAAAAATGGTCACTATTTTCCCCAGGGGAATCGGGCGTATTCTTTTTTTTTTATTCAAACCAAATATCTGTCGCTTAGCTCTATGATGTAAGTGTAGCTAATCCCAAACAATGTTTGGAAAAATATTTAAGATCTATGAAAATCTGAAACAATCCTACAATCTAATGATGCCATTCTATTAAATAATGCACAAAAAACAGCTTCTTGCTCAGGTTTAAATATCGGATTAGGTGATAAATCATAAATATTAAGGGTAAGAAGAAATAAAACAAAGAAAATGTTTTTATTAGGACAGTTAAGCGCTGAGCCATAGATCATCAGTGGTTGACCACGCTCTGCTGACCTGGGCCGTCCGATATAAAAAAAGGATACGATTCTCTTGATTTCTCTTTCCTTAAATATAAAAAGCAGTAAAGATTCAGTTCTGGGCCTGTTATTTGGACATTAAAGGAAGTAAAACTGAAGTGGCCAAGGAGGAAATCAATGATTTTAAGTAGTCAGTACTTAAAATTCAGGAAAAAAATTCTATCACTAACAAAGATAATTATCATTAATATTAAAAATACAAATGCCAGACGTTTTTAGAACAGTTTTCTTAATGGACCCAATTCAGAACCATATAAACAAGGAATAAGTTTAGGGAAGTTACCTTTGTACATTTATTGAAAAGATAATGAATCTCTGAGGCAGGATGTGGGATATTTTTTCTTTATAAAGAACCAGCCCAAAGATTTTATTTTTCATCTGTTTAATATATGAATAATAATGATAGAGTTAGCAGTTGGGAATCAACTTACTGCACTACTTATTTTCCGTTTTTATTTTTTTGGCAGATTTCAACCTAAAAATCACACATTATCATTTGGATTGGAACAAGCTTCTGTTGCAGACTGCAACATAAGCTGAAGAAGAAACAGAAGAGGAAAACTTTTGTTTTTATAGCCCCCAAAGCACAATTTACACAGAGACAAAAAACTCAGCAAAAGGTAATTAAGAAGACCTGTTCTGCACCATCAAACTTAAGTCACCAGCCTAAAGTAAAGCAGCCAAGGGACCACAGAGTTGGTGTCATCAACATGATCTGCTGCCATGAGACAGTTTTGCTTCCAGTAGTCGATATCTGTACATCTTCGAAACTGAAGATGTACAGATAAGAGCAGGATTTAAAATATACCTATATGGTGCATAAGTGTCATTTACGTAAAGAAACTGGTGATGGAATGGCAGCTGGTGGAGGAAATGTGGAGTTATGTTACATCACAGGAAAACAGACATTCCACAAGATAAAATTTGATTCAGAAACTCATTTGTTTTCTATGAGGAGGCAAAGGATCTTTGAAATTGCAGACAATTCTCTTTGCTTATTTTGTATGTCTGCAAAGAGTTTCTGGCGGTTTGGGTTAATGAATTCTGAGCAGCTGCAGAAAAACAGCAGACATTTGATATGAATATGTAAACCAAATCCCCCTCCTTAAAATTCAGCTGATTTTCTCTTAAACAACTGAGGCCTAATTGTCTCCTGAGAGCTGAACGTCTTCATGAACAAAATTGGTCAGGGATGAAAAAGCAATTTAGTTTATTTAGATACTCATTCAGAGGGATGACTGCTGCAAAGTCATGATAGACTTCAATTGACAGACACCTGTTATACATATCAGAATTAAAAAATAAATGTTTCCCCTATAAAATCTGTTAATCTTGGATTACTTTAAGTGAAGTTGTTTAGTTTTTCGTGCTAGCTAGGTTTGTCCCGCCAACATAGAATGACTAAAATAAAACCTTTTAAGTCTGAACCAATAACATGGAAATTAAAGATAATATGGAAGTCACAAGAAGTAATAAAAAGATGAGAACCAAATGGAGGAAGAAGGGAGGTTTGGCCAAAAAAGCTGCTGTTTTAACACGTCTGTTAGGAGATGCTAACAAAGATGGAGAGCTGTGCTACAAAGAGCTAACTAAGGCTAACTGTTAGCATGTGTTATAAAGACTTAAAGATGCTTCACTCTAAACTTTAAACAGCCATTTGTTGTCTTCCAACTTTTGGGTTTAGCTTCTGCTAACGGTGTTAGCTCTAGCTAAGAAAGTAAACAGTCACAAGCTGATCACGTTTGTTTCAGCAGATATCTCATTTATCTGTGGCTCATGAAAACTTGCAGGTAAAGACACAGTGTGGCATTGTCTAAATCAGGGGCCATTTCTCAAATCACAAGAACGCGAGTAGAGACTAGTGTACTCCTCACGTATGTTCTTGAGAAGAACAGGAATGAATGGACTTGGGGTGAACAGGAGCACGAAGCAGAAATATGGGACAATTGTAACAGAAGCAAACTTGTGACGTCACCACACGCTGGGCTAGTCTGCATTTAGAGAGCTGCATTTCACCTCCTGTTATTAATAGTGTCTGGATAATACTAAAATCTTCCTTTTTTTTCATTTAGTGGGGGAATAATAACAGTCTGATCAAATTTTGACTGTTCCAAAATATACAAACTTTATCACAATGCCAACTTTGACAGAGAGGGATTCTGCAACGATAGGAATAGTAGTTTAAGACAGATCTCAGGCGTTGAGAGGGTCAGCCATTCGAAATGGCCCTTCCCAGTCAAACGCCAGACGAATGGCCGCCCATTTCCCTGCAACTCCCAGCAGAATCCCTTCCAACTTCCAGACACTGGACTGGGCATGCATATTTTTTCCTCCGACTCAACCCTTTCACTGAATTACAGGGTCTGACCAGGAGATAATTCTTCTGTTTAGATCTTAATGTCCACAAATCATGACAGAAAGAATATATTGTTAAAAATACATTTTTGTTTAAAAAAAGAATTGTGGGAGACCAACCAAAGGCCCATCAAGGAAAGTGGGAAGATTTTAAATGGCTACCACTGTAGTGATGCTTAAAAGTATAATGTTCTCAAATGATTAAAACTTACTTTTATAGAACGGCAATAGAAAAGAGATCTTTTAACTTAATACTCCGAGCTCTGTGACCACTACATTGGAAGCTGCTGCTGCCGCAGTGCATGCTGGGACAGCAGTCAATCTCAAGAAGGGACAAGTGTGCTTTGATGCATGATTGGTAAAGAGGGAGGGGCGAGAACAACATCTGGAAACTTTGTCCGTTCTCTTAAATTGGAACTGTACTAGAGCTGAGGCTGACAACGTTTTACAAGTACACATATTGAGAAATTGCCAGGGTTTCTTAACCCTGGTCCTCAGAGTACACCGTCCTTCATTTTAGAAGCAAGTGGAGGACAGTTGGTCCTGAGGACCAGGGTTAAGGGTTAAGAAACCCTGGTTTAAATTTCCCCAAAATTTCAACATCGTGAGGCTATAAAGGTATCTTCTACTCCATTCCATTCAACGTTATACAATATGACTAAAAACAACTCTTTATCCTTCAATGTGTCCACAGTGCAAGTTCAAGTCCAATAAGAACTACAGTAGCAGCCATTCAAAATGGCCCGAATGCCAAATGGCATCAAAATCCCCTCCAACTTCCAGCCACTGGCTTCTCCTGGGCATGCATATTTATTTACTCTGACTCCACCCTTTTGCTGAATTACAGGGTCTGACCAGGATATGACGCTTTAGATCTTAATGTCCACAAATCATGACATTTTAGATGTTTAAAAAGGAATTGTAGGGGACTAGCCCAAGATCAGCCAAAGGCCCATCAAGGAAATTGGGGACATTTTTAATGGCTACTGTAACCAAGTCATCAACCCAGTATGCATCTCGAAGGTAAAGAAATGGTGAACTTCATGGAAAAAACGGATATATAGTTTTTTTAGTAATCACAAGTTTTATTTAAGAAAATATATAAATTTTTAAGCCAACAGAGAAGTGAAAACATAAGCCAGACATGTCCAACTAGTCAACTAGTGGATCCTTTTAAGATAAAATGATGTAAATAACCACCATTAAATAAAATTACCTCAAATTTTATTTATTTAATTTACCTAAATTAAAGCAATTTGCACCTAAAAGGAAACCAAAGCCTGAGTGGATGGCAGTTCCTCCAGGACCTGTGAAGGTTTGCAGCATTCGTCATGTTTGACTGATAAAAATCAGACTTCTCACTTCATAATGAATTAATGCAAAGACCGAGCCGCTCCAGACGACGCTGTGTTTCTCAGCCTTGATCTGGTTGTGTGGCTGTCTGCCAGTTCATCAGCCAGGCGCTCATTCACTGAGTCAGTCCACCGCCTGCCAGAGCGTCCATTATTTCATTTCCTCCTCTTCCCGTCTCATGATGCCACTGCCTCTCTGTCTCTCTCAGTCTCCATCCATCTATAATGTTTCCCATTTCACACTTTCACCGTCAGGACATGGAATTAATTAGATTGCCAGCAAGTTTACACACTCCTACTCACAAAACATGACCAGCATCTTGAATTTCAACGCTCGCCAATCAAACCGACTCCCCTGAGGGAAGGGGACCGTCATTAGGGAGGGGGTGAGTCCAAACACATACTTGGCAGGATTTCCCAAATGTAAAATCTCTTTTTTGGGGAGTTTTGCTCACCACGGCAACAGCAAGGGTGTCGTAGCAACAATATATATGCAGCTGTAGAGAAGAGTAACAGCTGTTCATTTGGAGCCACATCTGGCAACAGATCTTCTCTGTCCACGAACACTCGCAGCACAGAGAAGGTCTCCAGAGAGAGGGCGCGTGTTGCAAAACCACAAAACACGGGAAAGAGTCCCATATGTGTCAGCTCACAGTCCGACCCGAGCTGATGTGACATTTACTGCACAGGGAGGGCCCCGCATCCGCTCCATCTTCTCAAATATGTCTCGCTCTTTACCGGGTTACCATCACAGCGCCCCAGATGAAAAGTGTAATTATGCAAAACATCCGTTTACACAGTCGGCTGGCGCTGGAAAGCATACAGAGCACCATGAGGCTCTTCTGCGTTTGGAGAGCGGGGGCTAAGAGAGAGAGAAGCCTCACAACAAACTGATTTCTAGTCAAAAGCTGCGAGAGAGACCTGCTGCCAGGCTTAGACATTGGAATCAATAGTCCACGGCTGCAGGCCAGGGTTGATGGCGCACAATGGACGCCATTTCTATAAACATCACATACTAACATACAGAGATTCCACTGCGGATGAGTGTGTTTTTTATTTGGTGGGGCATGGTCAGAACATTTTTCACCCCAAATCGTTTCACTTTTTTTCATTTATTTAATGGTATTAGATTTCATTTTTTTTTTCTTAATTTAAGCTTTTTTATGACAAGATAAAAATTTCACTTCTGGATTTTAAGAACATTAAAATATTTATCAAGAATTTCTGCTTAATATTTCTACATTTGAACTTTATTACAGGCTAAAATAGGATGGCCTTACATAAACACACAGTAGCAGCCATTGCCAAATGGCAGCCAACTCCCAGCAAAATCCCCTCCAACTTCCAGCCACTGGAGTCACCCCCTCCTTCTCCTGGCCGTGCATATTGTTTTACCCTGACTCCACTCTTTCACTGAATTACAGGGTCTGACCAAGAGATGGTGCTTCTCTTTAGATCTTAATGTCCACAAATCATGACAGAAATAATATTGTAGAACAAAGATTGACTTTTAAAAGGGAACTTTTAAAAAAGGAACTGTAGATGACCAGCCAAGCACCAGGCAAGGGCCCATCAAGGAAAGTGTCAAAATTTTGAATGGCTACTACTGTATTACCAGAATGATTGACAAATACGTAGGAGAACCATGTTAGAAATCATGTTTGTGTGGGTTGTGTGTCTGTGTTTTCTCCCTCCACCACCAGGTGGCGCCCGGTTCTCGTTGGCCCTTCCACACACCTGCGGATGGTTTGCTCATTATCTGAGGACTCTTAAGCTGCTGACTGCCACTACCTCGATGCCAGAGTGTTTGCCAGTTTTGGGTACTCTAGCCAAGCTGTGTTTTGCTAAGTGAAACTGAGTTTTTGTGTCCCTGAGCCCTAACCTTGTTGTTTTTGTCTTTGCCTCTCGGCAGGAAGTCATCCTGCAACTGAATGTTTTGGCCTTCTCCCCCCGAAAGGATTGTTTGAGCTTCACACTGAGCAGGGGATAAATCTCCACACGAACCGTTCAAGTACTTCAGGAAATTTAAGTGGCAGTCAGTTCCATCGCTCCTCAAGGAACCAACCAAACCTGAGTAAACCCTGTCCACCCTCCAACGAGTCAACCAAATTGTGGAATAACCCACACCGACTGAATTGTGGGAAGGACACCTTCTCTGGACACGTGAGTCCCGTTTCAGTTTTTGTTTTTTGCAAGTTGTCACTCAATTTTCCCACTGAGTCTGAACTAAACTCACAACTTCCCTTCTCCCTTCCAGTTCCAGTTCACCAGCGTTCTGAGTAACACTGGATCCAACTCATCGTTCTTTCAATAAACCTGTTAAACCTTTTCTCTGGTTCTCTCCTAGCTATACTATGTGTTCTATTTATAAAACTGAAAATACATCCAGGTTGTAAGGAGTCAAATGCAAGAATCTGACAAAGTTGGTTTCTATAGGCTTTGTTGCACTTTCCTCAAATTCCCTTTAAGTTCCCTTTGCTCTTTATTTGTGAATTAACGCCCAAAGTCGTGTTCAGCTATTCTATAATGTCTCGTAAAACCTGACATACCCATAAGCTTCTAATCCTGAAGTAAATGTATTTATTTTACCTTTTTCTTGTTTAACATTTCAACCTCTTACAGCATTCAAGCCTTTCTGGCCTCTCTCTTACTGAATATTTGATCATCTTCTCACCTGCATTGCCTCATCATCTGTCACCATTTAATTTCTGAACTCCTCCAATCGTCTTCTCTCTCATCATCTGCCTCCGATCTTCAGAAACATTATGCTGTTCTCAATTGTCCCCCTTTAAAGAGGAACATATTCCCTGTACCTTTGCATTTGCATCTGTCTGATTCAATCTTTCATCTGAGTTTTCCTCCTGTCTCCTCCTTCTTTCACTTTTTTAACAGGAAAACAAGAAGTCTCATTCTTGCTGAGGAAATTTGTTTGAGAGAAAAATAAAAAGATATATATACATATGGAAAAGTAAGTTTGATATGCTCCAGAAAATTGTTAATTAAAGAAATTTTACTATACGAGTGATGCCGAGGAGTGAAAATGCATATAAATGTTTATGTCTTTTTGAAAAGCATATCTTTATGTGTGGGAGTCCAATATCATTCTGCTCAGAATACAGGTTCAGCATCTGCAAACATAAAACTGTTTGGTGTACGTCAGTGTGAGGGCTGTGAGAGCGTAATATAAATCTGGTGGTAAAATGTCAACTTTAAAAAAGAAAATCTAAATATGATTGCCAGCTGAAACCAAACAGAATAAATAAATAAAAAAACATGGACGACAGCACAAACATGGAAGGCTTCCAACCTGAACCATGAGGTCATGATGATAGCAGGAGCAAATATCTGACCAAAAACATCCGATCAGTGAACAAAAACAGGCTGAAGGCTATTCATTGACTTAAACATGTGTAAAATGTTAACAGACTGTTAATTTTCTGATGTTTGCTCCCTGATTTCCTTCCAATCTGTTGCTAAAAAGCTAAAGTACTTTGACAGAATGGAAAAAACTTATCATAGAGGACGTTTATTTTTGTTTTTTTCCTCACGTGGATCGTCTCCAAAAACAACTCGAAGCAGATCATCAAATTTAATGACGGGATTGTTTTGCTTATCTCCAACATCAGCAATAAATACGACTTCTTTGTGCCGACTTCTTCATAACAATGAGGAAAAAAGCGCTTTCTTTCAGTAGCAAGCAATAAACAACAGGAGAGAGAGGGAAAAATCCATTACAGGGGAGGAAATGATACCATTTCTCCACCGACAGTAGCAGCAACACAAGAACAAACTCTGATAAAGGGAGGAAAATGGCTCTTTTTATGATCCTAACTTTGAAATTGTTTGATTCACTTTTTAAAAAAATCTTTCAAAACTATTGCATTTCCAAGAAGAGAATAGTTTAATAGTTTAGGTGCAAAAGGTAAGTTAAAAGACGGCGGTTTGATTCCTTTTGATGTATAAAAGCTGAGCAGTGTGAAGCCTTTACAATCTGCAGAAAATAAAGACAAGTATCTTAAAATTAGGGGAGCAGAAAGAAGGAAAATGAGCTGGACTTCAGAGCAGGGAGGCCTTTTTCTGCAGGGATTGGTGTAGTTTGGGTGAAAACAAAATATAATTAAGATTTTTTTAGTTTTATATTTTAATCCACAAACTGTCTGAATGTGTTTTGAAGGGGGAAGCAGGAACGATGATGATAAAAGGTTTATTTTATGTTTAAAAGCCCAAAGTTCATTTTCCTTACCAATATTACTGCACTATAAACAATTTCTAAGTCATTACAAGTAGAAAGGTCCTTGAATTTGCAGCAATGAAGCATATTTCCAGCCAAGAGAGACACATTTTAATACAAGGTTACACTCAGGTGCAGCACAGCCTGAAAACGGCCTCCATACAAACAACCTTTGCTATTTCTGTGCTCTTAAACCAAGCTTTTCTAGTCAGTTCTGTTTACATATCACTTGAATGAAAGCAGAACCAAAGTGCTGCACAGGAACAATTAAAAGCAACAAAAAGCAACTAATTAATATTTCTAAACAATAAGGAAACCACAAAGTGGCAAATCAATGGGAATAAATTAAAACTCAAACATTCCCAGGTTGAGGCGCCCTCAGCTGAGTCCTCCCTAATTGGAGGAGCTACAGATCTACTGTACTCCGGCCTCATATATTGGGAGAAAATGCACAGAAGAAGCTCTGACTCTAAATAATTGCACATGGTTGGAATGCTTTCCTGTTTGTATTGTTATCCTGCAGAAACATCTAAAACATGCATCAGAATGGCCATGAATAGTTAGAGTGACCCACAGATGCTTGGATGTTGTTTCAGACATGCCATAGCCACTTCTCCTGAAATAATAACTTAATTTTCATTTTTAAAAATGTTACTCTCTTTAGTTCATGTAAGGCATTTCTAACAGATATCCCTGTATGTACTCATATTGCTCTGGTACATAAAACACAGGAATATAATTAGAAGAAAATGCTTCAGAAAACTATCCAACAAAAGGGGTAGAGAAGGTTCCAGGCCAACAGGACAAACATGGAGAGGCAGCTTGTTTATCCCGGTCAGATGTGTCCGACATACAGAGCTGCAGAGTTTGTCCGTTTGCATGTATCCACAGTCTCAGGCCCAACATGCAGGTATAAATCAAACCCAACTTAAGATCTGCCACTGCTGAGTCAAATTCTTTCCCTTTTCTCTCCGCTTAATTCCTGACACACCAGCCAAGAAAAACTGACCAGCTGTGGCGCGTGACTCTGTCAGGGTCCATGATTGCTCAACTCTCCACTTTAATTCTTTTCCTGCTGAAACAACTGAGGTCATCCATCCTGGAAACAGCAGGATTTCCTGCTAGACATTGACACTGCAAAAACCATGTGTGGAAAAAAAAACTAAGTAGAGCCTCACTGCTTCCATGAGAATTAAGAGGATAAGTAGCCAGAGCTGCTAATCAAATCCACATGATTAACTGATTATCAGTGAGCAGTGCCAAAGGTTCAGCGAGCTGAAACTGTGGCACAACACAGAGGAAGGAGGGAGGAAGGGCAGGAATAATAATTTTCATACTGTAATAGTTGCTACTCATCAATTTGGGAAGGGTTGCAAGGCCATTTCTACACTATTAGGACTCCATCATTCCACTGAGAGAGAGATAATTAATGATCAGAGAAACATTTGGTCATGGAGATTGTCAAATTGGAAAACATTGAATCTTTGCAAAAAATACTAATGGGAAATCAGGAAGGTCATACAGAGTTCAGAGCAAGCAGAACTCAAGGAAACTATCAAAAACACAGGGTTTATTATCACTCTATATGCCTCAGTTTTATGTCATCAATTCAGATTATAATAAAAAAAATATTCATTTAATTTTTCTTTAGTATGCCTTGGAGCTACAGTAGCAGCCATTCAAAATGGCTCCTTCCAAGTCAAAGTTCCAGCCCACTGGAGTGACTCCCTCCACCCTAATACTGAATGATGGGGTCTGACCAGGAGATGATGCTTCTCTTTAGATCTTAATGTTCTCAAATCATGACAGAAAAAATATTTTAGTACAAAGATTGATGTTTAAAAAAGGAAATGTAGGGGACCAGCCAAGGACCAACCAAAGGGCCTCTCAAGGAAAGGAAAGTGTGGACATTTTAAATTGTTACCACTGTAAATATGAGTGAAGTTTCTGATCTTTAAACAGAATAGTTTAGGATAATCTAGGTTAGCAGTGCTGCAGCATTTCTGGACAGTCCAAATGAAAGATGATCAACCATAACACACAGTGCTGGGCCACAAGAGGAAACAAGAACTGCAATGATCCAGAGAGCAAAATGAACCTGTTTAAACTCTGTGTCCCAGTATGCCCAGTATTAACTCTTTTTTTATGATAGTTCCCAGCAAGCAGGGGATTCACAGCTGGAATACTCATAATGTCAAAGAGCTACAAAAACTCGACACGCAGCAGCATTTCACTCGTAGCCTGCAGCTCCTCAACATGAGAACACAAGCGAGTCTCCGGCTGAGACTGAATCTTTGAAGGAAACCTTGCATCTAAAGTAAAGCATGGTCCTCTCCCTTAATATTGGGGACTGTACTCCAGCCAACAATAAAAGCACCTGCCTGAAATTGGTTATAAGAGCTCCTGCAAAGAGAATCAGATCACAAGCTGAACCACTATTACCGGATGTGACATCACCCCCCCTGTACTTTAAACTGTGATTCCATATGCTTTTCTGCTGCTTTCCTAAATATCCCCGTTTAATCTACTAGGCTTTACATTAGAGACCATAAGAATCACATGTGGCATTCACCAAGATTCTATCTACTGTAAGTGAACGCCACATGTCTGCATGCCCCCTTCCTGCGCCAAAATTCAAATATTTATAAAAATAAAACATGAGATACCATAACTATGCAGAAAACACACAGCTGTGCGTTAGAATAACATGGACATGCCATTCTAAAGCTATGATCATCATTGATTACATTGCTCCAGTTAAAGGGAAAGTTGTCAAATGCAAAGAGTTTATTTCATTGGGCTCTACTTGTGAGATTGTAATGACAATAAAATGCTGGAAATAAAAGAAATAAATGTCAGTGTTTTCCCCCAGGCCTTAAAAACAGCAATTATCAAAATATTGTTGAAAAAGAAACTTAAACTGGTCCTTCAGAACTACAGATCCATCCAACCTTCCCTTCATCAGTAAAATTATTGAAAAAGTTTCAACAGTGAAATGCCTTCTTTACAATGATAAGCTGATTTGATGTTTTCCAGTCGGGTTTCCGTGCCAACCATGGTACTGAGAATTCCCTGGTGTTAAATGACATCAGTTTAAATTCAGACTGTGGAAGAACCACAGTGCTGATATTATAGCATTTGATTCTGTTGTTCATTAGATTTTATTAGAGCCTTGAAAACTGGGTCGGGCCTTTTTGGTAAAGCTCTAGACTGGTTTAAATCCTACCTGAACTGGTTCAGCTGGAGGTTTCTTCCTGTTAAAAGGGAGTTTTTCCTCTCCACTGTCGCTACAAGCATGCTTAGTGTGAGGGATTGCCTTTGAGTCAATGAGTCGATGCAATCCACTGGTTTTCCTTAGATAGAAAACTTTGAATCAATTTGACTGGATGATCTGGTGAACTGTAAAGTGCCTTGAGATGACATGTGTTGTGAATTGGCGCTATAGAAATAAACTGAATCGAATTGAATGAATGCAACAGTCTAGGTATAGGTTTCCTTAAAAACTCCAGACAGCTGCAGCCGATCCAAAGCGCTGAAACTCTAAGAAGACTGTAGAAGTGCTGAAAGCCTGAGTTCTTTTAAGTCAAAGTAAAAAACCTATTTGTTTAGAGCTGCCTTTGACTCTTATGCTGCGTTCACACCGGACGCAGCTGGCGCGACAGAAGCAGCGAATTTACATGCAAAGTCAATGGTTGACGCGCGTCAAGATGCAGCAAAAGGTCCCGCGGCGCGTTTTGAGCATCAGGCGCAGCGCGTCTGAGCAGCTGAAGCAGCGCATCGGGCGCGTTTAAGCATCTGACGTGCGTGATGCGCCGCAAACGCGCTGCTGCTCGAGATAGAAAAATTTTATTTTTGCTGCTCGACGCGCCGCGTCAACCAATCAGAGAAGCTGATCTGGGAGCTGGCAGGGAGAGAGACACAGAGCGCTATGATCACTCCTTTTAAACAGTTTATTGACGCCTAACTTAACTTAAAATGCAGAAATCTGCCGGCAGAATATGTTCGCTTTTATTATCCTGCTGCCTGCAGTTTGGATTATTTAGATGAAAAACACCTACCAGCTGCCGCGGTGAACCGCGAGGAGGCGACCCGGCCAGAGGCTGTTGATGAAGGGATTCCTACTGTCGGCGCACCGCTGGTATGTGGGGGTCTGAGCGGCTCCGACAGAAAAAATATTGGAAGGCAGAATGATAATCTGAATGAACTGACTGCAATGATTACGTTTCCAGGTGTATTTTCTCACTTTAAAACATATTAAAACTACTTTATTCCCACTGATCACAGCAAATATAGCTGCAAGGCAGAGAAAGGATAGTGAAGCTCCGCCCAACGCGCGTCAGACACACTTTTGCACCGCGCAGCCAGAGCAGCAAAGCTGCTTCAGCCGCGCGTCAGAACTAACTGGTACAAGCAGCAAAAATGAAGCAGCAGACACGATTTTGCTGCTTTTGCTGCGTCTGGTGTGAAGGTAGCATGAAATATAAACCGTTACCCAAAGTATCATTAGTTAAAGATTGTAGTCCAAAAGTTTTATTTTACTACCTTCTATCATGTTTAATCTTTATTTGCTTTTATTTTTCTTCTATTTTATTGTCTAATTCACGTAAAGCCCTTTCAATTACCCTTGTACTGAATTGTGCTATACAAATAAACATGCCATGCGTTGCCAAATTAGGGGTTCAGACGTCCATGAGATCCTGCGAACTCATCAACATAAAGCCAAGAATCTTTGCTGCGTGGTACGTTAAGTTGAAATTCGCTTCCCATATAAAGCTGCATGGTCAGCACAAGAGCGCAGAAAGTCTGCAACATTCAAACATGGGATCAGAGCTAAGTGGCCCAAATTGTGATTCTACCATCTGTGAACGTCAGTAGAAACCAAGAGGAGATAAGGCTCCATGTTTTCAGCCGCTGAGCATGGATAGACCAAACCCACTGCAGCCTCTCTTTCTCTTCTTGGCTGAAGTCAGCGGAACATGAAGATGGAGCTTTGAAGTTGGAAGCAATCTGCTTCAAGGTTGGAGGTTCTGAGATGATTTTCTGCCCACCACATTTGTAAAGGCTGTTTTTCTATGATACAGTGGAGCAGTGAACCAAACCGAGCCAGCTTCTCTAGATGCTCAGAGGAAACTCTACAGCAATTACAGAAAGACTCCCACTGTGTCAGAAACATTCATAATAGAGTCCAGGGTCCCACTTAGTTCTTGCTTGGTGTTAGGTATAGAAAAAGAAAGGCTGCTTTTAAACTTGCCTGAAATTAAAGATATGCAACGATGCAGTTTAAAACATGTTAAGCTACTTGGAAAGAGAACAGAGGTCTAATTAACAACCAGCACCTCTAACCTTGGAGAAATAACTACTCCTCTAGTTCCTAACTCTTTATTCTCAAACATAATCTCATGTTTTAATTCCAGCAGGATCTTTTCTTACCCTTAAACTGTACTTTTTCTTCTTTTCTTTTTATGTTTATGTCCTCCATTTCCTTCTGGAAATATTTTATTTGTTTCAGTTATAGTTTGTTCTTTTCCTTTAAATGGAAGAAGCTAGTTAATTAAACATGTTTCTGTCAGATGGAATAAAACAGAATAAGCATTTTGTAGAGTTTTTGTTGTGATTCGTTTCTTCTTTAATTCTAATAAGAGATAAATGTAAATAAATCAAGGATTTGATATAAACCACCAGTGAAATATTTGTGGTAATATTAAGATATAATCAGATCTAATTACAGAGCACAGTCAAAATTGTAGCTAGAACCAATTATTGCCAAACTACTAGTTTACAGATTATTTTGTCCTGGAAAGATTCACCCCATTTCCAGGGTTTTGCATACAGGATTGCAAACCTGCTAGCCAGCTGTTTTGTTTTCTGCAGAAAACAGGTGGGGAGGTTGCAATACCAGGAGACATCAGCGCTAACCCTAAAGAAGAAACCTTGGATGCATGTCAATGTTTTGAAAGGTTAAAAGGTCATGAACTGAAACAACACTGGAAGAAATATTTACTAAAACTCCTTCACAGAGATATGAGAGACTACTGGATGTCAGCAAGCCACTTTTGGAACGTATATTTTCCTACATGATACAAGAGTTGGTATAATTATTCAGATGAATCATGAATAACAAATCTGAAAACCAACAAACTATCTGTAATTTGGTAATTTAATCACTAACTGGGAATCTAGATAATCTAGACTTTCAAACATGCCATTTGTTTAAAGACTAACCAAATCAAATGAAATTGATTTTCATACATTTTCCATCTACATTAAAATATCTCTTTTTTTGTAGTATGTTTTATCCAGATTTCCTCAAGTGGCGATTTGTTTACCTCAACCTGCTTAAAAATAGAAATGGAAATAAACCCTGCTGGGTTTTGGGTTGGATTACTATTCATCTATTGATCAAAAATGACCTTAATTAAATTACAATGTTTACATTGCACTGAATTTTGTTTTTTGTTTCACTTTTTATATTGCTATTTAATTTCCCTCTATAGGATAAAGTATTTTTGAATTAAAGTATATTGATTCATTTGCAAAGTATAAGAGGGTTTTTTGTAAAATATGTTACTTATTGATAAATTTCAATTTCATAAAAGTAGTTATTTCCGGGTGAAAAAAAAAATCTATAAATCTTATAATTAATAATTACAGTTATAATCGAAAGCTGCAGTTCTTCCCGTTACCGAATGATGGGATGTACTGCCAGGACTTTTTTTATTAGATGTTTGATACTAAGCAGTTAAATCTATGTTCTTAAACAAAAAACTCTACAACTGAAACAGGATGAAATGGATCCCCTGTCACAGAGCAGCACTGACTAAAAATAAGTATATCTGATTATGTTAAGTGACATTAAAATGAATCTCCCTCTGGTCTACGTTAAAAGAGTGTTATTGTTCATCTGAGATTTGGACAGGTGCATTAAATCGAACCAGATGTTGGGATTTTGATTTCACTCTGTCCTTTCAGTCTTCATTAGCCCCATCAAATCTAAACACAATCCATTGTTTTGTTGCAGAAAGCAAACATCTCCTGCAAATTAAACTTGTCATGTTTTGGGCCAAATCTGTGCACTCTGGCTTTAAACAAGCCTGAAAAGTTAAAATACATTACGTCAATAGAAAAATAGCTGGAGGCAGAGTTTCCCCAGAGTTTTTCCTCTACATCATCTGATGTAATGCTTCTCTCCACCTCCTAGTTCTTCCATCTGCTGCTCACATAATTTAGATCGTAGAAAAGCACATCTCCTGTGATTAAAGATTTGATTTTTAGCTTAACAGTCTTACTCTGCACTGACCTGAGCTCAGAGCAGCTCAGAACTTCAGAGTAGATCCCATCTGACAACAAGCTCAAAAGAAAAAAGGTTGCCCTTCTGTTAAAAACAAGCTGTGCAAATCCTCCAATTTAGAAAGTTACAATAAATGTCATTTATTTATTCAAACAGATGGATGTCATATCAAGGAAATTACTTAATTAGTTTCTGAGGCAGATGCTCATGTTGCATTACTGAAAGTTTCATGCTGCTGACGCTAAACAGGACCATTCCTAAGATCACAAATTAGATAAAACTTAGACCAGATACGACTTTAGAGCAAAATATATTAGATGCATCAATAAAATAAAAGCACAGAAGGATATTTATTTACCTTTAAGTCTAAATAGATACATATAACAGTTTAATTAATTGTATAGGTAGTCACATTAATGAAAAACCTTCCTCATTAATGTGACATGAAACAAGCTGGAATCTTTTAATGGCGCAGCAGTTAAAACGCATAAGTAGTATTTTCTTTTACTAAATACAAATTTATCGAACCGGTCATAGTCAACTTTTATTTTTCCTTTGCCTTCTCGAGATAATGACGTGATTATCTCGTAATCACGAGAAAACGGTATTGATTTCTTTACATAAAGAGATGATTAACCTGTATGAGTAATGAATGATACTGGCCAACAACCCTGGATTCCCAGTCCATCCATCTCTGAGGTGTCCGTAGTCTTGCATTTGCGATACCGTGTGTGCACAAATAATTCTTTTTTCACTTTTCACATACAATAGGAAAAAATCTTACAGTTTTTTTTAAATGAAAATCTTTAATCTGGACTCATTTGGGGGTTAAGGCATCTTATACCAGGCGTAACACCGGGGCTTTTCAGAAAACAACCCGCGTTAACGACGCCGGAGGCATAGGTCTAAATCAGGGGTCGCCAACGCGGTGCCCACGGGCACCAAGGGGCTCTCAAGGACCACATGGGGTGCCCTCAACGCCTTTTGAAAACAGCAACTCAGCAGTGGGCTAAGTTTGAAATTTTATTATATGACTCTTCTTTTTAATCATTTATAGAGCATTTCATCATAGTAATCATATAGGGCATTTTAGCATTTACAGAGATTTTAAAATTATAATGTTTAAAGGAAAATTAGAAATTAAAAGTTAACAATAAAAATGTGTTTAATTTGGATGAAGTTTAGGTGAACGCTGACCCCTCTTGTTCATAGGTCAGTATTGGTAGCCCTTCCTATGATTCGATAGCCATGAAGTAGCCCTCAGCCTTGAAATGGTTGGTGACCCCTGGTCTAAATGATTATGAATCAGCAGTGGAAGCAAATCATCAAACCAACAACGTCGTCTCATAACCTAAAAGTTAATTATTTACAGAATTACACGTAGGCTGCTATGATTTATACCTATAAATCGTCTCCCGCTGTTGTGGTATTAAAGGATATAATCAGTTTTAAGAAACACCAATGATCCTGTTATGGCGAGAAAACTGCTTTCGTTATCTTTAGATAAGGACAAAATTAACTCGTTTTCTCTAGAAAACCACCATGAAAAAGTATCGACCACTCTTGGCTTCTGTACAAATTAAATATAAGATAAACTACCAAAGCTGACAAATGAAAAAAGTTCAGGCTATCAGGAAAAACGTTGGTAGGGACTCAACAGTAACACAGAATGAGATCACAGCAGCTTTTGTTTGAGAACATTAAAAATCTCAGAAAAATTAGTCTTTTAATACTCAGAGTTAACATTTGGTCCAGAGGTCGCTGATGACCTCAGATGGTCTTAAATAAATTCTCAGCTTCAGCTGCAATTCTTCCTTTTCATCCGAGTTAAATAAAGGAGAGAAAATTCACCTTCATTTTCTGACATTTTGCATTGAAATGATGAAGCTGTGAGGCAGCAAGCAGCAGACTGACCCAGAGGTTGAGTAGCATGACAAGTGGAGTCTTGGTTGTGTTGTCTTGTAAATCAGCATGAGTTAAACTGATTATGGGGGGGGGAGAAACTTGCAGAATCCCTGCATGGCTTCCAGGTGTAATATGTTCTGGTAACACAGAAACAAAGGTGCTTCATTTGCACATCAGAGTGAAACTGCAGGTCTAAAAAAAAAGGAGTTAGCTTAACGTCTAACCTGGAAACTTTCCCAGAACTCGATTTTAAAATAGGGTTTAAATCTTAAAGGGACTTTCCTGGTTAAATAATGATTTTTTTTTTGTACAAAAGTTTATTCATCACTTGACTTTGCCAGTTTTCACTTGGATGCCTATTGTTTGCAGTGTTGTGCAAAAATAGCATCAGTTTCCTCTGTCGTCTTTTGCTTCCTTTATTGTACTTTTCTCTAAATTTAATATGTGCTATTTAAATTTATTAAAAATCAATAAAGTAAAACACCTAGACGACATAATTTCTGACTGTTCTAGATTTTAGACCAACCCAAAATAATCTGATCTGATATCACACCCCGAAGAGATTTCTGCTTTAATGTTTACCTCATTCCTAGCTTCCGTCAGCATTTTTAGGGCTCCTCCAGCCTGGATAGAGATAAGGATCCACCCTGCAGGCTCTGATCTTGTATTCAGAGATGAAGGGAAGGTTTTAAACCCTCAGAAAGTAACATACTCGTGGATTTTACTTGCGGTTACTTGAGATACAGCCAGCCTCAAAGAGATATGCAACCTAAACTTATTGATTGTCAGTTTGATACACTGCAAGCAGAGCGCAGAGGATTTATACGTCTGCTGGAGCTTCTGTTAATATTCTGGAAGGGTAAAAGCAGCTGAGGTTGAGGAGACACGCTGAGGGAAGGTTTGATGTTGCATTGACAAACATGAGGAGAGCTTCAGAGAGCGCTGAAGAGGAAGTTTATCAGATAAACATCTGTCAGTGCTGCATACAGACACGTCATTAATTACACGGGATCTAAGTGGAAATGTTGACAGCTTCCTAATCAGAGCCTTTGAAGTAGTTCTTCGAGGAAAAGTGCAGTTTCAGGCCAGGGTTCCTACAGTCTGGAGAAGCACAAAACTTTATCCAAGTTTTTTTATTTGTTAGGATAAAAATGAAACAAAACAGAATATTTCATTTTTAGGACTTTTTCAATCAATCCTTCCTTCTTTTTGTCCATCTTGTTATGCTTCCAAGTAATCCATCATATTGTATTTCCATCCAGCTGTTTGACCATCGATCTGTTCCTCCATTGATTCATTTGATCTTCCATGTTTCTTAATATTTGTCCATCTATCTACTAGGCAATCCTTCAGCTCATTGCTCCATTAATCCTTTTTTTTGTCCATTTATCCTCCCTTTCCTATGTCAAACCAGACATCCAGGTATTGGAAGGTCCCATATAATTTAAATTGGGTCCCTTTGAGCCAAGAAAGGCCTGAAATTTTTCATTGAAATATGTGTAGCAACATGATGAGGCTTAATAAAAAGCCAATAATATCCTAATTCAATTCAATTCAGTTTAATAATATAAAGCCAATTCACAACACGTCATCTCGAGGCATTTTGCAGAGAAAATTAACTTTTGAAGTCTGTAATCTGAGTTTAAATGAATTATTACACCCATCAGTGATTTAGCAGGACATATATGTTAAAAGCTGATTGTAGCTAAGGGTTGAGTATTGGCATGGGTGTTACGATACTTGGGTCTGCTTTTCCTCAGAGTAGCTTTGCCTCATCTGTTCCTGTTGGCTGTGACTCCATCCTGGAGAGAAATATCAGCTGTGCTACTTACATCAGCACCCTTGTTTATAGATGCTGGAGATATGCTTGTTTTCCAGTGTAGTCCTGTTTCTCTGACCGTGATTGAGTGGATGTGCTCTCTTCGTCCTCTGGCTCAGAGCTCGTCTGCCTGGCTGTGTGTTTCCTGGACGTGGCTGCCTTTTGCAGCTGCTTTTTGTGTCTCTGTTTCCGTCTCCTTGAACCCCAGTCGGCCTCAGCAGATGGCCGCTCACACTGAGCCTGGTTCTGCTGGAAGTTTCTTCCTGTTTAAAAGGGAGTTTTTCCTCTCCACTGTCGCTACAAGCATGCCTAGTGTGAGGGATTGTATTTGAGTCAATGAGTCGATGCAATCAACTGGTTTTCCTTAGATAGAAAACTTTAAATCAATTTGACTGTATCATCTGGTTGAACTGTAAAGTGCCTTGAGATGACATGTGTTGTGAATTTGGCGCTATATAAATAAACTGAATTGATTGAATTGATACAATATTATCATGATATTGTGATATCACTATATATTGTTATGTTTTGTTATTGTTATGTTTTTCCCAGATATCAAAACTAAATGTACAGATAAAGATAAAAGAGCAATTGCTGTATATTTTCATGAGAAATTATAGATCATTTAGTTATTTTGTTATCTATGTTGTTTGGGGTTAGAGTCAGTCCACGTCTTCCACTGTGTCTGCCTCAGCTCTAGATATGGTGCAGCAAAAGCACAGCTCTATCTGCCAGAGCGGCGGTGCAGAGGTAGCCCATTTTCTCCAACTGTTTAGGTAAATGTTTAGTTTTTTTTTAAATAGATATTAGGAACACAAAAAAAATCAATATTAGATTGGGCACCCAAAAATAACGATATATCGTCAAGTCGATTTTTTTCCCACACCAATAATTGTAGCACCACGGTTCAAACCTCTGACTCCTTAAATTCAAATCATGTCTGTCCTGAGAAACCCGTTCCGGTTTTAGAAGAATCCAGAACTAAAAATATTAGATCAGCTGGAATACATGCTAGAATTCGCATTGATTAAATACTAAAGGCTGCTCTGAATTTAAAAGGAGGGTAAAACTGGTAGGAGCAAAGTCTATTAATTTTCAATTTCAATTCAGTTTATTTATATAGCGCCAAATTCATTCATATTAAAGAGGTCTATGACAAAGGAAATGTCAGGTTTCAAGTAGGGAACCTGAATAACATTGTTCACAATAATAAGAGCACAACTAATACATAGCTAAAATGTAAATAAAAAAAATCTGCCAAAGCTGCCATTTATAATATCTATGCTTTTGACTCAAAAAACAACTAAACATTTAAGTGACCCCTGAAAATGCATATAATACTTCACTCTAAATATTAATTATATTCATTTCTAAATAAATTATATTTAATTATCAAATTTATCATTTTAAATGCGTCTCTGGTTATCGATTGGGATGTTTTGTTATTTAATGGTATATTTAATATTTGAATCATGTATATGAAATAAAAGCACAGAAAAATAAATATATTGACTTGTATATTGAATTATTTAAAAGGACAACATTTTGAATCATTGCCCTGCATATATCTCAGTGATCACATCGTTAAAACCATTTCCTGACCCAAACTTTGGGAACCTCTGATTTAAAGCATGAGCTGCAGAATGCAGAAAGAAACCAAAGTTTAGGGGCAGCTCCTTTAACTGCAGCAAAGCTTGGGACACCGCATCAGTGCTGTACAGAAGCTGACACCCCCCCCCCATGCTGCAAGGCTGCGTGACAAATAAATAAAACATAATTAAAAACCTAATGCTGAAGGGACTTTTACTCCTCATCTTTTTATGACTTTGTGCAGATTGAATGAATCTCAGCCTTGAACATCCTCTAACTTTCTGTTAAATGCAATTTGACCTTTTTTTTTAAAGTAATCAACGAACACCAACTCTCCTCATGACCAGTTAAGCTGAAATTTATCAGACTGAGCATTACAATATCAGATGTTCCAAGTTTATCCAGAATATCCTTCCATCCATCTTGTTTTTCCTCCCTAGAAAAACAAACAATACACCTCCAGTGTAGCAATCAAATACTTGGAGCAAAACTGCAATCTTTGCACCTGTCAGGAAACAGTCTTAGCTTTTGATGTTTAGAAGTTACATCACCTGAAACAGGGTCAATTTGCAGTTTCTATGTTCTGTCTCTCTGCAGACTTTCAAGGCACAAAATGTTCTTTAGAAAGAAAAGAACAGGCGAGCAGATCTTATAGCTTCTACTGCCAAATGACGGCTGAGAAGAAAGGGAAACCTATTAGACTGCTTTATTAAAATTCAAGCTTTTAGCCTTCATCAGCTCTCACTGCGTACGGAAACAACACTTTCAAGGACATGGGTCTATTTGTGCTGCGGATCCTTTGGGTGGAGAATATAAAGGAATGATGAGTGCAGAAACAGTGTGGAAAGAGAGCAGCCATGCTGTTTACTGTGCTTTTTAACAAAAGTTTTTTTTTTGTTTCCCTTTTCTGGTATTTTTTGATAATTTCAGAGAAATCAGGCTTCTAAACTTTGAACGGAAATCTCCATGTCTGTTAAATGTGTTTGATTAACATCCCTCTGTTCTGTTTTTTACCCTTTCCCAGCCATTTATCTCTTCGGTATTGTTTTGTCCTGTTATGAGGTCTGATTTCCTGATTTCTCTCCCCTCCCTTTTATACCCTCTTCCTTCCTCACTCCTGGATTCTCCTCTGCAAACCGCTGCTTCCTCTCAGCTCTGAAATTTCATCTCCTTTTGGCTCATTAGGGAAAGTTGTTGACACCTTCCACATAACTTCCTCTCCATTCATCTCCGACCACTTCTAGCTGCACTGCTGCTATCTCATTACAGACATGACCGCCTTGACCTCTTTAGCAGAGCCTTCCTGTTTAGTCTCATCTCATCATATAGAAGAACAAAACAGATCCACCCCTTTTTGTACAATTTATTTACCTCCTTACTTTCTTATTCTTAACAGATTTTTACATAATCCATCAAATGCGGAGTGTTGGCCTGGTGGTTCAATCCCCACAGACTGCACTCTGGGTTCCTGAGCAAGACGCTTAACCCCGATTGCCCCCCCGGGTGCCATACAATGGCAGCCCACTGCTCACAAAGGGGAAGGGTCGAAATGCAGAGAACGAATTTCCCCATTGTGAGACAATAAAGGGATTCACATTTTACATTTCAGGGCTCGATGTTAACCATCGCCCGATCTCCCGGGGCAAGTAGTTTTTATTGTTGGGAGAGTATAAATTTCAGTGCATTGCAAGTGCAATGATCGCAAAAAATTATTATTCATCACTCAAAATTACTTTAAAATCAACGACATTCGATGAAAACGACTCAGAAGCGTTGCCGGCGGCATTTTTGTTGTTTTGTTCACATTCTCGCGTGATTTGAAAAAGCCGGGTGATTTTCCGCCAGATGGCGTGATATTTGTCCACCTAGCGGTAATTTAGATGTAGTTACCAAAACAACAAACAAGCTAGAAAGCGCTATCATATGGCATTCTTCTGTACAGTGATGCAGGTCATACATTAAAAAAATGTTCATTAAATTTTTTTCTCCCAGACATTGGAGAGGTGCATTTAATTGTTATAGAGCTAAACATGTTAGATTGGTGACCTGTTATATTATTATTGTCTTGTTGCTGCATTTATTTTGTCAGGGAAAACTAATCTTGAGTCAGTTAAAAGTCAGGGAATTCTGAAATGATGTCAGACTGTGGAAACCCTGAATAAAATAACTATGTATAATGATTCTCTAGAAAAGTGACATTATATTCATAGTGTTATCTTGTATAAACATACCGTGACTCTAAAATAAAAGTTATTCATTTGTGACATTGACTTCTGTCTTGTGATTTATCTTAAGTTTTTAACCTGTCAAGTGTTTCTTTTTTAGATTTTTAACATTACAATTCATATTTTTCCAAGCACACAACAGATTAAAGCAAAGTTTAGTTTGAAAAGAATGTGCAGGAAGGATTGAAAAGCATGTTAACACGGTAATGTAGGCTTGAGTTCATTATCTGACGCATGCAGATACACACCAGGAACCTGGAAACTTAAAAAATACTGAACTACAAAAAACATTTAAAAAACAAACATGTTTCATTGATATATATATATATATATATATATATATATATATATATATATATATATATATATATATATATATAATGAATATTAGGAACTGTATTTATCAAACATTATACTGGGCAAGTAAAAATTGTTTCTGGGCAAATGAAACGTGAAAGTCCCTTGCCCAAAAGGCAAGTGGTAAAAATCCTTAACGTCAACCCCTGCATTTACAAATATAGGAAGTATATAGGAAATGAGTGGGTGCTACTAAAGGCACTGACTTTAAAAAAACAATAGCTTGAAGCTTCACTGGGTTTATTGTTTTCTACAATCACAGAAAAAAAGAGCAGCAAAGTGCATACGGGCTGTATATAATTAACCTGCTACAAACACAACGTTGCTAACACACAAATACACAAAATGCATGAAAAGGAAAATGAAGCAAGGAAAGTAAGAAATTCTGCAAACAAGCTGTGCTTAGTGAAAGTGCTTCAAGCCGCTGGGGGGAGATGATCATCAACTCGATGGGACCAGACTCTCAGATTAACAGCAGGTAAGGAGAGATTAAGTGTTTAAAAAAGATTCAAAATAAATTTTGCTCCTCTGTCTTCTCTCTAAATGTGATTTCAGACGGCATCCCATTTATATTGTTTGCAAAGGATCTGGTCCAAATAAATAAATAAATCCGTGATCTAGTCCAATGTAACTGATGATTGTCTCCCCCTAGTGGTCTGGAGCACTTCAGGTATAATCAGCTAGTTGCAGGTTTGCAATTTTCATTTATGTATTTGCAGTGCATTTAAATTCCCCATATTTCAGAGCTCAGACTTTCTGAGCCATAAGTTTATATTCCCTCTGTGAAAATGTATTTGGTATCTTTGATTTTGGTTAAAGTTAAAGTGAAGATGTAAATTTTCCTGAGAATGTGTTTTAATCCCACTTTACATTCAAGAGTAGTTGTTTTGCACCAGTGTTTTAAAGTTACAATTTATCAAAGACAATGTTATTAATGCATGATTTAATATTTACCATGTATTTCTATACATCACATTTCTTTATATTGATCCATTATTATCTGCAGCGGGAAGGTTTCAAAGAGAACTGACCAAAACTTTCATATTTGAAAGATTTATGTTGCCACAGGTGAATTTCTTCCTTTAAAAAACTCTTTGAACTACAGAGCTGTCAGAGAGAAATGTCTGTGAACTTCTGGGATTCTGTTATTTGAAGACGAGGTAAACAGAAGTAGAAACGTTTTTGCTTCAACATCCTTGACTCACTGGATAAATCTATTACCCACAGGAAGAAAGCATGGGAAGGTACCTTAAACTATGGCGCTGTATTAACTGTAGCTGATTAAGAGGATAGTTAATGTTTGCAGGTTTTTAAGCTTTCAGCTCATGTCCACCATGTCTTTTTTTTTTTTTCTGTTGACAGGATATATTTTCAGTTTCCCTTTCTAACTCTGAATCCCTCCTCTTCCTTCCCTGACTGCTTAACCCTTTTCATTTGGCTCTGATTTGCTTGGTTTCCTTAAATCATTTCCTTTCCTCCCCACCTTTCATTCCTGTTTCCTCAATATAAACAACGTTTCATTTAGTACCTCTTGTCTAGTTATCTAAATACCAGGAAACTAAAATTGCTCTGCTATGTTTTATTCTGTAGAGACTATCTTTAATACTTCACTAACCTTATTTATGGTGTTTCCAAAAAGAAACTATGCACGCTTCTCAGACTGGCCAAAGCATTTATGCAGCTTAAGATTACACCCCTCTTCAATAAAACCCTGATAATCGTTGTCAGACAGTTTTATTTTCTCTGCCACAGCAGCAATGTTCCATCAGTGCCAGAGTCATCTCGGAGGGGATTTTGTGCTGAATGGTTGTGCTGTAAACTGAAACTTAAGCTTTCATCCTGTGTGTAACTCAGTCAGCACTTTAGGACCAAAAGTCTACAAGAAGGGACGCACGCGTCAACTGTTGTTAAAAGCTGAAAGAGGAGCCAAAACGCTTCAACCTTCACCGGTTTGTCACTTCTCTCCAAGGTTGGATCTTTTTACATAGCTGGTTCCTGGCCTGATGCTGTGAATCATGGGAAAGGAGATTCTTCAGCACCCCCCCCCCCCCCCCCCCCCCCCCACCAACCCCCGTCTGGGTTCCTGTTTAGCCTGTCTGCACAACTTCAGCTTCAGCTGGCAGCTTTTAGGCTATGAACAGCAGAGCTTTACTTCAGCTGAACAAACAGTGGAACCATTTAAAAGATAAATTATCCACCAGAACTTAACGACTGGAAAATAGACGGTAGAAGGATGGGAGATGGATTGACCATTCGTTGGTCATCAACTGCTTTTAGTTTAGTGAAGAAGTGACAATAAGCAATCAGAGAATCTCAGTCGTAATCACTCAAACTGTACTGGAACATCTCAAAAAAATCCAGATAAGTCATTTTTTCTTAAAATAAATGCATTTGTTCTTGGATTGAGAAGGTAAAAGATACACTTTGCCAATAGAACAAGACAATTTAGAATAAGAAAACACAATTGCACACTGCAAAAAATCTAAATCTAGACTAGTCAGTTTTTTTTTATTAAAATAAGTGTATTTGTTCTTGAATTGAGGAGGTAAAAGAGACATTCTGCCAATGGAACAAGACAATTTACACTTAAAATAAGAAAACACAATTGCATTGTCTTTTTTCAAGTGCATATTATCTAATTATCTTATTTTAGGAGTAAAATTACTGGCAAACTGTCTCATTTACCTTCTCAAATTAAGGGTGAATACGCTTAATTTAGGAAAGTTTTACTTATTTCTAGATTGTTTTTGCAGTGCAGTGTCTTATTTCAAGTGCATGTTATCTAATTATCTTACTTTAAGAGTAGAAATACTCATTCCATTGGCAAACTGTCTCATTTAACTATTGAAATTAGGGTAAATACACTTAATCCAAGAAATTTTTACTTATTTCAAGATCGTTATTCCAGTGTGAAGGTTGCTTTTCTATGTCCCCAAATCACAATTATGTGATTACATCACTTTTACTGACGGATAAACCTAAATGTTTTTTTCTAAATCATTTCTTTTAGCCGTTATTGTTCTGCATTTCCCTCGTGTCTCAGCTCAACACTGGAGGCATTAACATTTTATCCCACTTATCTTTTAACTTTTGGGCAAATTAACAGCTGATATCAAGCCAAACATCCCAACAGCAGCCAAAGGTTTGGGCTCTGAACTTAATTTGGAGACTTTTTATTGAATTAGTGGCAGAACTGAAGGAAAATTAAAGAAGGATTTTACATTGGTTCACTCTTTAACAACAATGTTGTAATTTCAAGGCTGAAAATCACAGGAAACAAGATTTTTAGCACTATGGCTGCCTCCAAAAACACAATGGGAAATTAATCAACATGATGGAGGGGAATGATTTAAAGGTCTTTACACAGGTCCACACCAGTGAAGTAAAATTAAGGGGCTGATTGACACATAATGAGGCCGGGGTCAATTACTCTGATAGAAAAATGTACATCTGCTGGGCAGCAGTTAACCACCAAGGTCTCCTGGCTGTGGATGTTAATGCTTTGGCCGACTGTGCTGATGGCCCCAGTCTGTGGAGAACCAGCTCATTCTGCTGACTTATGTCTTATATTCCTTTTTTCACAAATGGATTTTCAAAACAATTACGTAAAATGCTGGTTTCAGTTAGGGAACATATTTATATCTAATATGTAGAAGTACTAAATCCCTGAAAATGTGTTACTTGGCATGATTAATGCTCATTACATCACATGATTGACAGAAACAAGCTTCTTTCTGATCTTTATTTCCAATAGAGGAAGACTGATTCATCAGCCGGCTGATATTTTTTGTTGTTTAACGTATTTCTCTTGTATCATTGTTGGCCAATATGTGCTTGTTTGTCGAGTTGAACAAATGTGGTAGTTTTCAGCACTTTAGATAGATTTTATTTCATTTTATTGCAATATTTAATTTACTGTTGTCACCATAATTTTTTTCAACTGTTGAATAAGTTGGAGTTAGGTTAGAGATTGAGGTGGTGCAAAAACTTTCTTGTAAACTAAAGAGGGAAAAAATCTATAAGGTTTGCTGCTTCCTTTGCACTTCCCTCCTTTAGTTTTTCATTGTTAATATTCACTTGGATTTATTACTAAATGTTTGGATTTTTTTGTTTAAATAAAGACTAAAAAACTGATTTGGGTGTCTCCCGATATGCTTTATGTCTATGTGAGATCTCAATATCAAAGACATAAAATACTAGTAATTCTTCAAACATATGCATATGCATGTCCACAAAAATAATCCATAAAGTCTACTATTAAACTAAATGTTTTATTCTTCCACTGGTCTTACGAGAGTTGGAAAGTATTTTTTCCCCTTTAACAATTTCTTCTATTTGGCTTTTTGCATTAAATGTTTAAAAATAAACACAATATCAGATGCTGCTGTTTTTTGGAACACTTATTCTGTATTTTTAAATCAGTTTTGAGGAGTTATAGCTGTTTTTATTTCTTTTTATATCTGTATTTTTCATTGTAGAATGCTTACTGTTGTGTTTTATTCTAGGCAGACAATTTTAAGATCTGTCCTTAGCCTTTTGGCTAATTCTGGTGCATTTCCAGGAATGCTTTTAAATGTACACTGTCCTTGTCAAATAAATAAATCAAATTACATTTCAAATAGAAATGCATCATGGACTTTATTCCTCAGTTGTTGTTTTTTTGTTTATATCTAATGATTGGGACACAATTCGATGCTTTTGCAAATCTTAAAGCTTACTGTTCTGTCAAAAGAGTTTAATTTAAAGAGTTTCTACACAGACTGCTCTAAGTGACTGCTGAAATGACAACTTTCCATTTAATGGTACCGATTGTGCTCTTTGTTATAGGTTTCAGTAAAGTATTACACTTTAGGATAAAAAAACTTTGTTTATAGAAATAGTTTTTTTGTATCTAGAACTTCAGCAAAAGAGCCCCAATTATGCCTCACTTACCAGAACAAACTTGACGTTGAGCTCACTGAGCTGCATCTCAGACATGCAGTAAATACAGAAATAAAAAAAAAATGGCCTAGTGGTCAGGGGATAGAGCTTGGAATCCTGAGGTTCTGAGTTCGAGCCTCACTTCCAAAGACTGCCAAACTGGGTCTGACACTCAACCCCCAATTGCTCCCCGGGCGCCCCACCATTGCAGCCCACTGCTCCCCAACGGGATGGCTTAAATGCAAAGGTAAATTTCTCCAATATGAGATCAATAAAGTTCAATTATTATTATTTTTTAATAGGTTGAAATTTGTCTTTAACATATCTCCAATTCTATTTCTTTTTTTCATTTGTCTGCAGAATTTATTCTTATTACAGTGCTATGCTCCAACTATTCAAGTTATTTATAAATTACCAAATTCATTAAAACACAGTTCTCAGTCAATCCAACGTGCAACAAAGCCATAATCTGAACAATATAGCCGTATGAATTAAAAGAGAACGAGGGAACAACAAAACAGAGCTAACAGCTTTTGAGCAGACTCAATTAACTAGCTATTTGGAAGGATTCAGAGCACCTAATAATGTTTATAAGAACAATTAGTTTAACAATGCAGCACATACTGTAATATGTGATCACATTATCTGAAGAAAGGTTTTTTTATATCGATGTAAACATAAGCATTAAGTTTCAGAGCTGAAAGCTCAAGACTGAATGTTCCTCAACAAAAAAAAAATAATTAAATTCGCTCAAAACTCATTAGAATAGGCACCTGGGTGTCATTATCCTTGCTGAAATCTAATGGCGGCCCTTCTTAAACAGTTGCAGCAGCAGCCAGCCATGATCACGATCATCATCACTGTCTGCACACTCAATATGTGTGTGTGTGGGGTGTGTGTGTGTATGTGTGTCAATAACCTTTTGCCACTGCTCAATGTGACACTCTAAATACAGATTCCACATCAGTGACAGCAGGTCCCTGTAGAGCTCAGGAAGCGCTTGACGACAGGGGAAAACAGACCCAGCGTGTGTGTGGGGGTGTGTGTGTGTGTGTGTGTCCGAGTGAAGCAACAATCTCTTTCCCGGCTCAGCCACCTTGCTCTGATTGCTAATTAGCTACTTGTCAACAGTCTTTCCTGTCTCCTCTGCTGCCTCTTCTCAGTTACATGAACACAGGTCACACGGTTCGAAACACATTTTACAAAACTGCAAAAAAAAATAGTTTATTCCAGTATGTTGACACCAAGATTGGTTCATTTTGTCATTTGCACCTTTGTTTCCATTCCTTTGTTTCATTTTTTTCATCTATCAATTCATCTAGGATATACCACTTGTGAAAGTCTAAACCAGGTAAACGAATGCGGATCATTGGATGTGTTTTTGCCAGTTAGAGTTTCTCAGTTTTCACTGATGGAGACGAGATGAGTCTTGTTGTCACTTTAAATCAGTGTTTCCAGTTCTGGTCTTCCGGGTGCACTACCCTCATGTTTATGATTTATTTATTTATTTTTTAAATCATAATAACTGGGTAGAAAAGGGTGACAAGAGTTGAATAACATATCAAGTTCTAGAACAATCTGTCAGGGACTTATCAACTTAAAGCAGGCGTGCTGAAGCAGGAAAACAACAACAAAAAAGGAGTCAAAACCTTCACAGAAAGTAAAGCAGCTAAAATAAGCAAAAATATTTTTTGTTTAAAGGACAGGCAGAACCAAATCTAATTTTCTTTGCAAATCAGACATCTTAGAGTGCTATTTAAATGTCCTGAGTATTAACTTTCCAATTTACTGCACATTAGCACTGGTAATTTGGCAACCTCTCCTGGTTTAGGCAGGGCAACTATTGGTAGCTTCTGTTTTATTATAGAAGTTGTACAAGAAAAACTGACCATAGTAGCTCTATCCTGTTGGAGATAAGCAGCTACATTTCTACATTTTACATTGCGTCAGAGGCGGGACCAACACCCTGGTTCCCTGGTTTGCCAGTTACCACCTTCATAAGGCCCAGTTTTCAAATGTTAGATACAGAGGTAGTAAGGCTCTGGGACAGTGCTTTGGTGTGTTCACAACCGTCTTTTACAGAAAACACTAAACTTGCACAAAGTACCACCAGCTTTGTGCCCTTGTGCCTGTTTGACACCTGATAAAAAAATGTGCCTGGCGAGCGACAGTAATTCACAAGGCGGGTGAATTTGCATGGCATGTTTAATCTGGACCTCAACATAGTGAACCTGGATTTAATGGAGCAAATTTCAGTGTTTGTTTACTTTGGAAGGCAGAAAAAACCCACCAGCGTCTCTGGGTCCAAGGTGAAGGCAAGACGGATTTTTTTTTAGTTCAGAAAAGAGCAGCAAGGAAATCAGACCATGAACCCCGATAGAGAGCATCAGAGCTGGGAAAGGGCAGTCGGTCATGCTACCCTCTAAGCTAAGGAACCACAGCGGGAGTTAGGAGGATGACAGCGGTAGATTAGAAAAGTCCACCAGGTAGAGAACACCAGAAGCTGTGCTGGGGCTAAGGGATGACAAACAGTCTTTCTAGGGCTAAATTAAAAGAGACCTACAAACCTCTAAAAAGCATTGCCTATTTCTTCATTTGTCAACAGTCACTTTTTCATCCATTTTGATTGAAAAGGCTCACCTCCCTTTTGGTCCTTTACCCTAAAACAAAGCCACATCCAGTCTCTGATTGATTTTCTTGACAGAAATATCAACATAAGTTTAGATTTCTAAACCCTTGCAAATTTCCGTTTGCAAGCTTTGCAGGTACGGTGCATTTCCGCTTTGACCAAAAAGATGCCATTTGAATGCTAGAAATGCAACATTTGCCTTGCTTCCAGTGCTCCTGAGCCGCCCTCTAAATGTGTAAGTTGTTCATTAAGGGCAGGAATTTGGCGTTCGGTATAAACGCACTTGTATGATTTTAGCATCAGAGAGAAAAAAGTTTATGTTCAAATCCAGAACATAAAAGAATTCCTCATATAGCAGTGCTGTGTCGTTACTTTGCATATTACAATTCTTTGAATATTACAATAAAAAGCAGATTTTAAGGTAAAACAGAACACTTTCTAAACCTTACACACTGTACAAACAACTCGACCAATTCATTCTGTCCTTATAGACATGTGAAAAGGTCAGTGAAGCTTTAGTCTCACATCCTGAAGATTAAATCTTATTATTTCTGTTACTGGTCCTTACAAACAAAAGGCACATTAGTTTAAATCGACACACTAAACCACTGTGTATGCGAACATATGGTCGTCGGTCCTGTTTGGACCTTGTTATGAGACTGAACCAAAAGGCCTGCATCTAGCCTGCTGAAGGCAAACCCTGATTTCATTCAAACAGACCTAAAATTTGCCGCATTAGATAAGCAGACAGGAACACACAAAAAAAAGAACCACAAACGTTGCATTTTCAACAATGAGGAAACATTAAAATATTTGTCACACAGCGTATGCATTATGCAAACAGTGTATGCATTATGCAAAACGAATGCAGTGTAGTGAAGGGAACATTAAGACTTACCATGTTAAAGGCTTGTTTGAATCGGAGGGGGCTGGAAAGCCCTAAAAGTCTTTTATATGACAAATGCCTTACAGAAAACAGCCTAACATTCACAAACTATGTTTTTTGAAAGAGGATTTAAAGTATTTGCAACAGTGAAAAGCATTTCCAGGCATACTCCAGTTTTATCCACCAAAAAGGCAACATGAGGAAGGATAATAAGCCTTATTAGCGGCCTAGCTCCCACAATATCTTAGTAATTTTGTCAGTCAATTCCACATTTTTTTTTTCATACAGCCAGACGCAAAAAAAAAGGCTTGCATGTGAATGATGAATTGCAAACACAAATCAATCTGCACCTTTTTTGAAGATCTGCTCTATGCATGCAAACCTTTTGAAGATCAGGTCCGGGACTCTTGTCCTGCTGGCAGATGAACATCCACCAGTGTCCTTAATGTTTGCTAGCCACCAAAAGGTTTTCTTCCATTGACCTCCATCCATTTTTTCCCCATCAAGTTAACTGAATAAACACACCCCAACATCATGATCCAACCAACAGCAGGTGTCTGTGTCTTTAAAATCATCTCCCTTCCTAAATGGCCATCCCCCCATACCATCACTTATGACAATTTATTAATGAATGTGTAAAGATTCTACTATATATAAAAGCAATGGCAATAATAATGACCTTTCAATTGAAAAGTAGCCTGAGCAAAATAAAATCAAAGAAGTGGCCTAGCATCACTATTAGGCTGATTCTAGTAGAAATTTAGTCCTCTGCATTTGTCCCTAACTAAGGTGCCTTGGTCAAGGTCAATGACCGGTGTACCTGACATGTAACAACCATACCATGCATATAGCTTTAGGTTAGACTATATCATTTAGGCTATGTATGTATAAAATTAAATAAAATCCACCAACACGCTTTTTTTTAATTTTTTTTTCTAACAAGTACACTGCTGGCAGTTACTGTCCTTTAGGTTTGATCTTCACTTTAACACTGATACTTCTACTATACGTTTCCTATTTGTTTTTAGGGGTGTAAATAATAATCATTTTGTATCGATGCATCGATCCAACAGCCGACGATCCGATGCATCGATGCGTCCGCAAGAGAATCGATTCATGTTTTTTTTCCTCCGGTCAATTTTTATCCGTTTGCTCCTGGGCGTAATTCTCCCTCCCGTGCTGCGGTGGCGCTAAACCCATATTCCCTCCTACCTCGCTTCCTGGTTATACTCTTACAGCAGTGTGTCACAGTGAGTTTGACACAGACATTTTTGATTAATGCTCAATATTGAAGCATGGTCTGCGCTACACACTGTGGGTCTAGATACGGCCGAGGCGGCGAGGAAGTGGGGGTGAGTTTAGTCCGACGCAAAGGAACATGAGGGCCAAAAAGAGCGGAGATCCAGGTGGAAAAAGGGTCCCAGCATTCTAGTGCACCTCGCTCTTCTAGCGGGTCAAACTTCACCAGTTGTTCTCCGCAATTTCGGTCATAAAAACAAAACAAGCCGGCCTCATTGCACTGATTTTGTGCAGTTTTTTTTTGATGCAATGCCTTGCAGAATCTATAACGCAGGTGTATTATTATTTTTCAGTGAATGAGGTTTTAATAGGAATAGATGGAGTACAACTTTTCTACTTCTGTTATTTGCTGTTGTTTCTCAAACAAAAAGCATAACGATATTACAGCTTTCATTGATTTATTTCAAATTTGAAACATTGTCTAGCCTGTAAGGTGTAAAAAAAAAAAAAAAACAATTAATCGAATCGTATCGTGGTGTATTCTTGAGGATAGATAATAATCGAATCGTTCGGTCAGGAAATCGATACTGAATCGAATCGCCATGATGGGTGTGATTTACGCCCCTACACTGCAAAAAATCTAAATCTAGATAAGTCATTTTTTTCTTAAAATAAATGCATTTGTTTTTGAATTAAGGAGGTAAAAGAGACATTCTGCCAATGGAACAAGACAATTTACTCTTAAAATAAGAAAACACTATTGCATTGTCTTATTTCAAGTGCATATTATCTAATTATCTTATTTTAGGAGTAAAATTACTCATTCCATTGGCAAACTTACTCATTTACCTACTCAAATTAAGGGTGAATACACTTAATTAAGGAAATTTGTACTTATTTCTAGATCTTGATTTCTAAATCTAGATTTCTAGTTTTTGCAGTGTATTTGTTCTACATACAGTACTACTTGCTGCCAAGTCCAAACAGGCATGTTAGTGCAGCGGCAGATTGGTCGGGGCCATGACTAATACTTTTCCTGTCAACAACATCATCCAACCGATTAGGTGCATGCAGCGGGTTGCCCTTGATTTGATTTGGAAGTAACAAAATAAAAGGAGCCGAATAAAAACACAGTAAAGCGACACTTTATAAATTATTTCTTGGTAACAACTTTGAAAATTGATAAATCATCTTCCATATATCTTAAAGTCACGCACTGCTTTTCGTTGTCACACAAAATCTAATGCAAAAAAATGTGAAAAACTCAAAAAGGTGTGAATACTTTTTCAAGACGCTGCAAACTTGTGAGATCTTGATTTCTGTCCATAGAAGTGCCAGAAGTACACCGATTTGATGACAAGAAAAAGCATAGTCTCCAGAGGGGGAGTCATAAAAGGACACATGCAGGCACTGAGCAACCTCCAATGAGTCTAATGAGGTGGAGAACAGTCACCAGGCCTAATAGTCAAGTCACAGTATGTTGCTCCTCCACTGTCTGAGGTCTGTCTCTCTCATTCAATAAACAGTCGCTGCCTTCGTCAACTGCAGGGCGCCAAATGAGCCGACAGAAAATGCGCACGTTTCCATGCATTTCAACTACAGCCGCTCAGAATAAATCACATTCAAAATAAAGATTTCTCCATCCACCCTGACACAGTTATTAAAGCCTTGTACACGTTCAATCTGATCATTTTCTGTGCATTTAAAGGAGGAGCTGTTATGATTACGAAGAGTCCTGGATATTTTTTGGTTGGACGAAATAAAGCTGTTTGTGTGGTCTTAAAGTGCTTTCTTCGTCATTAAATGTGTAGTTCTCTAAAGGTCAGAGACGGTTCTCATTGTTAAGAAGAAATCTGGACTGACTCTTGCTGAGACGAAACGACACAAACAATGGTTCTGCAGATGAAACATGATTTCTACACTCAAGCGTCCACCTTGACCTTTTGTCTGAAATGTTTTGGGAGAAAGGAATTACTTTTCACTTCAGCGACAGAAGAGTTATAAGCCTTCAATCTCTTAGAAACTATTTCTACAAGAAGAGCTGCTGTAGATAATTTTGGACTTGTCTTTAAAAGAACATGATCACATTTTTTTAGGATTTGAAGCAACTCGTCTCAAGAGCTTTGTTTCGGAGAGACTACCTCACCCTACTGCTGAATTATTTGTTATTTTTGTGTTTTACACTTTGTTTTGCTTCTGTTTGTAGACGGAGCCTTTATGTTTACAATAGAAATGGAAGTGGGATACTACATATGTGCCCAGGAGGTAAAAAAGGAAGCAGCCTACCGAGGCTAGTTAGCACCGCCCAGGGGAGTGTGGAAACAATAAAGGAAAATCCAAAATCGAGGGGGAATAACAAGCAAAAATAAATTAGAAATAAAAGAGGGATAAGAGTAGAACAATGCTTGGAATACAGCTAAAATTCAAGCCAAAGCTGCCGAGGCGCTTAGATGTGTTGATGAATGTGTGAATAAACGTCCCTAATATCAATGCTATTGATAGCAATGCTACTCCTAATTAACCTGACTCCGCCAGATGGATTTGCTCCTCATATCCATCTGGAAACCTTCCGTTGAAGTAATTTTGGGAAGGGGTGAAAATACTGGTTAGGTGATTGGTCTATGTTGGTGATAGACGGGCCAAATAAACCCATCAGATCAACGAAGCATATGACGTACTAACAGAGCGACGACGAAGAGGAGCCAATAGATAGATGAAACTCTTGCCAAAACCAGTCGGGAGAAGAGCAAACACATCTTTTCCTCTGAGAAAAGCCTCCAGAGCAGTGTTTTGCTCTTCTTTCAGTGAAGAAATACTCTGTAATTCCGATAAAACTTGCTCGATAGCCACGCTAACGCTAGTTTCATCGGCTGAAGCCGCCATGTTATTTAGACTGAACTGTCGCGCTTCTCGTTGCGTCACACCTCAACCCGCCTCAAAGCCAACGCTGATTGGACGTTCGTTTGGTGAACGGCTCCAAATTTTCTTCAACGGAGAGTAGCCAGACTGATTAGCGAGTGAAACCTTGAAAGCTCGCGAGATCAGGATGGTCTCACGATGCAAACTCCTAATCTCTACATTGGAGGTCTTCAACAGGGGGTCTGTGACCCCTAGCGGTCCACGGAGTTACTGCATGGGGGTCGCATGAGTTTTGGTTGATTAGCCTTTTTGTTTTATAATCCCCCCTGCAGGTTTTTCTGCGAATTCAAATGTCTTTAAATCCACATTTACATGAATTCAACACACTGAAAGACATCTTCTGCCTCCATTTATCTGTTTACTACAGTCATCAATCCACACATTCAACGACACACAGGAGCTCTTTCAAGCTGGGCACCATTTCATTCACAACACCTGTCCCATCAACCAGGGAGATCCCAGGGAGAAATTACTTTAGTTACATTACTCCATATGTAATAGATTGAGTAAAGGACCAGTTTGATATAAGACAATTTCAAACAATTCATATAATTAGGGAGTCCCAGCTCCATCTCGCCATCAGTTTGGGGGTCCTTGGCCTGGAAAACATTTGATGATGTGTCCCTGTTTAGTTTGCTAGGAACAGGAATTTTCTTTCCCTTTGATGTGCTGATTGGGGGCTCTGGTAAGGATTCACTAAAACTAAGAGTCGCTGAAGATCGCTTTATGTAATTAATGTTGGTTAATCTTCATCCACACCAAGTTGTTGTTTTACTAGGATGCTTTATAGGACAGTTGGGCTCTATTATGTAGCTGCCTAAATCATCACCCAATGGTTTTTGGGCCGTCATAGGAATTTTATATGACTATGCTCCTTTAAAATTATTCTGTTACCCACAGAGGGCGGGAATCACCATAGAAACAAAGCACTGCTCTTTCTAATCAAATTTTTTTTTTTTTAAGTTTAATTTTCTAAACAAGTAGTTAGGCATTACTTTACTTCACCAGGAATAACAAAAGTATGGTGGAGTTTTTGGCAGCACCTGCTCCTCTCTAACACTTGGTTTTAATTTAGTCTCTTTCTTTGCCAACTCTATGTGCAGCCTTCTCAGTCAGAGCTTCTGCCTGCTGAAATAGCAAACTAAAAATAATAGAGAAAAAGGAAAAGAAAGTACAGAAAGTAAACCGGAACCACCCGTCAGGTGCCGACGTTAACATGACTGCTGGTTTTTCTAATGCAGCTGGCTTCCTTGGCAGCTAATTAAGCAGCAACATGTTATTTTAAACATCTGAGAGCTTCAATTCTAGATCTCCGCAGATGCAGGAGATGATGAGAAATCTACCTGTGGGGACCGTTCCCCGTTTAGCTCACAGCTGTGGTTTTATAGCATTTTTCCTGTGAAATTGTAAACGTCACTTGAAGATTCAGGGAAAGATGTGGAGGCTGAGGCAACATGTAACCATAGAGACGATTTAAGCGGTGAAGAGGAGGAGCTGAAAACTCTTACAAATAGAACATTCAAAAAGTATGTAGGGGGGGTTAAACACATTCAGTTAATTTGTTATTACTAAGGAAGTAAAAATGTTTTATGCCTTCTGACGCCCTGTAGGGTGGAACATATAAATTTTGCACCCTTATATTACGTTAACCTTCCATTTGTACAAATTTCATTTGCTATAAAGCCCTCCGTTTCTGCTGGACTCTAATCACTAACTGTATGTGTTTTTCACCATCACACGCTGACCATCACATAACAAAATTTATTCACATAAAGAGGTCATTCTGCAAGCATGCTGCTCTTATTTTGCAAACAAAATCGATGATTTTGCTTAGTTTTAATGCACTGAATTCAAAGTACAGTCTGCACATTATTTCACTCAAATACTAAGGTGGCATATTAGTAACTTTGAAAAGATATTATTTTTTAGTTATTTCTAATAATTATTTAATCACTCTTTCCACGTCAATAAGATTTTTCTGCTGCGGCTGTAGTTGTGATGGAGCCCTGAAACACCCTAATAGTGCGCAGATCTACTAAAGAGGTTCTGTTTTCATGGACAACAGCTGAAGACAACATAGTCAGATTGGAAGTATTATATTTCACCTAATATGGCATTTAGAGCAATTTAATGTTTCAATTGTAGTTCGAGAGGCCTTATATAATTTTCTAGTTACAAGGACTTTCGTATGCAGCAGCCGAGGAATATTATACTCGGAGATAATCAAATTTTATTTTCAATAATAAGTTCATTCAATGACCCTCCTATCAACAATAATCATATTTACTCATGTGGCCCTTTCCCATCCTTGCAATAGAGAGAGAATAACTCAATTGATTACAACACCAAAAAAAAAAAAGAATCCCCACTTAAACCTTAAAGAGGACATTTTTTTTTCAATAATACATGGTTAAAAAAAAAAAAAAAAGTGAAAAAAAGCTACATTCCAGGAATCAGTTTGAAAGAACTCAATAAAGTCATAAAGAAGGTTTCTGCAAAAGTGACAATCCTTTAAAAGCAGCCGATGGCTCATTAAGTGCTGTAGCATTTGATTTATAGGGTTGCAAACGGCGTGTGAATACATGGTGTTAAAGCGGTTACAAAAGGTCCTGCAAGTTCAAAACTTAAGCCCAATTTATACTACCCTCTGAAAACCGATCCGGGTCGAGCTTGGATCCGTTAACCGTGCTGAGCTTGGTTCCTTATGATCAGAAAAACCAGGCTAGCACGGTTCCTCGCCTCCTAGTGGTGATCTACTGTAGGTAAACAAGCAAGGAACATGCCGGCGCCCATAACATTCAGAAAGTTTGCGGAGATTCAGGCGAAAAAGGCAGGATTTGGTGAATTGACTTGACAGAGTGGGCTCTTGGGAAGTGGATGTGACAATCTAATCAGGGCTTAAAGATGCAGGAAACGACAGGAGTTGAGGTTCATTAGACAGCTAAGCAGAATCATCACTGGAAATCGTGTGGCACGGTATGGAAGTAAGTATTTTTATAAATGTCTGAAATTTCATGATTATGGAGGCTGACATATGCTCTTTATTATCTGAGAACTGCGACAAGCACTACTGATGAGCTAGTACCATGTTGGCGCGAATCTGTTGTATCTGGCATGGTCCAGTTCAGTTGTGCGTGCCATTTACACATTTAACAGTTATCTCAGCTACCATGCTGGGACTGATCTCGGCACCGTTTCAAAGGGGTGGTGTAAATGGAGCTTCAGACTAGTAAACAAAAAAATTTGACTAGAAAAAAACAAAAAAATAAAACAAGCAAACTAAAAACAGATTTTGTAGCCAACGCAAAAATGCTGCAAGTAGGAAAAACAACTTTAAAATTAAGAAAAGCTGCAAACAAGGGCATCATAACTGACGTGCTCCGGACCACTAGGGGGGGACGATCAATTGGTCTTATGGGCCCAAACCATAGAAATTATTATGCATTAATGTCTATGGACTAGTCCATTAAAAAAAAAAAAAAAAAAAAAAACAAGATTCCATCCTGAGGAAATCTAGACTAAGTAAGAAAAGATAATATTTTCTTTTCTTTTTTATCGTTTCATCTGAGCATCCCTTTTTTCTAGTCTCATGACTTCATAATTGTTGGGATCTGGGGATGTACCACCTTCCACCAGCAGAGTGCGCCGTGGGTCTCCTGGGCTGGAGCCCTCCAGAACACCTGAGACTCATCTCATCAGGAGACCTTCCCTTCATAAGCAGCTGCCAGACCTTCCTTCAACGCCGCAGTGTTGACCTTAGTTTGGTTAGCAACCTGAGCCTCTGTTACCTGAAAGAATCTAAGTTGTCTCTAAGTGAGAAAACTGATTCTAACCCTCCTCTGTCTTTGCTCACAGAAAACCCGTCTCAAGCCTGAAGCTCTGGGTGAGCTTAACCTGCCTTCCAGCCCTGGTGAGCCAAACCTGAAGATTCCTATTTGGATTTCCCCTGCTGCTCTCTGAGAAGAGCTGGAAACTCTGATCAAGGTCTGCCATTCAAAGTCAGAAGCTAGACGCTGCAGCTGCTTGTGTACTCTGCTGAATCAACAGTCTCTGGACCCAACGGTTCCCTCTCTCTCAAGACAAGCCTGGACTACGTCAAGGTAGACTCAGAATTATCTTAAGGACTCAATCATCTGACTGCCCAGCTAATCAAACTATCCATCTCTGCAGACTTCAGTGAACCCAACCCAGACCAGTTCCAGATCCAGTTCATGTTCTTGTGTCAACTATCTCTAATAAACTCTGTTAAACTTTTACCCAGCCTCCGTTGTGTTCTGCGTGTGGGTTTGAATTAAAACCAATCATGACAATAATCATCTCCCCTTTGTGGTCTGGAGCACTTATGAGGTCATAGTTTGGAGCTTTTCTTGTTTTGCAGTTGTTTTTGCTATTTTCAGTACTTTTTACTTTGCATGCATTTTTTCGGTTTGTGCAATTTGTATGTTTGCTGGTCCAATCCTTAAGACTGAATGTCTCTGAATTTGCTGTGAAATCATGTATTCTCTGTCTGCAGCCACAGCCAATGTAATTTAGAAACCTGTCAAAAAAAAAACAAGCAACGCAGCATGAAACTGCTTATGATAATTACATGAAGGGCTTTAAAAGACGACTGATTTTAAACATTTAACTTGAAAGACACCCAACTGATTGTTTTAATTTCACAGAATAAAGAACATATGAGGAAGGAAACATCTAAGAGTCTCTTCTTTAATTTATAGAGGCTGAAAAACAACAGACAACTTTTACTGATTACTCAGCTAATTGTGTGATTTATAAAGCTCTTTAACATCGTTAGGAAGGTAATCATGAAAATTACAAAAGAAAGCAACAGAAACACACACACACACTCAGATCTGTCATATATCATTCCTCTGTAATCCCTAGGCCATCCCAGAGGATTCCTCTGCAATTATAGCCTTGGAAGAATTATACTTTGTTCAGCAAATACCAACATTTTCCATTTATGAGACGAGGTGCCCAAACATGCCTCAGAAATGCAGCAGCGGGTCTGATGAATGGGAAGGATGAGGAACTGGCAACAGTTAAACATGTGACAAAGAAAACCGCTAAGCCAGGAAAGATAAGAATCACATTCCTCATGCAAAGTACCCCCCCCTGCTTTATAGCAGCGCCCAACTTCTGCAAGACGAAAAATTAAAGTTTGGTTTCATGATGTTTGTATTTTATCCATTCAGTTATGGGAATGTGTGTGTATGTATTTAACGGCAGGATTTACGATAAAAACTAGAAGAAAAAAAAATTAACAGAATAACAAGAGATTCAAAAACTGTTTTTGTTTTCACCAAAAAGATATAGATAGGAAAAAAAAGACGTTGCATGAATCTGTCCCACCCTGAGGGGAATACTGTTAAAAATGCATGCATCTCAGCTGCAGCCTATGGCAGTCAGTACAATAAGAGCGCTTTAAACATTTAACGTTGTTCCATAAATTCCCTGTGTGAATGAACACAGCTTGACCTTTAAGAGCCTACAGAGTTCACTTAAAGTCTACATAGCTCTAACAGTGCAGTTCTACATGTTGACCAATCTAGACTTATGGGTAGAAGTCCATGCTTGTTCAAATATATCCTCTGTTGTCATGGTATGAAGCAAAAAATATATATATATAAATTTGGTCACTTTCTCTTTCTATTTTGCAAAAGAGAAAAGAAACATCTCAAGCTATTAAGAGTGAAACTGGAGGAGGAGGACAGAGTGCAAGATGCTCAGTTTTAAAAACAACTACGTCAACAGTGGGATAGGCTACTTTTAAATAGTCAGGCTTAGCAGGCTGGATCATGTAATATCAGAGAGGACCGTCTGAAGGCATTTTCACTTATGAAACCTATTGGGTAAAAAAGATTCAATTTCTGGAAATTCGTTGCAGCATTTCTGAAATCTAAAAAGCTTCAGCTACAGTTTTCTCTTCTGAAAGTATAAAGACATTTCCTTTACTTAACCAAACTGCTTATTCTGCAATAACATCTTTTGCAGCATTCTAGTCTGACTTAGTTCAAACGAATAACACAACAATAAGGACTGATGGATTTTGGATTGATATTCCAATTTATGTTTCATACCTTCAACATTTCGAACAAGCTTGCACTAAACCACAAATAGAATCATATACTCTGCATACGACAATGTTCCACATTTAGCTAGCCACACCATAAAGGATATTTAACCCTCGCTAGCACTGATTTGTTCGCTTGCTCCAAAACCTGTTTTATACACAATAAATAATATTGTAATTAGGGATGCACGATATTGGGATTTTGGCCGATATCCGATATGCCGATATTTTAAAACTCATGTAGCCGATAACCGATATCGATGTTAAAGCTGGACAAAAATAAGTAGTCATTGAAAATAGCAGTTTTGTTATCCATTTCTGACAATTTGAAAAATATACTGAAATATATTTTCATATGCGGATATCAAAATGATTTTTAAAAACGCGGTATCGATCTATTTTAATTTCAAAATCTCGTGAAATTTCATCATTCTGTTACAAGCTCTTGTGATATTTTGCAAATTCTTGTGAGATTTTGTTAGTAAAATAGATCGATACCGCGTCAATATATCAACATATAAAAATATGGCAACATTTCGTGAATTTTCGGGGGATTTCGTAGCATAACGACGACATATAGCAATATTTCATTAGTAAAAGAGATTGATCTGGTGTTTTTAAATGGCAATATATCAGCATATGAAAATATTGTGATATTTTAATGTATCAATATTTTTTCCCTCATCTTTAGAAGTTTTTAAGTCTGTAAAAAAGAAGTTTTTGAGGAAGAAGAAGAAGTAGTATTTTTTTTTCTTTTTTAGACTTTAGAAACTCAGAAGCTGATCAAATATCGTGTTAAATATCTGTGGGGTGGCCGATATTCAGTTTTAAGGCCGATACCGATAGAGGGCCGATTATATCGTGCATCCCTAATTGTAATCATTATAATACCAAAAATAAGGACAATACTTTGCAGTCATACCTTTCTGTCTTCCAGCTAGGCACTAAATAAAAGGATAAATGCAAACCATCAATTTCCTTTAACAAAAAAAACCTAGAATACCTGAACAGTCTTTTCTTTTACTCAATCAAAAAAGGAAGATATATTGTTATTAAAATAATGTGCCACATAACATGTCCCAATGTCATTCCTTATGAATATAAATGAACTAGAAAAGCACTTTGAAAGCACAGACCTTTGCAAAGCAGCACGTTTTGCCCCACATTGTGACTTCAACCTATAGCGAAAACTTACACATGATCTGGATCATTATGCAATGTTAATGAATTGCTCCGTGTCATGAGGTTCAACTCTGGTAAAGTTTATAAATAACACACAGCGTGTGTCTGCAGCCTCTGGTGTTTGTTCTGCTCTCACCCTCTTCATTCACTCTGCTCCCTTAAATGCAATAAATTGTTACTTTGGCCGAGGCCAACTCTAGTGGAAATTGCACAAAAATCTGTTTAGAACTTTTCAAATAGTCATGCTTAAAGACAAACAAAAAAGACCAAAAACATAACCTCCATAGCAGAGGTAACCAAAGGCAGAGGAATCACTGACATTATGTGTATGGCATAAATAATATATATATATATATATATATATATATATATATATATATATATATATATATATATATATATATATATATATATATATATATTCTTTACAAATTATTAATGTTATATTGAAAAATGTTAAATAATTTGGGTCATTTACATCTTTAACTACAATTTTATGTAATTTGTGTCTTAGTATATGCAGAAACAACCTGACAACACATCCAGCAGGGGTGGTGATGAAAACTATAAAAAGCCATAATTATTAATCATCCTTTTTCAATGTAAGGACTGTAAAAATGTTAATGATTTCCTTAGGTGTTCAGAAGAAAACTTAAGAAAAGATTGAGGAGTGAGGTGCTCATTAGTTAATTATTAGCTTATCCGTAGCCAGGAGTGGAATAAAACTGAGGTAGAGCAGAACACATGCAAGGTCAGAGTTTCCATGGTTTTACACATTTATAGTTAAAGAACTGCATTTGTTTCTTCAGGCGAGATTACAACATTCTGCAGCATACTGAGCTTTGCAAAAAAAGCATCTTTAATGTGTGATAAGATGGTGAGAAAAGCTACAGGGAAGTTGTAGAAATAGACTGAATAAGAGCTTCTTCCAAAAGAAAAAAAAAACAACTAAATCAGAACCCAGGAGAGCCATACCCCCTCAGGGGAGGAAATGATGCAGACACATCCCCTTAAATGACTCTTCAGGAAGACTCCAGCTCTAAGTGGGCCAAGGTATGCATTGTGCACCCTGTGTGGGGTCAGCTAAATGGCTAAATGGCTTTAGTGCTTCTGCTCTCGCTCTAATGCAACAAACTGAGAAGCTTTAGACTTCTTAAGATGAATGTTAATGCATCAAGTCATAAGGCAGGAAATACTTGGCATAGTTTAAAGTTTAACCATTAATATACCAACTTAGATGGTAAACAGATAAATACATGAAAAGTCATGGAAAATTAATTACTAAATAGATTTAACTCTTAAAAATATAAACCACAGCCTTTAATGCGTTTCTTTGAATTGTATTTGATGAACCAAAAAAAAAAGTTTTAAATTATACATTTAAATGTCTATCTGGGTTTAAATTAACCTCAGTATGAGAGTTTAAAATAGAGATGCTGCAGAAACCTGCCTCTCCTATAGGAGAACCTGTCAACAGGAATATTAGCCCTTATTTTGCATTTATGGGAGAACAAGGAGAAAAAGAAAAGAGGCTCGGAAAACAGTTAACAGAAGCTAAAGGTAGTGGAGGATATGAAGGAAGCACTACATGGTGCTTGCATCAAATCAAAACGGAACACATGTACAGTACTCTGATAAAGAACTAAAACTGCACTTATTTCTGGAAGATGTTATCTTTAGCACCTTTAGCAGGTGGTTTTATTCAACATGAAAGATGGTCAGAGTTAACTCTAGCCTGATATAAGGGGGTTCCAACTGCAATTCTGTTTGTTTTAGACACTTTGCAGCTCAGACACAGCCTCTTCAGGTAGCTAACTTTCTCCCTCCGGATGTTATACAACTGACCTGGTAATGACACCGAACCATTACCCTGATTCAGGCGGTCGTCCCGCTGTAGTTTCTATGGACGCCATTGTGTTAAGAGGCTTACCTTTCACCAGCACAACCGTTAACATGCAGTGAAAGCACAGATCAAATGTTCAAATCAATGCAAACTCATGTCAAAGTCCACAACAAACTGAGTATCTTAATCTAATGTAACGGAGCTGATTCCACTTTTCAAAGGGAGATCGAAACCTTTAACATCGGAATTTGGTTAACCGATTCCCTAAAAGACCTGCAGTTTAACTGCAGCAGAAGGTGGTTCCTTGGTGCACCGACTCAAGCAGGGTGAAGCTGTTATTTTGAAAACAAGGCAAACCTTTTCTTTCACTTTGATCCCATGATCTGAGGGCCTGTCACACCGTAACGATTTAGGCAGTGTTTGCCAGACGTCCCAGAATCTTCTAAAACGCTTTGTATTCTTTTTAATTTTGGGCGTATACATAGAGTATACAGCCTAACTTATGCATAAGGCATGGCAGTGTAATGGCTGTAACGGGATTATACATGACGCAGCATCAGTTTAAGCTGCCCAGGAGCAGCGATGATACCGCCCAGCCCCCACCCCCCCACCCAAAAAAAAAAGAATAAGTAAAATGAAAAAAACAAGAAAGAAAGAAGGTTTGCAGTCGCAGGAGATTCAGCAATATGTCTGTTACGAAGTTTGTTGGTCCTGGCCGTGGGCATGAACGCAGGAAGGATCCATCACACTCACCTTCTCCCTTACCCTATTATGGGGATGCAGTCAGGAGGAAAAGTTACTCATAGATTTTGATTAAGCTGGACGCCACGACTTATGAGTCACTTAAACTTAATGTATGTCAACGATCAGATAACTTACACGTAACTTCTGCCCCACATATAGCATACGTCGGGAAATTTTGAGCATGTTGATGTGTGCCAGCGTGTTTCAGTGTGCTCATAACTTACCCAATGTATGCCAGTGTTTTTGCCAGACTTTTTGTACGTTTGGCATGCGCTGGTCTAAAAAATCAAGGTGTGACACAGGCTTTAGTTTATAGAGAAACGAGGTGTGAAAAAGCTAAGAAGCTTCTTAAGAGCCACCCTTTGTTATTTCATTCATCTCCATGAGGTAATTGGATACTGTACATGTCATAACAACGTATCTCTGCTTCTGTCTCCTTGAAACCCAGTCGGTCTTGGCAGATGGCACTGAGGCTTGTTCTGCTGGAGGTTTCTTCCTGTTAGAAGGGAGTTTTTCCTCTCCACTGTCGCTACAAGCATGCTTAGTGGGAGGGATTGCATTCGAGTCAATGAGTCAATGCAATCAACTGGTTATCCTTAGATAGAAAACTTTGAATCAATCTGACTGCATGATCTGGTGAACTGTAACGTACATTGAGATAACATGTGTTGTGAATTGGCGCTATAGAAATAACCTGAATTGAATTGAATTAATATACACTCACCGGCTACTTTATTAGGTACACCTGTCCAACTGCTCGTTAACACTTAATTTCTAAGCAGCCAATCACATGGCGGCAACTCAGTGCATTTAGGCATGTAGACACGGTCAAGACAATCTCCTGCAGTTCAAACCGAGCATCAGTATGGGGAAGAAAGGTGATTTGAGTGACTTTGAACGTGGCATGATTGTTGGTGCCAGAAGGGCTGGTCTGAGTATTTCAGAAACTGCTGATCTACTGGGATTTTCACGCACAACCATCTCTAGGGTTTACAGAGAATGGTCCGAAAAAGAAAAAACATCCAGTGAGCGGCAGTTCTGTGGGCGGAAATGCCTTGTTGATGCCAGAGGTTAGAGGAGAATGGCCAGACTGGTTCGAGCTGATAGAAGGGCAACAGTGACTCAAATAACCACCCGTTACAACCAAGGTGGGCAGAAGAGCAGCTCTGAACGCACAGTACGTCGAACTTTGAGGCAGATGGGCTACAGCAGCAGAAGACCACACCGGGTGCCACTCCTTTCAGCTAAAAACAGGAAACTGAGGCTACAATTTGCACAAGCTCATCGAAATTGGACAACAGAAGATTGGAAAAACGTTGCCTGGTCTGATGAGTCTCGATTTCTGCTGCGACATTCGGATGGTAGGGTCAGAATTTGGCGTCTACAACATGAAAGCATGGATCCATCCTGCCTTGTATCAACGGTTCAGGCTGGTGGTGGTGGTGTCATGGTGTGGGGAATATTTTCTTGGCACTCTTTGGGCCCCTTGGTACCAACTGAGCATTGTTGCAACGCCACAGCCTACCTGAGTATTGTTGCTGACCATGTCCATCCCTTTATGACCACAATGTACCCAACTTCTGATGGCTACTTTCAGCAGAATAATGCGCCATGTCATAAAGCTGGAATCATCTCAGACTGGTTTCTTGAACATGACAATGAGTTCACTGTACTCAAATGGCCTCCACAGTCACCAGATCTCAATCCAATAGAGCATCTTTGGGATGTAGTGGAACGGGATATTCGCATCATGGATGTGCAGCCGACAAATCTGCGGCAACTGTGTGATGCCATCATGTCAATATGGACCAAACTCCCTGAGGAATGCTTCCAGCACCTTGTTGAATCTATGCCACGAAGAATTGAGGCAGTTCTGAAGGTAAAAGGGGGTCCAACCCGTTACTAGCATGGGGTACCTAATAAAGTGGCCGGTGAGTGTAAATAATGCTAATATGCAAAAAACATTCAAATGGAAAAACAGACAAGTGACAAAATAAAAGACAAAAACAAGGCTATCAATCAAAAATTAGGTGTGCAGACTGGATGGGCTGTATATTCCGGGTCCCTGATGACCCCCCCCCCATGGAGACAGACAAGGTTTATAGGTTTATACCAATCTTTACTCCAAGCTGCTTTTTCACAAACAGACCTTACATATGACACTCTTGTAGTTACCTAACTCTGTCCTCAGTTAACTGGAAATAATCGGACATCACTTTTACAAATGGACTCTTGAGTTCAGCTTTCAATTATTAATGATGCGATGAGGCCACTGGGGGCAGCCTTTAATCCATGCCAATGCAAGTGGGCCCCAAGGTCAGCAACATTACACTGCAGCAGCCCGCGGTTGGCACAGATTTACTGGGAGAAAGTCTGTGAAATGGGGCCTCTCATAGTTTAGCAGAATACAGAGCCGTATAATGAAATGGCCTCCAGCCCACGGCAGGCAAAGAGGGGAATTAGTTGGAGCCTGGGCCACATCAAAGTATTTCAAGGAGAGTGAGTTTTCCTTTAGACCATCACCCCACTGGGTAGCCATTTTCTCTGGAAACAGGATTCACAAAATAACCACAACAATGTTGCAGTAGAGGGCCAGGGCGATAATGAGTGAGGGCCGTGTGTTTTGGGACTTCTCTTCGCAACGCTGCCTTAATTCTACTCATTATTTTGTGAAGGACAGCGAGAGGATGGCCCTCACGGCTAAGCAGGCTCTGAGTGGAAGAAGTTGAAACTAATTTTAACTTTTAGAGAGCCATGCACTTCAAATGAGTCTAAACGAGTTGCATAGCAACAGCAGCAAAAGTATTCGTGTTGCTGTTTATGTTTAATGGCAGTAAAACCCAGAGAGGTGCCGCGTTCTTGAGAGCTTCTTGGTGCTAATAAGGAAGTTCTGGTTGGGTTTGCAGTGGAGCCTGGACAATTAGCGTGTCTGTAATGGTTTTGGTAGAGCTCAGCAGTAAAGATCCTGCCAAAGGGGCTTCCAGCCAGCTGGGAACTGTCACGGTCTCTGTGAATAACCCACACACAGGGAAAACTTTCAAATCCACTGAACTACTTCAGGATTCCTTTACATTTATAAACCCACTCCTCTGCAGCAGCAGAGAAGAAAAAAAAAAACCCTTGCATGTCAGAAAACAACTGATATCTTTCCATCACATCTGTGGCACAATCAGAAAATGACAAATCACTCAAATAGAGTTTTATTTCCACACACAGGCTGACGTTTGACAGCTCAAACAGATCTAAATCTGCAGAGAAAAGCTTTGTGCTTTTAGATAACAACAAGAATCGCTCGTCATGAGTAATCACCCCTTCTGTTTGGTTTTAATTTGAGTCTCTGGTGTGTTACGATGCAGTCGGGGGGGTTTGTCATGTTGAGTCCAGGTCTGTCCCTATTCGGCGTTCTTTTTAGCAGCAGCTTCCATAAAGATAAATGCTCTAATTGCACACAGCAGACTTCCATCGTTACTCCCAGCAGTTTTTTTGTTTCCACCAAAGGAGGATGCTACCATCATTTCCTCTCCCATGAACACTTTTCCTGCTGGGAAAGGCCTTTCACTGTTGAATGAACAAAAGCCCTACCACGTGCACATAATACCTTCAATAATCTGTTAAACTCTTTGTAGTCCTGCAGCGTTAGAAGCCTAGGTGGCAGGATGGAATCATTCATCTGCTCCAGACGGCGTTTTCTCAAACGACTTCCCTCCTGTCCACCTCACCTGGTCAGCTCAGTCATTTCCTCACTGGCTCTTTTAAAACCTTCCCCTCCATTTCTGAAAAACTTCTTCATTTCCAACACAGTCTCTTTTTGCCCTCAATGTTTGAATCTGCAGAAACGCAATTAGTGGAAATGGGCTGCTCTTCCCCATCGTGGCTCCAATTTGGGATTTAAACTGATAAGCAGAATGCCCACCTCACCCCACCCCTTTCCCCCCAACGTAAAACCTTACCTACCTGCTGAAGTAATGAATTACCCTCCAACCTCCGATTCATTAAACATTTTCACACAGGATAATAAAATTTGCTGAGATCACAGGTGTCCCAGATACTGCAGACTGGTGTAAGGCGAGGTTTTACTTGCCATGCTGCTGATGTGCCAAATTAGGGCTGAATACTAATAGCTGAAGAGATAAACTTCTTTATGCACCTCATTCTCCATTCTACCAGCTTCATGTTCCCTTTATTTCACTTAATGCAGGACCAAAAATAAGATTTAACTCAAGTTTAATCCCATTAATTTATTTTGGAAGGAAACACCAAATAGAAGGATAATCAACCAGTAGCAATTTTTCCTCACACTCCAACACTGAGGCTGCATGTGAACCTTAGTAACAAATGTAAAATCACAAATTTAAAAATAAATTGATGATTTAAGTCTTTTAATAATTTATTTCAGCAGTTCTTTCTCAAATCATTTATAATACATATTACAACACCAACCAGGACCAAGTTCATAAGGTTAACTTTTTGTTTTGTGGACTTTTTCTGATTTTCTATACAAATGTAAATTTTAGGGATGCACGATATTGGGATTTTGGCCGATATCCGATATGCCGATATTTTAAAACTCATGTAGCCGATAACAGATATCGGTACTGATGTTAAAGCTGGACAAAAATAAGTAGTCATTGAAAATAGCAGTTTTGTTATCCATTTCTGACACTTTGAAAAATAATATACTCAAATATATTTTCATATGCTGATATCAAATAGATTTTTAAAAACTTTTACTTTCAAAATCTCGTGAAATTTCATCGTTCTGTTACAAACTCTCGTGATATTTTGCAAATTCTTGTGAGATTTTGTTAGTAAAATAGATAGAAACCGAGTCAATATATCAACATATAAAAATATGGCAAAATTTTGTGAATTTTCGGGGGATTTCGTAGCATAACGATGACATAGCAATATTCCATTAGTAAAAGAGATTGATATGGTGTTTTTAAATGACAATATATCAGCATATGAAGATATTGTGATATTTTAATGTATCAATATTTTTTCCCTCGTCTTTAGAAGTTTTTAAGTCTGTAAAAAAGAAGTTTTTGAGGAAGAAGAAGTAGTAATACCGTGTTTTCACAAAGGCAATAGCTAATTCGCAGCACTTGTCCCTACAGTAGATAAGCTTTTTCATTGCTATGCTAACTAATTTGGTGCTGGTCCTACTGTAAGTCCTCCCTTACTGCCAAAACTATACGGACAGCACTTATTGCAGTGACCACAGATTCACTTCCACCATGTCTGTCACCATAGATTTAAGCTATTTGACCCGAGTCTGAATTGCTCCTATGATCTAGTTTTACTCTTTACCAAAAGTCTGGTTCCATATACCGGTAATGTGATCCAAATCTTCCATCAAAGCTCTGGAGATCTTTACAATATACTATATTTATATATATACACATATATACACACTATATATTGTTTGGGGTATTTTTTCCATTTGTATGTTTTTTGCATATTAGCATTATTTATATTAATTCAATTCAATTTGGTTTATTTCTATAGCACCAATTCACAACACATGTCATCTCAAGGCACCTTACAGTTCAACCAGATCATACAGTCAAATTGATTTAAAGTTTTCTATCTAAGGAAAACCAGTTCATTGCATTGACTCAAATGTCATCCCTCACACTAAGCATGCTTGTAGCGACAGTGGAGAGGAAAACTCCCTTTTAACAGGAAGAAAGCTCCAGCAGAATCAGGCTCAGTGTGAGCGGCCATCTGCTGAGGCAGACTGGGGTTCAAGGAGACAGAAGCAGAAGTATAAAGTACAATATTACATTTGTATTTATATACATTGTACTTTATAGCACATTTGTACTTTGCTGTGCTATACTTTCTGAGGTGGCAACATTTCTAGTGTTTTGTGTGTTAAACTTTCTTGAGTTTGCAAGCCTATTTTTTGTTTGAAGTAGAAATTGTGAGACACGGTAATGGCAGAGTCAGGGTCTGGGGATGTTTATGGAGTATTTGGCCAACACCAATGAATAAAAACCTTCAGAATTACACCCAATAGTTGAAGAGTAAAACTCGGACAGAAAATATGATCCCAACAAACTTAAAGTTTTATTTTTAATAAGGTCGGTAAGTGTTACATTTTTTGGAACGGTTTTTCTTCTGACCCGATTTCAGTAGTGTTGATCTTTCTAGGTTGTATGTAAAACCCTCAAAAACAACTTTTGAGATCTATATAAAACAAGTGTGTACATGCAAACTTGCTGAAGTTCATCTCTATGACTTTCCTTCCTCATAGTACTTCCTCTGAAGTTACTGCAAATTTTTCAAACAATGCAAGGAAGGAATCAATTGAGGTCATAACAACATAAACAGGAGGTGATGAATAATATCTGAATGCAGCATTTGCATGCTGTTCGTTACATCACATCGCCTTTTTCCACATCTCCAAAAAGAGAACAAAATGGATAAAAATCAATGTTAAATTTGCTTTCTGACTGACTCATCCCTTTATTGTATTTTTGTATGTTCTCTAATTCTTGCATGAAGAAAATACCCTTTTGTTGCTAGGTATCAAATAGACGAACAGGAGACTTTGCAAAATGAAACTTCAGAGCCTCTAAGCAGCTGATTCAAGTTAAACCTTATGCTAAACTATTGTTCCAACATATGAGCTTAAATCTTGTGGAAGAACTTTATCCTCATGCACTCTGTCATGCATTCTTTTAATAATTTGATCTTTAAACTTAAGAGATCATAGTGATGAAACATTCTGGGGTCTGTACAGCAGCAGTTGCTGTTTACTAATGCAACTGCTGCTGATCCTTTAGCTGCCAACAAACTATAAAGGCAGGCAGACTATTTTCTTATCCTCTTATTTGTTTTAATTCTTGGTCAGACTCTTTGCCTCGCCTAGTCTGACTTTCTATCTCACTTGCTTCTCCTCGTCTTTATCTTCCAAAGTAAAATAAATTTAGAGATGGGAGTGAAGGACAGTGTGAGGAGGAGAGAGGGAGAAGAGAAAAAAGTAGGACACTCCAACCTGGATGCTTTGTCCAAAGCAATTTGCTCAGATGGAAAGCGAAGCAGAGAGGAGGAGGAAAACAAGGAGCTTAAGAGCATCTCTGCTAAAGAGGGGATGGCTTATAGAAAACAAGCAAAAAGGACGGACAAGCTGTGCCACCAAGAGCCGAGAAGGAGGAGGGGGGGCAAGTAAAATGGGAGAGAAGGAAAAGTGTTGGTGAAAATCACAAAATGGACAGGGAGTGCGTAGATATCAGCAGAAAATTGCTGTGCCGAGCGGCAGAGAGAAAACAGAGCCCATATTTTCCTGTGTAAAAAATAAAAGAATGACAGTTTAACTGAGGAGAAGTAAAAACTTACTACAGTACCAATAAAGTAATATGCCTTTAGTCATTATTTCCTCATTAGAAATAGAAGAAATGATGGACACACATTTTGTTAAACATACCTGATGATGTGGAGTTTCCTGAAACTTCATCCCTAGGGTTTCAGAAAAGCAAGCTGATGAGGATCAACAACCCAATCTCAATGCTTCAAAATGATTGTCAGCAAACTAATGGTTGACATTAGACAGTGTATGATTGCAGAGAACGGCCAGCAGCAAATGCTGGAAAACTGTAGGGTACAAGAACAAGTAGGCTATTATTTGGTGGCGTTGATGGAAAGATGATGGTCCAAGAGAAATCAGCAAAGATGGAAACCAACATGGAAGTAATGTGGTCCATAGAGTCGGAATATTTTTCAAAAATCCACAGCGTATGTTTAAAATGTCACCACTTCACAACGTTTCCTTTCTTTGGCAGAAACCTAAACAGGAATTATCTCGAGAGTGAGATTGCTTTTTATGCTTATTCCATGCTTTCTTCACTATTGTGTTTTCCATCATGATGATCTTCTCACCACGAAAAAAACACATCAGCTTAACCAAAATCCCAATTTAACTTAGCAGTTCAATCTGTTGTACCGTTCTGATCTGGCACTTTTCTCACATATAACAACAAATGAGGTAAATTTGTTTAAAAAAAAAAAAATCAGTGTAGGGGGACAAACTTGGGCAGAGAAGCCCTCTATGCTGAAATATTAAGTCATAGTTGTACTAATTATTAGATCTAAACATTGAGTTACAGCACCTCGACTCAAAATTAATAAAACTAACTTATCTTTATAGTTGTTTTTTATTTACAAATAAATCTGTTTAACATGCTCATTGGTATATTTCATACACAGCTCCCTACTAAACCATAACTGGATCTCTAAGAGTAAATTTCATTTTAGAACCTTTCCAAGTGTTTTTTTCTTAACAAGTAATAAGTTCATATAAATACATTAAAAAAATACATTTCCATTCTGCTATAGCCATGAACTACTTATGCTCATTGTATGCCAGCGTTTTTAAACACCTTTTACAGATTTAAATCATGATGTAAGATTCTTACATCATGATAATTTAAGATACGGTACATCTACACATTATGGACAAAGGATATTCTTTTCAGGACCAGAATATTCACATTTTGGACAAAGAAAATAGGTAGTTTGAGAGCGGCATGAAGGAAGCCATCTATGTAAAGAAAGAAAAAGCAACCTTAAACAGAGGGGGTGGACTCAGATTTCAGCTTTCAAAAACCTGCAATAGAGCAATTGAGTTGATCCCTTCCCGCTATCATCGCAGCCCCAACCCCTTTACAGGGGAACAGAAGACGCACTAATTCAGGCAGGCCAACAATCCCCTTTAACAACCACCCTGCTTATTGCAGGCTAACAAAAGAGGCCAAACGACCCCCATTTCAAACGGGTGAACCCGTCTGTCCGTTTAAATTTGCATGTTTTCTTGACAAAAACAAGCGCTTGCTGGGCTACTGTATAAAGCTTCTAACTCAACGCTATTTCTGACATTTTGAACTGAAAAAGCTTCCTGGATGGGAAGCGAAACGTTCTCAAACTTGGAAAAAAAGTCCAGGGGATTGTTTAACTTTTGTGGAATGACTATGACCTAGAGCAGCTGTCCCCAACCTTTTTTGCTCCACGGACCGGTTATATGTCAGATAATATTTTCACGGACCGGCCTTTAAAGTGTGGGGGTAACTACGATCAAAAAAAATTATACAACTGGCAAAAAATCAAATACAAACAGCATAAAAATAAAACTCACAATTATGTTGAATTAGTGGGAGCCCTGAGCTTGTTCCTCCGAAACAAACCGGTCGCATCTAAGCGTAATCAGAGACAATGACACATTAAGTGTGCTCCTGATGTCCAGTCTGCTCCGTAGCTTTGTTTTGGTCGCTGTAACCGCAGAAAATCCCGCTTCACAAAGATAGGATGAGTCTTGAACTGAATTAACCTGTGTCAAGAGGCACAGATGCACCAACTGATGTAATTGGGAGATATTACCATAATGTTTTGTATTTTTTAAAATAAAACATCACTCAGACTCTGATCGTCAATAAATTATATTGTTGGCCAGGTACCAAATGACAGACGGACCGTTACCGATCCGCGCCACAGTGGTTGGGGACCGCTGACCTAGAGGACCAAGAATCTTCACCAACAGGACAAGTTAAGAATGCGCTTTTCCTTTTAAACAGAATTATTCAGTTATATACAAGCTAAAAATGTATGTTGGCATTCCAGCACTGATGCACAGTCTGTTTTCTGCAGGTACAGTGAAAGTTCACTTGACCACAGCTGTGCTAAAGGTAAATGAAGTGCATATGCTGCTGCTTATTGCCGCTGACCTTTTAAAAGCACAATACAAAGCACATACGCCCATTAACACACACTTAACCAGCTCTAGCCGACAATCCTCCTCAGGCACTTTCACAGCTTTTCCCATATTTAGTCAAGTTACCAAAACAACTCGGATTATGGCCAGAAAGGTTAAAAACCTGCATGACCAAACTAAAGGACCAGGAAGATGAGAGGGCAAACCACTGATACGCACAACTCTCCTTTTGTATTTGCATTCAAAGCCAGTAGGAAATAAATTGTTTGAAATCAGGTGCAACTTTAAGAGGACATATTTGTAAAGATATTTATCTGGCGTAATTACATGCCACTTGATTAGTTACACCTTAGTACCAGGTTACAACTTTGGTTTACATGAAAAATGTCCTTTAATATGTTGGGGCACAGATTCAAAGATATGCCATTCCTTAAATATTTGGTCTACGGCTGCAGCACATCTATCCTGCAAATGTCCATTTTGCTCTACATTCTACAGGCTACTGTTTTAGGGTATGATTTTAGCTTTGTGAAATCGCATTTTATCCTGCAGATTAGTAGTTATCAGAGGATAGGCACGGAGTGCTCATAAAAGGAGGGACATGAGGGAAAATATTTAGGCAGAAGGATGTTAAGAAGTAAGCTACATTAATGACTAATTTACATTTTATTTATATTGAGCATATTGTACCTAATAAAGTGGCCATTCAGTCAGAGGTTTTGTACTGCGTGAACACTGAAAAAAATTGAAATCTAGATAAGTAATTTTTTTTTAAATAAGTGCATTTGTTCTTGGATTGAGGAGGTAAAAGTGCCATTTTGCCAATGGAACAAGACAATTTACACTAAAAATAAGAAAACACAATTGCATTGTCTTATTTCAAGTGCATATTATCTAATTATCTTATTTTAAGAGTAAACATACTCATTCCATTGGCAAACTATCTAATTTACCTACGGTACTCCAATTAAGGGTAAATACAATTAATTTAAGACATTTTTCTTATTTCTAGATTGTTTTTCCAGTGAAGCCAAAGGTAAAAAGTTATTTCTCTTGTTTTGCAGACGTTTTAAGCTCATCCTTTAACTCTTAAAATGTGTCACTGATTCTCTGACAGATTTTAATCACGTGAGCAAAGAAAAAGGAGAAAAAACACAGAATGAATCCAGCAGCTCCTCTTCATTTATATAAACTCCTACAGAGTTTTCATCCAGGTAGAGCTCTAAGATCCTAACATCTGATGTTCTGGTTGCTCCTATAGGGCTGGAACTGTGACTGAGGCAGACAAAGCATTTTAAGCTAAAGCCCCTAAAGTCTGAAATGGTCTCCATGTTCCTAAGGTCTGTCAGGACTCTTATTCATTTAAATCTCTTCTATTAGTTCAGATTTTTTAATCCGGCTATAAGTTCCAGAGAACATTAGTCAAGCATAATCTATTTTGTGCCTTATTCCTTACTGCTTTAAAAGGATGGGTTTTATTTAGTGTTCTTATTTACATGTGAAACACTAAGGGTGTCAATGGTTAAAGTGATTTATAAAAGTTGGGTCTCTGATAAAAAAAAAAAACATTATCAGGCATAAAACCATTTAAAATACAATCTAATTAGGTTACACTGGAAAAAATCGAAATCTAGATAAGTCCTTTAATCTTAAAATAACTATATTTGTTCTTGAATTGAGGAAGTAAAAGGGACATTTTGCAAATGGAACAAGACAATTTACATTTAAAATAAGGAAACACAATTGCATTGTCTTATTTCAAGTGCATATTATCAAATTATATTGTTTTAAGAATAAAAATACTCATTCCATTGGCAAACTATCTCATTTACGTACTAAAATGAAGGATAAATACACTTAGTTTAAGAAATCTTTACTTATTTCTAGATCGTTTTTTCAGTGTAGATTGCAATCAGGATTTCTGACTGCGAAAAAATAAAATCTAAAGTCATTTTTTCTTAAAATGAGTGCATTTTTCTTAAATTAAGGACTGAAGTGAGACACTGCCAATGGAACAAGACAATTTACACTTTAAACAAGAAAAAACAATTGCATTGTCTTATATCAAGTGCATAATATCTAGATAGCTTGTTTTAAGAGTAAAAATACTAATTCCATTTGCAAATCATCTTATTTACCTGCTCAAATTAAGGGTAAATGCACTTAATTTAAGACATTTTTACTCATTTTGAGATCGTTTTTGCAGTGTAAAGCCAGCATCTACGGTAAAACAATGTATGATGGTTTATGTCATATTTCTCATCTTAAAACAGAGACGCTTGGATGTATCTTCAGCCAGTTAAAAGTTATATGAGCATTACAGGAAGGATAGAGACTTCCAGGAAAGTTAACATTTAGTTGTCAATCTAGATTAAACAAAACAGTTTGTTTAAATTGAATTTAAATGTCTGGAGAACGTTGGAAAAACCAAAACACAGTGGAGGACAGTCCCAAAACAAATGCTTATCAGTCAATTATGAGTTCAAATAAACAGTCTTCAAGGAAGGAAATCATCAGTGTCTGGGCAGATAAACAACCTTTGGAGAAAGGAGTGTCGATGGAAAGTTATTAATAAAAGGTTTGATGTATCACAGCAGTATAAAGAAAGATGGATTTAAGACTTCTGTGTGATTCATTTGCATTGTTTGGCATTAAATGACATTAAAAGAGTTGGTGTAAATGTCAATGTATGCAAATAAGCTAAGCTACCTCCTCCTGGGGTCTTAAACTCCCAACGTTTGCATGTTTGGCAAGAGATTAAACTAATTCATGTCCCAATCTTCATTTCTTTTAACTTCTATACGCAGTGAAATCCTCATCTTTCCTGTATTTTGGAATGTAAAATGAAAGAGGAAGTTTATAATCAACTGCATGAGTAGAAAAAAAAAGATGACTGCAGGTAAGTCCTGAAAAAGATACAAAGTGTGAGATAAAAATGTGAAATGGGGCGGGAGCGGATGGAGAGGAGTGAAGGGAAGAAGTGAAAAACAGATGCAGATGGAAGGAGGCAGAGTGTAAAGACGAACTGAGAGGTGAATATTGGTGGCAGGTTTGAGCAAAGTTACCAAAAGCTTTAATCTAATGTATAATTTGGGAGACAAGGAAGTCTGTTGTAAACCTTAGACTGAGATTTGATTTGTTCCAGTTCACAGGGGCCTCCTCCATTAATGCTGATTACCAACAGCCCTATTTTCAGTCATCTCACTACTTTCATTTTACATCGTATTCAATAAAAAAGCTGATTTTTTTTTTTTACATAATTAAAAATTCCAGGAAATATCCCTGAAACTTGGTTTTCGTCTTTTGTCACCTTTTTACCACAAACTTCTTTTTGTCAGTCTTCTTTTAAATGTCTTTAAGCTCCGTGCCACTGAATGGAGAGGATTTTAGGTCTGGACTTTGACTAGACCGTTCTAACTTGAATAAACTTTGATCACCCCCATCATGGCTTTGGGTTCAAAATGAGGACCGCTGTGTGTCTCGAAGGTGAAGTTTTTGTTGCAGACTAAATGGTTTTTCTTTTAGGATTCTCTGGTGTTTAGCTCTAGCCAAATCCTTGCACTGCAAATAGGATCTAGAAATAAGTAAAAATGTCTTAAATCAAGTGTATTTACCCTTAATTTTAGTAGGTAAATGGGATGATTTGCCAAAGGAATGAGTATTTTTACTCTTAAGATATTAGATGTTATGCATTTGAAATAAGTCAATGCAATTGTGTTTTCTTATTTTAAATGTACAATTGTCTTGATCCATTGGCAAAACATATCTTTTACCTCCTCAATTCAAGAACAAATGCACTTAGTTTAAGAAAAAAAAAAGACTTATTTAGATTTCCATTTTTTGCAGTGTGTGAACTTGGACCAGTTTCAGAGAAGATAAACGTGACGCTTTTGGTGCAAATAACCTTGTAATGCTTTCTGCTTTTCATCAGATGGATGTCACCTCTGGCCCAGGTGGCCAGGCCACACGAAGGTCTGTAGTTCACTTCACAAGAATTCAGACAAATTCAGAACAAAATATTCAGTAAAGGAGTCTGAATGAAAATGGAAGGGAAACTAATTTGATTTAGATTTTACATATGCATATATATATATATATATATATATATATATATATATATATATATATATATATATATATATATATATATATATATAGACACACATATATATATAAAACTGTAACTGGAGCATGTAACAAAAGTAATTTCCCTCTGGGATTATTAAAGTATTTCTGATTCTGATTTGCAACCACCTTTATTTTTTTCCTTCCATGTCATGATTACATCATGGCTCTGTTGTTTAAATCATCCCTTAAATCTCTATATAATAAGGTTTGTGGTTCTAACATGTATACTTCTGCAAAACCTGATATGTCAGTAAGATGTTTGGAGGAAGTTTGATCCAGCGCCATCCACTGTGGAGGGAGTATTTTTATCCTTCACTTAAACCACTGATACTCTCCACTTTAATGCAAAGCTAATCGAGACTTTCTCATCCCAGCAGTTATTTATCGAGCTCATAAAAACCTCTCAGAGTAAGTGTGTTTAGTATGTAGTCCTTTATAGCTTTGATTTTATATATAACTATGAGCTCTAAATCAAATTCCTCTGTGGATAATAAAGCTACGTTAAGCTCTCATTAAGTTTATGACATCTAGACTTAGGGAAGTGGTCCAAATCCAGCTTCAAGGCCTTTTCACTCTTGGGTTTGTTTTGGCCGGTGCTCCCTTCTCATCATTTTGGCTCGGCTGGTGTTCTTTACATCAAACTTCCTTAAAATTGGTTCTCCTCAGGGGCGTTGCTAGGCACAAAGCTTTACTGGGGCACTGGCCACCTACCGCATTGCCCCTCCTGCCATACACAAATACAGACAAGCACACTGCCCCACCCTGATACATTCCTACCAAAATTACCAGTTGAGATATTAATGAGTGTAAGAGCATATTTGTTTTAACAAACATGAAAATTTTCAACATTGCAGCTATAAAAAATAAGACATTACCAACTTTAAAAATAAAAAGTGTCCTTATACACATTCTGAAGTAATCATTAATTCCTAGGTTTCAGAGTTTTAGTTCAGGGGAAAGTTTAACTCAACCCGAACTAAGTTTTTCTTTTATTTTTTGAGCATTAAAGTGTACCTCCTATTTTTCATTTTTGCAAAGCGGTCAATAACTAGACTGTGACTCAGCTTAGAAAGTTCTTCCTTTTCAACTGATAAAGTAGCAAGATGATGGAGCCTGTCTTGTCCCATTGTGCACCTCGGCCAAGTGTGGATCCTTCTCAACACACTGAATGACCTTTCACAACTACAGCTGTAGACTGGGGTTGTGAGGGAGATCTGGATGACCTGCGTTAGTGTTGGGAATATGATGTTATCAAGCAAGTTGAAAACACACTGCATATCCTTGATGACAGGGCTTTCTTTTTCAACCATAAAAAGCTTTCAAACCATGTTGAATTAAATTAGCGTTTTTTTAACTAGAAATTATTGCTGGGGATAGTGGGACAACTTCACTTTTTTAGGACCATCATGCTTTCCCCCTAAGTCACTAATGTCCCCTTCTTGTTAGTGGACGCTGGTTGTTGCATCCTCATCACCTTCATGGTCCTGTGTCTCCTGTCTCTCACCTGTCTCTTGCCTGTCAGTCTCGCCTCCTCCTCCCTTTCCTACTCCAGCACCTGCATTCTCATTCTCTACAGCAAACATTAAAAAAACGTACATTTATAATTATGTAAATATCTATCATATTGCTTATAACGTTCCTAATGTAACTGCTTAGCTTAAATCACTAATTCATTACGGGACCTTACCTTCCTCTCTCTCATCTTGTTTTACTGCTTCCCTGTCTCTGCTTCGTGTGAGGAATTTCCTGATATCATCTACAAACCAATGCAGTAATTTTCAGTCAATAGCCTATAAATCATGTGGTTTTACTGGGAAAATAATAAAATTGACAGGTAAGAAACGTTACCAGAACTAAAAATGCTTCACGGCTGCACAGTGTCCCATCCAACTTAGTTGAGAGCAGCGCGTTAATTTACCTGCAGTTCATGCAGTGACCTGCGCTGACGTGGGGGCGCTAATACATCCTCAATTTGGAGTTAACAACACACTCGCTACGCATTTAAGTAGAAATATACGTCTCCTTCCGTTGGAATTATCTAAATTGATGCAGTAAAAAAATGTATCACTGTTGCAAATATTCATGAGATTTATACTGGGGCACGTGCCCCAGTAAACGGGGTCTGGCGACGCCGATGGTTCTCCTGCTTGGTATTTTACATTAGGTGTCACCAGAGTTAGCTCTTTAGGAAGAGAGAGCAGACAGATGAAAAACGACCAGGAGGGTAAAGGGAGTGTTAAGGAGGGAAGGCAGGGAGGAGGAAACAAAGAGCACAGCAACATGAGGAAAAGGGAGGATGATAAATGGTGAGGGGGCTGGTCTTCAGAGATGGAGCATTAATAATCCATAGAGCTTTAAGTACTCCTTTTGAGGGAGAAAATCGCCCATGTGAGGCTGAAAGCAGCCAAAACACTCATCCTCCCTCCTCTTCTAACACCTTCCATCTCTCCAGCACTTCTAGCTGCTGTGTCTTTTGTTTGCTGCCTGCTCTGTGGCACGACTTCTTACAAAGTTGTATCGATGCGTTGAATAAGGCAGTAAATCTCTCACTTAAAGCCCTAACTCACTGAACAACAACAGCAGCAATCCTGCGGGGTTATTGCCTGTCACACTGAGCCAAATGGCTGCGATAAAAATCAGCCTGAGTGAGACTGTATGATATCAGTTTAGTCACATGTCAGAGATGAGCACCCAATTATTTGTGAGACAAAAACAAGCAGATGCGCATCATTAACTCACAAAGGAAGCGTCAAGCTCTGCAGACCTGTGTCTCTTTGGCCACACCTTTCAGTTTTTCATTTTAGCCTCCGTGTTTTATTTTTATTTTTTCATTTACAAACAGCAGGGTGGCAACGTATATTTAGTCAATTCTTTTCACCCATTGTTTCTGAGCTTTTGCACCAATTCTCAGCAGAGCAGATTTAGAACAATGTAGCAGAAGCCTTGAGTCATTTCTCATTGTTTTAGATTCTCTTTCCTTCCAAGCAGCTTGATTTTCTCATAAGCTTTTAATGATGTTTCCCATAATAAAAGTTTGGTGCATAAAAAAAGCTTCCAGCTAAACTCAAGGGACGATCCAGTGATGCATTAAAGCACAGAGAACTTTCCAAAGAATATGCTTTTAATAAACTTTATCCAAATATTTTTATCTAATGGGAAGCACGGATGAAAATCTTGAGTCCTTAACTGACCGAACTAAAAACACCTGTTGCTAGTTTCTTCTGTGGGATCTAGAATCAGTCATCTGAAGAGAAATTTCCCTTGTAATATGAAAAAATAAAAAAAGTAAATCACTGCCTTTTTCAAGAACACAAGCTGTTAAAGTTTGTAGATGATGCACTTCAGCTTATATATCTAGAAATAGAGATGAACCAATCAAGCCGAAGTCTGTTTAATAATAATATAATGATTGAACTTTATTGATCTTAAGTTGGAGAAATTTACCTCTGCATTTAACCTATCCCCTTGGGGAGCAGTGGGCTGCCATTGTGCGGCACCCGGGGAGTAATCAGGGGTTAAGGGTTTTACTCAGGAACCCAGAGTGGAGGCAGTGGGATTAAAACCGGGTACTTGCAACCTTCTCAGAGCACAAGCGCCTGTTATAGGCCAACACTCCCATAGCTTCCAGCTTTCTAGAGTCTAAATTAGATGCTCTGCATTTGGAAAAGTGCCTAGCAATCTTAAAAAAATAATGATTTGTGAAAAAAGCAGTGTGAGGTTGTGAGGTTGGACCCAAATGCAGAGACAGAAGCTGAGGTGGTTTCTTGCAGATTTAACAAGGATTAGTGGCAATAAAAGCATATATCCAAAAATAACTGGTCAAGGAAGACAGGAACAAAAACAAAGGGGAACATGTGTGTTAAGAAGGGAATAAAGGAATGAAGAGAATTCAGCAAAGAGTAAATGCAGAGGAGTATATATGCCAAACAAAACAAAGAATGAAGTAATCAATTGGCTGGGAGCAGGTGTGGAGAGAAGGAACTAGAAGGGAGCTGGGGAAAGGAGACTGACATAAGGGGGCAACAGAGAGTAAACAAGGAATACAGAAAACAACTAGAATGACACAAAATGAAAATGAAATTACCCAGAAAACATAGAATGGATTGATTAAAAATGTGACTGAAAACTCAAAAAGAAAACTTGAACAGAACCAAAAAGAGCAGAATCATGGCAGCAGCCGAAACACTAAACTATCGTAAAACATTTTCAGCAGAACTGCAACAGCTGACCTCATAAGGTGAAATGGGTTAATTGGAGCGGCACAGTAATTGGTTACAAGCTAAAACTAAAGGCAGCCCTACAAGAAGTCCTGTTGAAAGTAAATATCTGTGGTTGTCAAGGTAAACAAACAATATGGAAGTTCATAGATCAGCAGGTTAAGTTTCAAACCATGAAAACAATAGTAAAGAATTATTTTACTACACTTTAAGCCACTGAGTCTCCAAACTGACTTCTCTGGGATTTAGACATCAGTTCCAACCTGCCAGACTTACACCCACGTTCAGTACGAACCATTCAAAGTACTTGTCTACTATATATAGTTTACAGTCTGTAAATATAAAATTACAAATATCTACTAGAATGCAATGAAATTCTAGTGAGTTACAAAAAAGGGTAATAAAAGTTCAAAATCAGCTGCTAAATTTGGAAACAGAACAAAAATAAGTGGAAACAGTAATATAAACAAAGCATAATCAGAAATAGCGTTCGATTTTGAGAAGTTTGAGCGTAAATAAACAAAAATTATGACAAAGAAAACAGAGGCTTCCATCTTGGTTTATGTGCAGGCAATAGACGTGGTCTGCTTGTAAATAGGAGGAAGAGCAAAAAGATAAAATGGCAATGTGTGGGTTTATAACGATGGTGCAAATTGATCCAGGCGCATTTTAACTAAGCATTAGACTGGAATGGAGACAATTACTATGACATACTTTAGTCTTGAAGACGCTGAAAATCTTCCTGATAGGAAAAGATTAGCTGGAGGATGCTGAGCTTCTCAGGTTTTCTGAGGTCTTCACTGTCTTCTTGTTTGTTTTTGTTTTTGTAGACTCAAATAGTTTTCATCTCCATCTGGTTTCTCATTATTCGACATAAATTAAGCAGGGATCATTCTGCACAAGAAAGTAGTTCATAGCAATCAAGTGATAAAAAACAGACCAAGTCTAAAGTTAAGATCTAAAATACTTTCTTAAAGCCTGGAGAACTATTGATTCAGACCATTTCAAACAAACACAAAAAAGTCTGAATGCTTGGAAGCAACACAAAGAAGAGAGTAGTTTGAAACTTTATAAAGCCGAGGGGTGTACCGGCGGTTAAAATGTTCACTTTACCTGGAAGAAAATGTCAGTACAAGACGGAAAGCCTTCAATTAATTTACCTTCCATTAGTTTTGGTGTTTCTTCAATTCGTCCCAGATTGATAAAAAAAATCTGGACGCAGCTACAAGCTCTCTAACAGAATTAGTTAAACATTCTGTTTTGGTTCATTATTTGTGAAACCGGAACCATTTTTTCAATTTTTTAACCAAATAACGTTTAGTTTCACTTTTTCCTTTTAGTGTTTTTATCCTTTAGGCAAAAATAATGAAAACGGAAAAGTTTGGTTTAAAGTACTGTATTTATACTTTACTTTGTACAGCTTTCATGACATTTCCATTTTCTTAAAGTGCAGCAGTGATCAAATGTAAACACTGAGGGAGAAAACATTTAGCCATTATTCTTCAGTCACCGCATTATTTATGTGGAAATACAAGTTGCTTTTTTAAATTAGCTTCATATCAGCTGGAAAATAAATTTCATTTATTTTATTTTTCAAACATTTTTAAATGTTTCGATTACATTTAAAGCTTTGCTGTAAGAGCGTTTCTGGTATTGTCCTGGGAATGAGATGTGTGAGATTCCTGACATGTTTGGATGAAAGAAAAAGATTAGTTGGACTGATCACAGTAAAAAGAGATGAGCACCACCCAAAGACATTTGAATTTACGAAGCAAAACAAGCGGAGGATTAGGAGGTCGCGTTTGTTGCACGAATCTGACAGACAGATGACAAGTCGGTGTGGAGATTCAACAGGAAGGAAAGAAGCGGATAAAACCTCACAGCTTTTTTCCCTCTTTTCATGCTATAAGTCACTGAACGTCCCAGAGATAAAGCCGGACAAAGATAAAGGTTCTCTTACAGCCGTTCCTCTGCGACTCTGACGCTGACTGTGATGAATTGGTGAAATCACTGACAAAGTGCCACAAGCCAAGCCGGCAGCAGACAAAGACAGAGGAGAAACACAAAGACACATCGAGCCAAAAATGGGAAAATTAATGACTGAGATGACAGGGAGGAGCGGAGATAAGATGAAAGGTGGAAACAAGAGGAAAGGAGCAAAAGGCAGAAAAATCTGAAACAAGAAATGAGGAATAAATGAGTGACACAAAACAGCGAAAAATGATGAGAAAAACTGAAACAAAGGGGAGAAAAAGACTACATGAATGACAGAAAAAAGGACAAACCAGAGACTAGAGAAAAAAGTGGGTCAAAAAGAACCGGGAACAGGGTGAGAAATAGATGGAGAAAGGAGTGAAAGAGAAACTGGGTTTGACAGGTGAAAGAAAAAGAGGGGAAGAAAGAGCAGCATTTAGAGTGAAGAACAGAGCAGGAGGACATAGCCGGGCATCGCCGGAGGCAAAGCCATTGTCCTGAGTGCATATGAGAGTGTGCACAAAATTTTTCCATCTAGCAGGAACCCTCCACTAAGCAGAAAATTAACTGCTGAACCCTTTTCCAGAGTTAAGTCTTTATGGAGATTATTCCAGAACCCGGCTCAGCAGAACCTTCCCACAGAAATTTGCTTAAACTTCCATTCTGAGATACGAGAAGCTTAAAACAGTAAATTCTTAAATGATATCCAATAAAAAATGCAGATGTATTTTCCATATAAGCTAAAAAGTTTAGTAAATAAGGCAGAATTTATTTTCATTTCATGCATTTCTATAAAATGTTAGGAAAAATGTTGTGTTTTTGTTTGTTTTCCCTCCACCACCGGGTGGCGCCTGGTTCTCGTTGGCCCTCTCACAAAACTGCAGATAGTTGCCTTATTACCGGAGGACTCTTAAGCTGCTGACTGCCACTACCTCCATGCCAGAGTGTTTGCCAGTTTAGGGTACTCTAGCCAAGCTATGTTTTGCAGAGTCAAACTTTTTTGTCTACCTGAGTCTTAATCCTGTTGTTTTTGTCTTTGCCTCTCGACAGGAAGTCATCCTGCAAACTGGATGTTTTGGACCTTCTCCCCCTGGAAGGATCTTCTGAGCTTCAAACAGAGCAGGGGATTCATCTTCACAAGATCTGTTCAAGTACCGAAGGAAATCTAAGTGGCACTCAGCTCCTCCTTATCAATTCATCTGCTGCTGCTCCTCCTGAGGCAGATTTCCTATTTATTAATAAGACACTGCACATCATGGGAGTAGTGGCAGTTCCAAACCCAATTTAACATCTTATGTTTCTTTGCGGCGACACATAACAAAAAAAACAGAGAAAAACAAGGCGATAGTGCATCATTTATTATACTCAGATACAAACCAAAGGTTTCAGACACCTGATCTGTGATTGTCGAAATGACTCAAGCTTAAAGTGGCACATATAAAATTATAAATGTAAATTATTATAAAAATAAACCAAATAGGTATAATACGAAAATGATCCAAGAATTCAATCTGCAGTCTCTTCTCTTCTCTTATAGCATATGATAAGTTAGTACTACGTTTTCAGTTCAGAGGCCCCAGCAGGGGCCAGAATTAGGTCAACCGACTGACCAACAGACACATAATATTTATTTTATTTAACAAGTGCGAGTTTCCTGAACAACTAAGATGGGGCAACTAAGATGCTTCTAAAATTATCTCTAAGACAGATTCAGTGTAGGACGCTCAGTCTGGCCACTTGTACTTAAACTCTCCTTGTTTAAGTCACCTCATGACCACAGGAGATGGATGGAAAGTTGATATAAATGGATTTTCCCCCCAAAAAAAGACACCTTCATTCCTTCAGATAATAACCCAATCCATCAATCAGTCTCTTCACTATTGAACACGATTACCTAGATGTATGAACTATCCACCGAAGTCCGACCTTATCTTCTGAAAGAGATCATTCCTCATTTTTCAAACTAACCATTCAGGTTTGAACTCATTTAAATCTCTGTATTCATAGCAGAACAGAACACAGTAGCGACCTGATGACAGACAGACCAATGTTTGTTTTGCTGCACAGTGTGACTGCACCCAGTTAAGTTTTTTTTTTCTTCTGGCATCAGCAGCACACTTCTCATCTAGGAGAAAACCTCATTCAGCATGCAAACGGATTCACCATTACCGACATTTCACTCAGCCCAGTGGATACATATGCTCCAAAACTGCGTGAATCACAACCAGTTCAGCAAATCCCTCTCAATCTGCATCTCTTGTTGGCCAAGTCATGACTCAGTCACTGGAAGTCGGGAGCAAACTGGAAGCGATCCAACTGTGAAATGGTTCGTCAAATATTAAAGCTCCTATCTGACTCACGTCGGACATTTAAATCCAAGAGGCGCGATGCCACCGATCGGCCCTTTCAGGATTTGGCTTGGTTTGGAGTCTGGTGCACAGTTCTATCCAACATGCCTGTTATTGTGTTGAGTGAAATAACATGTATTCTCTTACACAAGTTGTTTTGGGGCAATCTGACAAAACAATTTAGTCCAAATAATAACATTTGAAACTACTTTTGTCCATTTTTACAGTCTCATTTTTTCTTAAACTAATTAAGTTTGATTAATTAGGGGGAAAAGTGTTTCCAACAAGCTTGTGAAAGGCGTATTAGCAAGCCACGATTATTGGCTGCAAGCCTATTGATCAGAAAAGGCCACACGCTTTATGAGGCAACAAATCTGCCAATGCTTTTTGTGCCATGTTGCCTACTGTACTTGTGGCCTCATTGTTGCCGCCTCATTGTGTTTGCCACAATCTCCTGAAGTCTCCTCCAACCTCCTGTTTTCTTTCTCCCGCTCAGTCGCTTCCCCTCCTCTCCCTCTTCCCCCTCTGCAGATTCCAAAAAAAAAAAAAAAAGAAAGGAAAACAATGCTGGCTTGTGCTGGTGCCAAGCTCACATCCAGCCATGACAAACAGCCGGTCAGAATGCACAGCAAGCCACGCAGGCACGGAGAGACAAAGAGAAAAAGTACAGAGAACACAGAGGGGGAAAATAAAAGTGGAGGTCTGGAGATTGGAGGTCTCAGCAGGGCTGTTGGCAAATGGAGGGCTTCGAGCAGAAATGGAGGGAGGGAGGGTCTCCATCTTCAGCCAGCCATGGTATCACTTGCTTCTGTCATCTTTAAAACATGCACCAATAGACTGTATGTGCAGCAGCAATGTGCAGCTGCATGATAAAACCAGGCCAAGCGGCGACGGACAAGCTGCACTCCCAAACAGGAATCCAGCACATGGGCTCAGATACGCATCTATTTATCTCTGCATGCTGTTTGCATTTTACAGCCCTCTGCTCCATCCTCTTACCTTCCCACCTGCTTCCCCCTTCCCTGCTCCTTCATTCTGTCTGCAGTAAGTGAACAGCTTGTATTGTCACAGCAGCTAGCTGTAAAGACTCTGGAAGGGCTGTTTACTTTCTGACCCGAAAGTGACATTCTGATAAATTCAAATTCAGCTCACAACCGTGGTGGATGTCATCTGTTTTCCTGCTTCTTAAGCGCTTAAACTCACAGTATTATGAGGTTAAGTTTCACAATCGCGATATGATTCTTCAAAAGATACTTAAACTTAGACTTTGTCATTTTGTGTATATACGAAACGAAATCTTGTGTCGCCTGAGTTCCTTTAAATCAAGACTAAAAACATTTGTTTAGGATTGCCTTCGACTGTTCTAGTTAAACAGTTCAACTGAAACATCATTAGTTCAACTTTTTTTTTGTCTGTTTTTAATATTAGTTTTTGTTTCTGCATTTTTATTTTTAATTAATTTATTTATTGTTTTCCTATATTTTAATCATGTAAAGCACTTTTCACCGTCTTTGTACTGAATTGTGCTATACAAATAAATTTGCCTTGCCTTTGCCTTGCCTTGTTAAGTACAGCTCTCAAGGCATTTCCAATCCTTAAAGTGCAGCAGTGATAAAATGTAAGCGGTGATCAAATATGAACATAAGACTCATATGATTTACATTTTTTCCAACATTCAGTTTTTCGTTTTTTCTTTAGTTTTATTCAACATTCAGCAGTCTAATGGCAGCAATCAGCTGCAGACTGGAATCTGATGATCGTCAGGTCTTTTGATCATCTATAATCCGTTTGGTATCTTTTTCCAAATCAGAATGATAACACTCTTCAGTGTGGATTCTGTCATTGATTGAGGAAAAACTCTTTTAGATTTGGTCAGAAAAAACAAAAAGAAAAAAAAAGTTTTTAAGAGTTTATTCCACTTTAAAGAGAAAAAACTTTTATCAGATAACCGGAAGCCCGAAGTTGTCATTTCAGTTTATTCCATAAAGTGTTCACATTCATTAAACATCTGAAAGTTTTGCAGTGTTTTTGAAACAGAAAACCCTTACCAATTCTGCAGATAATACACGCAGGCATTCTGAGACGCTAACCTTGCTAGACACGCTTACTGTTGATATATTATGCTAAAGTTGGATTAAATTGTGAGCGTTCTAATCGTTTTGTATTCATTTTAAAACCCTGTTTTTCCAGCGATGCCTCTTTCACAGCTTCCTCATAACATCCTGCTGCTAATACACAAAGACTAAAGACCGCTTTAATAAGGAGACTAAAATAATGAATGGTTAAGGGAAAATAGGAGGGTAGCTATTTTCTTTTAAAATGCTGATTGTCTAGATCTCCTGTTAATACATGAACTATCCAATTGATGCAGAGACTTTGCTTTATTGGGTATGATAGAACCCTCTGACCATCAGTGGGTTAGGTTTGGACCAACCATTTAGTAATCATTTTGAAACTGGTTACCTCAGCCATGTATTCCTGCTGTCTGCCTGCCAGCAGGGTGGTAGCACAGGTGTTCACCTGCTACAAAGCGCTCAGGATGAATTGATGCACTGGAAAAAATCGAAATCTAGATAAGTAATTTTTTCTTAAAATAAGTGAATTTGTTCTTAAATTAAGGAGGTAAAAGAGACATTTTGCCAATGGAACAAGACTATTTGCACTTAAAATAAGAAAACACAATTGCATTGACTTATTTCAAGTGCCTTTTATCTAAATATCAAATTTTAAGAGTAAAAATACTAATTCCATTGGCAAATGATCTCATTTACCTACTCAAATTAAGGGTAAATACACTTAATTTAAGAACTTTTTACTTATTTCTAGGTCATTTTTCCAGTGATGACAGTGTCTAAATTGGCAGGATTTATGCTTTTATTACATATATGTGTAATAAAGAGGTGAATGTGTTTAAAAAATGTTTCAGCTGATGTTCCGCTCATTAAATGTCTTTTTTTGCCTTATTCAGGGTCTTTTAAAAAAAATTTTATTAGAGTAACTGCCTAGTTCTCTACCTGAACCAATAATTTCCACCTCTTGTCTGTTCCATTTGCAATATTGATTGTCAATCAGTGTGGCTTTCCAAGAGGATAATTTCATTTCATAAAAGTTTTCAATTATTGAAGTTATATTGTGTTTTCTACTTCTATTTATTTTCTTGGGCAGTGTAAATCAAAAAGATAATATCTAATAACATCTAAACATACGGTGATTGATTTAGCACCAGCAGGAATAACTGTTTTCTGCTTTAAATAAAAAGCAATAACACCCTGTTTGTTTAGATAGACACTTTATCCTGCTATGTGATTCTCATATGATTAACATGAAAAATGTGTATAAGAAGAAATCAAGATGTTCCCTGAAAACTAACAAAATCCCCCCAAAACTCAGCCTCTTTTAAGGTGGACAAAAAGTCAGAACATGAGGAAAAGAGTTTATCAGATGCTAGGATAGTTTGGAGACCTGTTTTTATATTGGACCAAAGATGGAGGGGCAGGGCAAGAGGAAGGTCTTATGGTTGGAGAGATGGTAGGTCCTCCAAAAACCAAGAAGAAAATGTGTTTTTCCCCTAATTTGAGAAGGTAAATAAGATGGTCTGACAATTGTGTATTTTTGTCCTTAAAATAAGATAATTGGATATTATGCACTTGAAATTAGATAATAGAGTTATTTTTTTTTCTTATTTCAAAAGGGAACCATCTTATTTCATTTGCAAATGTACCTTACTTACCTGCTAAAAGCAAGGAAAAATAGATTCATTTCTTGAAAATTTGACCTATATTTGAAGACTTTTAGGCTGATGTGACAGAGAAGAGGAGGATGTCAGGGGAAGACGGACTTGATCCACTAAATTTAAATTCAGATTCATTAAAAAAATGTCTTAAGTGGGTTTCCCATGTTTGAAAACCTTTTGTGCTTCCCTACAAGCTCTGCACACAGAGCTCAGCTTATCAGCACCCACACTTGCTTTAATCCACCCCTCACACACGCCTGACCCCGTTTTTAACTTGCTATGACTCGTGTTTGTTTCTTTCCATTTTAAATCTTGCAGCGTGACATCACAAAAAAGACAAAAAGGAAACAAGACTCGATTCCATCCTCCAATAAATCCTCCACAGAAAGAGGGAACCAAAGTTAGTGAGGTACAACCACACCGAAACCTGAGAGACATAAAGCTCCATAACGGCTCCTTTCTTTGATGAAGTGCGTTTCTCTGTAGCAGTAATGATAAAATGATGGAGAACGGCAGGAGAGTGAGGTATGAAGACTTCAGTGCTGGACAGCCATTTCTTAAAGCAATATACAAGACCTCTCAGCCCAACTGGGCCATCTGACACAGTTTGGCTCCGTTGATGAAGCGCGCCACCATGCATCTTCCTCAGTGGTCGATGGCACCATTTATTATTTTTCTAGAAACTGTGAGGACTGTCGTGGAGCAGCCAAGTTTGCAGCCAGGCAGCATTTTTCAAGTCTTAAAGGCAGAACTTTGGTTACAATGGGCTCTAAAAGGCAGGGGTGGAAGGTAACGAATTACATTTACTCACGTTACTGTAATTGAGTACTTTTTATGAGTAATTTGTAATTTTCTTAGTAGTTTTTGAAATATGTAATTTTTACTTTTACTCGAGTAAATTTTAATCTAAGTAGTTTTATTTCCCTACATTTAAAACCGCCTCTTACTTACGGAGTAAACAAATAAAAATAGATAAAAATACTGATAGTGAAAAAATTAAATGCGGCCGGAAATTTAAACCCCTGTGTTACGGAACCGACACTTAATCACCATTAAAAAATAAAAGAAGACTTTTAACAGCACTTTATTTACACAATTCAAACATATAAGCAATTGATGTAAAAACAAGTGTCAGTTAAAAATCACTATTAAAGTAAAACAAGTGTCAGTTAAAAAATCACTATTAAAGTAAAACAAGTGTCAGTTAAAAATCACTATTAAAGTAAAACAAGTGTCAGTTAAAAAATCACTATTAAAGTAAAACAAGCGTCAGTTATTAAAGTAAAACAAGTGTCAGTTAAAAATCACTATTAAAGTAAAACAAGTGTCAGTTAAAAATCACTATTAAAGTAAAACAAGCGTCAGTTATTAAAGTAAAACAAGTGTCAGTTAAAAATCACTATTAAAGTAAAACAAGCGTCAGTTATTAAAGTAAAACAAGTGTCAGTTAAAAATCACTATTAAAGTAAAACAAGTGTCAGTTAAAAAATCACTATTAAAGTAAAACAAGTGTCAGTTAAAAATCACTATTAAAGTAAAACAAGTGTCAGTTAAAAAATCACTATTAAAGTAAAACAAGCGTCAGTTATTAAAGTAAAACAAGTGTCAGTTAAAAATCACTATTAAAGTAAAACAAGTGTCAGTTAAAAATCACTATTAAAGTAAAACAAGCGTCAGTTATTAAAGTAAAACAAGTGTCAGTTAAAAATCACTATTAAAGTAAAACAAGCGTCAGTTATTAAAGTAAAACAAGTGTCAGTTAAAAATCACTATTAAAGTAAAACAAGTGTCAGTTAAAAATCACTATTAAAGTAAAACAAGTGTCAGTTAAAAATCACTATTAAAGTAAAACAAGCGTCAGATAAAAATCACTATTAAAGTAAAACAAGCGTCAGTTAAAAATCACTATTAAAGTAAAACAAGCGTCAGTTATTAAAGTAAAACAAGTGTCAGTTAAAAATCACTATTAAAGTAAAACAAGTGTCAGTTAAAAATCACTATTAAAGTAAAACAAGTGTCAGTTAAAAATCACTATTAAAGTAAAACAAGCGTCAGATAAAAATCACTATTAAAGTAAAACAAGTGTCAGTTAAAAATCACTATTAAAGTAAAACAAGTGTCAGTTAAAAATCACTATTAAAGTAAAAGAAGCGTCAGTTATTAAAGTAAAACAAGTGTCAGTTAAAAATCACTATTAAAGTAAAACAAGTGTCAGTTAAAAATCACTATTAAAGTAAAACAAGTGTCAGTTAAAAATCACTATTAAAGTAAAACAAGCGTCAGATAAAAATCACTATTAAAGTAAAACAAGTGTCAGTTAAAAATCACTATTAAAGTAAAACAAGCGTCAGATAAAAATCACTATTAAAGTAAAACAGGTGTCGTTAAAAATCACTATTAAAGTAAAACAGGTGTTGTTAAAAATCACTATTAAAGTAAAACAAGCGTCAGTTAAAAATCACTATTAAAGTAAAACAAGTGTCAGTTAAAAATCACTATTAAAGTAAAACAAGTGTCAGTTAAAATCATTAAATGAGGAGCTTGTTAATAACAGTGGCATCCTGTTGCGTTTTAGTTTGATTTCTGGTATCTTTTGGGCATTTAATTTTGTGTTCATTTTTAAAACTTTAAAATGTAGTTTAAATTTCTTTATTCCTATCATGGTGTTGTCTGTTGGACAGTAGGATTGAACTGCACTTTATGGTTCAGGTTGTGACTGTCCTTGTGCTGTGAGGAAGTATGTTCTTTAGCCCAGCTGATCTCTTCCAAGTGTGGATGTCACTGAAATACGCCTTGAAATCGATTAAAACACCTTGTGGTCAATTCTCATGGACTCATCTTTTTTGCATTAAAGAACTCAAAGTAACTAAGTAACTTTTACTCAAATTACATTTTAAATGAAGTAATTCTGTACTTTTACTTGACTAAATTTTGAGATGGGTAATTTTACTTTTACTCTGAGTAAAATTCAGGCAAAGTAAAGATACTTTTACTCAATTACAATTTTTTAGTACTCTTTCCACCTCTGCTAAAAGGAGATCAGGCTTTAAGCAGAAAGGCTTTTGGTTTCTACTTCAAATGGTGAAGAAACCAATTAAAATGAAGCATTTTGAAATATTGTTGGGTTATAAAATTAAAATAACAAATTCCACATTTTCTCGTTGAAACATCTCTTTTTATGACGATGCGGCAGCACGCCATCTACATGTGTCATCCCTGGCTATAAATGTCACCGCAGGTGTTATGATCACATAAAAAGGTGTTCCATAATATATAAAGCCGCTGGTCACAGAGGGTTGAATGTGATTTAAAAAAGATAGAAATAAAAAGGTAATAGAGGGATCAAACTTTGCTTTAAAGGTTTGAATGCCAAGTTAAGACTGACCTTTACTCCACTGATAACAGCACACAGAGATGGGATGGTGGATGAGGGGCAGTAACCTTTGAAGCAGCATTTTAAGGTGTCAGATACAGAAAGTCACCATTAATTTAATGCATATCAGAAAGATTGAGAGGCAAAAAATGCAAAGCTGAGCTGCAGGAGGCTGCTCCGTTAGAGAGGATGATCGTAAAATAACATCCCAGTGCCATAAAGAGAGAAAACTGATATTCTACAGTCATTTATGCTGCAGACACTAAAGCTAAAAATGCACAGCTGTGCTTTTATTACTTCTGCAAATTAAATTCATAATAATGATGCATCAAGTCCTAACTGGGATTAAAGGGGTTTTGGTTCCTTAGAAGCTATTATAAAGTATTAATAGACATGTAGTTTCATGAGCCAAAGTTCAAGAAAATGTTTGAGTGCTAACAATAAACAGTCCTTATTTTCATACGTAGTAAACATAGTAGAATAGGAGAACAATGCTGGGCAAATTCAATTCAAAAACACTGCATTAATCCCAAACGGAAATCAAATCAAAGAGGGGAAAGCACCAAACATATATAGAAAAATAAGGGCTAAACCAACACTGCATACCTTTGCACAACTGATCCATTTACTTTGAGACATATTTGAAGTGGATTTTCAGGACACTATAGAGAACTTTGCATGTATTGATGCTCCAGGTTGGCTTCCTCTCTAAAAAACTTGCATGTAACTTGAGAGGGTCGGATTGGTCACTGAAGAAGTCATGTTACCCAGAGAGCATCTGTACAGCAATCTAAGCTCCTATTAAACATAAGTGCTAATTAAGCTATAAGTAACAGCCATGATGACTACCTGATCAGATATACTTTTGGTTTTCTGATCAAGGATTTCATCTATTAGGCTGATTAACTTCTCAACCTATTAACACAGAGATACACTTTAGGTTTACATTGGCATAACTACAGTGCAGTTATTCCATTTGCTTTCAGGGGGGGTAAACCTGCAAATAACAGGTCTAGTGCCCCTAGTGGATAAAAGAAACAGTGTTGCTTTAAAGGCATACTATGCAACCGGTGTTGATTTTTTTTCTATTCTTTGAATCCATTGTTAATAGAAAGTCAAAGTTATATCACAAGAATGGTGCATTTCTAATTTTATTTGAGTTATAATAACTCCTCATCTAATTGGCTTTTTTCTGTGTATGCTTATAATAAATTTGTAATGTTTAATCAACAGAGAACAGAAATCCTCTCACCAAGAACAATCTGATGTGGGATTAATCTGCTGATACTTTCTTGTAAAATTGATGGGATTAGAAAAGCTTTGCTCAAACAGTAAAAGCTTAAAACTAACATTTTTCCGTGCAACACTTTCCAAGCAGCGTTCGGTAGAGGAACCTCAGACTTGTTTTGAAATAAATAACAGTAGAATCATTTAGTAAAATTAGTATTACGTTGATTTTAGATTTGGGGGGGTTTTGGAAAGGCAACTGAAAAAGAATAATGTTAATAAAAAAATCTGAAAAAGAAAGTAGCATCATCAGGATTTTATGTTCTGCTCTCAGTCAAACAGACGATCCGAGGTTGAATGTGAATGAATGTACTTGACTTTGAGCTCGAAAACAAAGAGGATTATATGCGAAAGTCATAACATAAGAAATTATTCAACTCTGCAGCTAAACTCAGCCAAGTTTACCAAGTTTATTGAGGCGATTCAATAAGCAACTTTACATTCAGTTTTATTAGGAATCTGTTCCCTGGAATAATATATTTCATGTACAATATTCAGATACTGCCATCCAACAGTTAGCATGGTGCTAAAACCCAAAACTAAAGTGTGAGCTGGGAAAACTTTGTGAAATTATACAAAATTAAACTTTATATAGTTAAAAGAATCAAGATGTGGCTGCTCTACTTTCATTCTCGACTGGAAAATTATTAGATATTTCAGATTGAGAATGACGCAAAAAAAAAACTACTAATTTTTATATTTTTATAGCTATAAAAAAGATGAGAAAATTTTCCATTTTTCTCTTTTATACCTGTAAAAAAGCTATTTTGCTGATGCAAGTTCTTTGCTTCAGGAAATATTATACTTTAACTATTCTTGTCATTAACTAACAAATCTTTTCCAACCCCTTTAGTCGGTATAACTATGCAGGTTAAAGCATAATGCAGTAATATTAAGAAAATAAAAGCCTTTAACCTTTAAGTGCTTAAAAAGGAGCAGTTGTTGGTTCTCTATAGACTCCTGAGGTTTTAAAGACGTCTCTGGATGCCCTACTGCTTCCTCTGCAGGCAGTTTGTGACTCAGTCTTGTTTGTCCTTCATTGTTAGACTTCAGGGAAAATTCAGAGGGAGTCTTTTCTCATAAAAAAGCAGGGTTGAAATCTGCAGGCTGTTTTTTCCAAAGATGCAAAAGCAAATCTTTGTACACAGAACCGGAGGATGAGACACAATGTTATAAACTTAATTAAACCTAATTATGTGTATTTATCTCCACGATACCTGCAGCACCTTTCTGTCCTCACCATTACCTCTGGTCTGCTCTCCTTATGAGTTTTATTTTTTTTGCTCAGCGGTTAATAAAGAGAGCTCCGAGGTTGAGAGCACCAGCAGAAAACAGAACAATGACCTGATGCACTGCTGCAGATTGTTGCTATGAGGAATCCTCATTTTCCCGTTATTAGATGTTCCCTCGTTTCTACCGACAGAAGAAAACAATAACCGCCTGGATGCTGCGAGGCTGCAGACACACACCGTCCTTTCTGTACGTTCCTGAGCAAGTGGCCTGTTCCCAGCTTTGTGTAACTGTGTCCTTCAAAACAAGCAAAGGCAACAGCTAACAAAACTACGATTTACTGTTTCTATTAATGTGAGTTGATCATGTAAAAAATCTTGATCCAGGCATTTTGACAATGTTCTTGGCATTATTTCTACAAACCTTTTAGTCGGGTGGTTTTATTTCACCTGACAATTTGTGTTGTTTTTTTTTTTGAGGTCAGTGGTCTTTGGAAACAGAAAAATGGCTTCTTCCACACAGAGTGGCTTCTCAGCCCATCTCAGTTCAGAACTCATGTTACTGCGGGTTTTAGGTCGATTCACAGAATTCACACAAATCAGCTCTTCTCTGAACAAAATCTGTCTCAGGGTTCCCACGGGTCTTTCAAAAGTCTTAAAAGGCATTGAATTCTTCAAAATAAAACTAAGGCCTTAATTGGTATTAAAATGTCTTAAATCAGTCTTTCGTAGGTCTTAATTTTTAAAACATCATAAATGGGATTATTTTTAGTACGATTTATTTTTGTAATCTAAAAACATTACAATTGACAATTTTTTTTTATTTAAAGAAAAAATAACGACTCGGCATTATTGGTTCCGTCCCGATAGCGGAACCAATTAAAGCGTTGTTGCGGCCGGGACATTTGGGAGATGCGCCATTTACTTTTTGTCTGGAAAATATGAGCAAGTGTAAATGTAACCAAATTGTCTCCAGCCAAGAGTTTTCTCCATGGCTAAAACCAGGGAACATAAATGAGGCTCAGTGGATTTTGTGCAAGAAGTCATTCAAGCTCAGAACGATGGGAATTAAGGCAGTGGAGTCACATGCGAAGCACGAAACACAAAGCGTCAAAATCAAGTTGCGGAGAAACAGCCGGTATTTCTCAGTTTAGTTCCACCCTTGTCTCTGCAACGCCTCCACTTATCACCAAATCAAACATACTAAGAAAACCATAAAAAGAAAAATAGCTGCAAAAAAGACTTAGCACTGGTTATGTTGTGGCTTTAAAACTGATTAGTTTTGTTCCCTGCTAAAACAAAGTTTGTGAATTCAGTTAAATATTTGTTAAAATATATCTTTCATTTGTGTGTTTTTAGCTTTCTTCCTGTATGGGAAGTTTTTCAAAATTTGAAACATTAGTGCAGTGGTTTATGTTAAAATAAACCTTTGGGTTAAGTTGATGCAAGCAGGTTTTTCTTGTGTTTCTTATAAATTTGGTCTTAAATTTTTATTTAAGTGGCATTAAAAAGTCTTAAAATGTCTTGAATTTAACTTGCCTTATGCTGTAGGAACCTTGTGTATATTTCTTGAACGGTACAGTGTCAACATTTCCATCTTAAATACAGCTATTTAAACTAATGAATGTGGGATCATCAGGCATCTTGGAACTGGACTCCACGAGGAATTAAACTCAGAGGTCCTCATACAGAGAGATACATCTACATCTAGTTCTAGTTAATAGCTACTTTTACTAAAAGGTTAACTCAGGTACTAATTAGTTACACAGCAAAGTAACAATGCAGTTACTTTCTGTGATTAATTTGGGTATCATAGCTTTAAATTCAATCAAGATATTTACAATCGAATATAATAAAGAAATTACTAGATATCTGAAAATACTGTCTATTACACTGCAAAAAATGTAAATCTAAATAAGTAATTTTTTCTTAAAATAAGTGCATTTTATCCTAAGTTGAGGAGGTAAATGAAACACTTTGCCAATGGAACAAGACAGTTTACATTTGAATTAAGAAAAATCAATTGCATTGTCTTATTTCAATTGCATATTATCTAATTAACTTATTTTAAGTGTAAAAATACTCATTCCATTGGAAAACTATCTTATTTACCTGCTCAAATTAAGGCTAAATACACTTGATTTAAGAAATTTTTACTTAATTTCAGATCTTTTTTGCAGTGTAATCTGCAGCTTTTTTGTGTGTGTTTGGGACAAAACAGTCAAGATGCTCAACTGATATATATATTTATTTAAGAGTGATTATTTTTCCCATTGTTCCATACTTCTGTGAGCGACCTCTGCACGCTGAACACCCGCCCACATTCCATCCCCTCAGCCAGGAGGCTTCATGCATTCAGCCATCTCAGCTCCTCCTCCATCTCTGCACTGAAACCCACTGAGTGAGGAGCATGTGTGCACATCTCTCCCGAAAAAGCTTGCCCGATGTTCACCTGTGTACGACTCCTCTCTCTGTCCGGAGCCCTTTTCCTCTTTCTTGCCTGCTCCGACATGGGCTTTCGCTGTTTTCACGCTGGTTCCGCCATGATAACTGCACAAAGATCGCCACTGTGCTAGCAACGAGCATGCCTTTAACTGGGGGCGTGTAACAGTTCTCGCCGTAAAGCAAGACCGACTCTCGCGAGACTTCTGAGCCTGTGGGTGCGGGCCGAGGGCTCTTGCAATTGCAAGTGTGATATTTCCCCCACAGACCACCAGGGCGGCCGAGAATACCTTTGTTCAACCTGAAATGACTCAATTAATCATCCAAATCGTTATGGAACACATTAATTAACTGAAAAATGTTGCATAGTGTGCCTTTAAAAGTAAATTGCGCATTTACTTTAGTTTAGTAAATACACCGAAAAACATACCTAAATAAGACTGAACATCAGCAAAAAAAAACATTTAGACTGTCTCTAACCTTCTTCCATCCATACAGAAACGTCTTCCAATCATTTCCAAAACCTTGACCTTTCCAATTACCAGCATATCATTAAGCTAAATTCAAACTCAAGTCCTTGAGGGCCACTGTGCTACGAATTTTAGATGTGTCTCTGCTTCAACTGACTCCATTATGAGCAGAGCTCTGCAGGCCCCAAATCAATGCTAGTGAGGCAGTTAGCCGTTTAATTAAACTATGTAGGGCAAGAGAACCATCTAAAAGGAAAGCATTTAAGTTTGAGACCACTGCCCTAAACTAGAAACAGCATTTTTTCTTAAGATCAGGCTTTGGTCCCAACAGGGAGCGAACCGGGACAGAGAAACAGAGAAACCAACCTTCCAATGTCTCCCCCATTCCCACATAAAGGAAATGCTCCTTCGCTATCCAGAGCTGGAGCCTCTTTCAGGCCCTATCCCATCCATATAACCAGAATCTGCAATAATTGTCTCTACCTGAACACTGCCTGCACTTTTCAACAAATCTGCTGATGCATGTCCGGACTCATCTGGCCTTCCAGGCAATGCTTCAGGGCTCCAGATCTCCATTCCACTATGGTTTCTACTGACGCTTAAAAAAAAAAATCCCTACACTGGAAAAACGATCTAGAAATAAATAAATATTTCTCAAATTAAGTGCATTAATCCTTAATTTGAGTAGGTAAATGAGATGATTTCCCAATGGAATGAGTATTATTGCTTTTAAAATAAGAAATTTAGATAAAATGCACTTGAAATAAGACAAGCAATTGTGTTTTCTTAATTTAAATGTAAATTGTCTTGTTCTATTGGCAAAATGTTTCTTTTACCATCTCAACTCAAAAACAAATTCATTTTAAGAAATAATGACTTATCTAGATTTTGATTTTTTCCAGTGTAAAGGCTTTGTGTTTTTAAAAACATCTGACTTATTTTGCTGTTTTTTATTATTTTTTTATTTTTATGAAGCACTTTGTGATTTTTATCTGTTGAAGGTGCAATAAATAAAGTTAATTCACACTAATGTATTAGTTACAGTACATATATCATGTTTTTAGTGTCCTGTTGACATGAAAAGTTGTTATTTAAAGCGTTACTATAGTTACCTGCCACCAACTCTTGTTGGTTCTTATATCTAGATTGATTTCTTTATTTCCCTTTATATCATTCTAGGGCGAGTTTGTTTGAGGCATTACCTTTCAATACATCTATATGCTTTATTTAAATCAAATGCTGGGAATTAACCTATAGTATCTGAAGCTCAAAGGAAATGACATCCTCTTCTGGCCAAATTGATTTTTTTCCTTTCATTACTAGAAGATAAATGCAGGGGATTTTTCACCTGCTGTCATTTCTCTAACATTCTTTTGTCCTTCGCTTTCTTCGATATGCAAACGAGATGCTCAGAGTACAGGTGTGTGAGCGTTCCTCGCTCATCCATCAGCAGCTGTAGCCACACATCTTCGCATCATGTCAACGAAAGCTCAGAGTCTGGGTGACAATTAAACCTCCACCCCAGAGGGCAGTTATCTGGTAGAAAACAAACACACCTGTGGCTGCTTGGGGCCCTGAAGAGAAATGACACGTAAACCCACCTGACAGATCGCTCTGACAGGGTTTGATAGCTCAGGCAGAGCAGTCGCACCGCCTGTCCATTATACCTTGACCTGCTTTGTACTTCGGAGCTAAAGCAACGTCTTGTCTCCTTTAACAGGCTGCAGCTTTTCTCAAAGGGAGGGAGAATTGATGCCTTAATAAACCTGAATTAGCCATTATTACCAACTCATCTATAATTACTCAACAAAGGTTTAAGGCCTCTTTCAGCCTGGCGCTCCTCCCTTTACGCCTGAAAACTGCCCATTTCCAACACAAACCTTCCTTCCAGTAGGATGAAGGCAGCTGAGTGTTTTCTTCGAAGCTCATGTGATGGTAATTGCTGGGGGCATGTTTTTGTCAGGCTGCCAGAGCCTTTTAAACATGCAAGTGAGTTGGAATGGGCTGGGAGTTGGAAGGGGAGCCAAGACTGTTGTCAGACTCCAACCCTGGTGCAGTTTAATGTAAAGAGAAGCACTTTATACAGCTGACATCTGCTTGGTTCTGCAGACTGCATGGTGCCAGCCACTTTTTATCTTAAGATAATCAGCCATGACTCAAAATGACTTTTTTTCACACAATTTAAACTACTGAAAAATTAAAAGGAAACCTTTAAGGAGCACAAATTAGAAAGTGCATTTGCAAAGGGTGAACATGGAAGGTGAAATGTAAAGCAGTTTACAGAAGTTTGATGGAATTAAATGCTGCTTGAATGAGCTGCCAAAGCTCAGACTGCTTCAGGACTCATTTGGAGTTTAGCCATTAACTTTGTATTCTCTCACCGTTTCTTTCCTCCAGGGTCAGTACATCTGCATTTGCCCATGTCTCCTTTATAGACGGATGCAATGACACAGCTAATGCTGCCATTATGGTAGTAAAGTCTCCTTTTTTCTCTACAGTAAAGTACCTTTCATTCAGCGCCTGCCATAGACCAGTTCTGAAAGATGTAATGCCAGAGCTGTTTTCTTTATTTATCTATGATCCTTTTACTGCCTGTAGAAAGTACATCAGCCTCATTGCTTCTCTGCTTCATAGAAGTAGACCTCACCTTTTTCTCCTTACAATTGAAGGCACTCAAAGTTTGACTGATCAGTGTTAGTCTGTGTCCTTCATGTCCTAACCCCCAGTCAGTCACATCAGATCCAGTTCTGTTGCCAGTCTCTGCATCATAAACAAGTTGTTCCTTTCCTCTGTGGCCACATGCTTGCTTCATATGTGATTGATGGAGAGTCAATGCCTTGATGCAATCGATCTGGTTCCTCAGATAATTTTTAAACCAGCTAGCCTTTAATGTGCATATAAATCGGATTGCATCGGCCTGAACAAAACAGGGATGATTAAGCGTCCAATTTGACTGAAATACAGATCGTATGAAGTGATGGCACCTAGCGCTCGGTGAAATTGCATGTAGCTCTGCTATATTGTTATTTTGGTCAGACCTACACAGGTATTTAAGTCTGACAGGAAGAGAGAGACATGTTGGCAAAGTAACAGACATCCGCTTTGAGGAAAATCTGAATCACAAATACAACCAGCTTGGTTCACTCCATGTATTTTCATCTTATTTTTTATTTATCTTTTGTATTTTCTGTAAAGTGACCTTGAGTGATAAGAAAGGCGCTGTTAAATAAAATGTATTATTATTATTATGTATATAGCAGGTGGGGCAAACTTGGACATACACAATCAATAAAACATTTTAATAATAGTGTACTTCACCTTTGATAGGAGCTCAGGAGAACAGTAAAAGTAAAACGGCGATCCTGTTTGAACTTCAAAACCCAAATGTGGAAGAAGAAAGTTGTTTGATCAGGGATCTTGTCGGTACAAGATCGTGTCAAAAACAACGTTCTGTTTGAAATAAGTCCGGGACCTATAAAGTCAACAGGGTTGACAGAAGTTGGTAAAGACGTCATTGTTGGAGTCTGCATTTTTTTTTTCTTTTTTTTTTTCCTTCTTGCTTTGATTCTTTTTTATTTTCCTATATTTTAATCATGTAAAGCACTTTGCATTGTCTTTGTGCTATACAAATACATTTGCCTTGCCGTGTATGAAAGACAATGCAGTTCATTAGATAAAAAAAGACTAAAAGATCTCAGAGTTTCACCTTTCACTGGCATCAACCAGGTATCAAAGATGGCATTGTCTTTGTTGTGCTAAATATTTTTCTATAAACATGCTTCCTACTATATTTTGTCTTAAAATCCTTTAGCTGGTCTATTTTAAGAACATGGTACGCAGGCTGGTCATGAAGTCTGATTCTGCTTTGTATTTTGATTGACAGGCAGCACCGCTCTGTGACAGTGATTGCAGCTTTCTTTCCCTTTGCGTTTTGTACATTTAAAATTATCTTTTAAACATATTTGTCTTTGACTTTCCGTAATCTGACTAAACGTGGGGCAGTGCTTCGATTTGTGGGAGAGAAGTGAAAAAAATGCTGCAGAGTCCAGCAGAGATCTGGACATCTGCTCAACCTGTGTCCAGTAGGAGCCTTTCTATCCGCACTGCAGCAGTGTGACAGGAAAATAAAGGCAAGAAATGTCCTTGGAGTTTACGATTTGACCGGACTTTCATTTTACTGAATCCTACAGCATGGTTGGAAAAAGTAAAACTGACATGAAGGTGAACAAGATTCAGTATAATGGATATGAATTAGGCCCTTGCAATAAATCGTACATTAACACAAAATTAAAAAAAGACTTTAATGAAGAGAATAACTGAGGTATCAATTAGCAGATAGAAGTTCTGCACCAATGTTAGCATCTATTTGGTGACTTGCATGTTTTTTTTTTCCTGTGTTGAAAATGAGGCTTAAATTCATTAAGAAAACTAAAATTGGCTGCAGGCACAATGTGAGCAAAATTCTGAACTACTTTTTATTTTCAACCCTTTTCTTTCCCACTGAACCTCTGTCCCTTCCTGACTAAACCCTGTAATGTACATCCTTTTCCTTTTGCATCTCTAATCTTTTTTCTAAATCCTCCTCATACGTAATCATTTACGTTTTTCTTCTCCCCTTCACAGCTGCTCATCACCTGCTGTGTTCCTGTTTATTTTTACTGTCAGAAACTTTTTCCGGAGATGTATCCTCTTCTTCGCCATTTTTCTTTTCTGCTCTTTTCATTATTTTTGTTCAACTGTCATTTTTCTTCCTCTAATTTCCTTTTCAGGGAATTTACTCCAACTCTAAAGATAATGGCACTTAATGACCCTATCATACAGTAACCTGTCAGCATGCTCATGTGAATTTGCAAAAAAAGCTTTTTAATTTAGGTCTGAATTAGAAATAAACAACTTTTCAATCAAGCTGTTCTGCATAAAAAAGGTCAAAATTATTTCAGATGATAATTTGTACATTTAAAAGCTCCAACGCTTAATTACCTCAGCACCTTCAGAGCTGGTTGCAATTTGCTCTTCAGGGTTGCTGCTCTCAAACAGACCAACAAGCTTTTGTGTGACATTTCCAAGCAGCCAGTAATTGGGTTCATTGTGAGATTTTGGCAGATATTTGGGTGTTGATGCTATGAAAGTAAGAATCTGTGGCGTAACAACCTTTGCTGCACCTCTGGCCATTATTGGCCTCAAAGGATGATTTCAGTGCCAAAACCAGATGGCATATCCCACAAAGGAAATAATGTGTTCATTTAATACCAGTGATGTCATGCATTAGGTCATTCATATTCAAAAAGACAAAGCAGGGAGCCTGGGGAAACACTGAGCCACGTATGTACAGTAGCAGCCATTGAAAATGGCCCTACCTAGTCAAATGCCAGCAGAATGGCAGCCCACTTCCCTCCACTCCCACCAAAATCCCCTCCAACTTCATATATGTTTTACTCTGACTCCACCCTTTCACTGAATTACAGGGTCTGACCAGGAGATGACGCTTCTCTTTAGATCTTAATGACCACAAATCATGACAGAAAGAATATTTTAGTACAAATATTGATGTTTATAAAAGGAATTGTAGGGGACTAGCCAAGGGCCCATCAAGTAAAGTGGGGGAATTTTGAATGGCTGCTACTGTAATTACCTCCAACAAGAACGTTATGATTTAAGTTGAGTTTGTGTGTCTGTCTTTGTACAGGATAACATGAATGGTTATAAACGGATTTTAATTACATTTAACGAAAGATGCACCTCAGTCCAAGGAAAAATCCATAACATATTTGTAATGATCCACATCATGATCTAGATGTTTTTTTTTATGATTCTTTAACAATAATAGGCAGAATGAGCAGTTCTCCCCTAAACCAGAGGGTGGCAGCAGTGACTATTGACAGCTTCAGCATCAGACTCAAAAAGTCCAGAAGTATCATACTGAGGACAAAAACAAAGGAAAGGGGAGCCACGCCTCGCTCCAAGTCTCAATCTGCTGATCAAAAAACAAAGCAAAACCTCAGCAATTCTGTAATTTGTCTTTTTGTTTTTATTTTTTCCCATTTATTTGTATTTTTCTCTCTTTTTACTGTTATTGTTGTATTGTACTTCTCTGCGTTATTCTTTTCTGTGTACATTATCAAGGAGGCTCAGTGTCTCACGTCATACATCAAAATTATTTTTCTAAAGTGAATTTAATGTATGTCTATTGTTTTGATATGAGAGCTTGTCTGCTTTATTTTTGTATGTTGCCTTCTCTTAAAAAATGTTTGAAAAGAAGCAAAGTGAATGAAGGTGAGAGCAGAACAAACACCAGAGGCTGTAGACACATGCGGTGCCTTATTTATAAACCTTTGAAAGAATTTGAAGGAAATTACTAAGGTGCAAAGGTGAACTGCATGCCAAGGAACAATTTGGCAATGATCCAGAGTCATTACCAAAGTCACAATATGGGGTATAATGTGCTGCTTTGCAGAGATCTGCGCTCTCCAAGAGCTTTTCTAGTTTTTAGTTCAGACTCTAAACCTAATTCTTGACATCTGGTGTCATCATCCTCATTGGTCAAAGGAGCAGAAATATAACAGCTGCCGTTGATTTGAATGAGTCTTCGTTTTTTAAACTTTATCAACATGTAAATGTGCCTTTTAAAATCATTTGTCAGACCCGACCTTTGCACCGTCTCAAGAGGTCTGATAAACACAAAACAAGCAAGCGGCTCAGAATGAGAAAGCAGTCAGACGACACGCTTGCATTTAGAGCTGCGAGCGGAGTTGGCTTAATTACAGCTGCTAAAGCTGGAAAAATACATCAACATCATTATACTAATGGGTTTCATGTTTTTTGATGTTTTTAATAGAGTTGTGTAATGAATCCATTTTTATTTTTGCCTCAAAATAATTACAAATATAAAAATGATAAATGCTATCAGAGCTATTTAGCCCCATTTTGAAGTTCTTTTTCTTTGAGTAAAGCATGAAATGGGGATTTAACTTTACAACTAATTGGCATGTATTGATTTTAGGGCAGAATGGTCTAGTTTTCACCTCCAAGGAACTTCGAAAACTTTAAAGTGTAACTGGGACTGAAAGACTGCTCTTTGAGATCCTGGGTTAGCTTATTCAGCAGAATAAGCTTTTACGGTTCCTAAATGCTAAATATGGAGCCACCCAGAGTTAGACTATCGTTACCTTTGCTAACACAGAAAGTATTGGTGTTTCTATGAGTCACTACTCTATTTTCTTAAACCCTCAGTCGGTTGTAACATAAAGCTAGAAAGTTCCTGGTTCTGTGAAAAGTCCCTTTTTGTTAAAAGAGAGTTTTTCCTCTCCACCAACACCACATGCGTGCTTGGTGTGAAAGATTGCTCCAAAGTTAATGACTTGTTTCAGTAAGCCAAGTTTCCTTAAATAGAAATCTCAGATAATACAGAAATCTGTATTATCTGAATTGTCACTCTAAAGTGCCCTAAGATGACATGTTGCATAAAAAATGGTTTGAATTGAATAAATTGCTATTTAGCATGACCCAGAGATTTCAGTTTTAGGATGGTTTGAGTGTTTTTAGCATTCTTGTAATAAATGTTTGGGGGAAAAAAACGTATATACAAATTCTATGTTAAGAATTATTATCGTTTAAAATATATACTTGGTTTCATATGCGTTTTATTTCATTTATGGTCTTTTTTTCGAAACTACTGATGAACCGACGAACCCCCAAAAATATACTGATGGAGAAAAAAAGGCAATGATGAAAAAGATGTTATTTTCTCACAGCAATTATTAAAACAATGCAATTAAGAACTCAAAAAGTACCACTAAAACCAACCCTACCATAAAGACAAAATTTTACCCGTCTAAAAAACCCACTTTGATAAAATAAACAAAAATATTTGTTAAAAAATACTCTGTATAATTCTCAATTTTTGCTGACATACAGTATTTTATACTAACTATATAAAATGAGGAGAAAATTCCAACTTTTGATTTATTTTATTTTTTTTCAGAATAACACTTCACTAAAATCACACTGCTAAGAAAATAAAGCTAATAGCTAATAGCGTTTTGTTTCAGCCAAACTGCATGTTTCCGTTTATGCTTCTTTATCAGAGCCGCATCACCTCCTCCTCAATGAAACCATGCATTCCTCCTTCCAGCTCTGATGTGTCTGCAGTGCTGGGAGGATTAGTCCTCAGAAAGCTTTAATACAATGAGATCTACAGGAGAACTCCAGCTGATTTTTAATGCGTTGAGCAGGAGGGTAACATAAGGTTACATCCTTCTAACCACACAGAGGAAATGAAACTGTAGAGGGGGAGAGAGGAAAGGAAACTCCGAGACATGTTTGAGTTAATCAGCAGGTTCAAGGCGATTGACTCAAATTTGATCCATTAATGTTGCAAGGATAGTGCACATTTTGAGAAAATAAATGAAAATACAAAATGAATCCAGAAATGGAACTTTGAAAATTTTCAAAATAATGAAAAAAAAGTTTTAATTTAGTTTTAGTTACTTTGATAATGTCTCAGATTTTATATGATTAAATGATCTGTTTTGTATTTTTTCCATATTTATTTTCTTCAAACTTAATTTTTTCTCATGTTCATTCTTTCAAATTTAATTTACTTTTTATTAGATTGACTTAAAGGAATCGCACTTTTTTTTTATTGCTATAACGGATCACGTTCTCTTAGCTTTTGGGGGCGGGGCTATCTTTTGTAAGGAGGAGTGAAGACGCATTTCTTCTGGTCTGCATGGACATAGCAATAGCATTTTTTTTGGTCAATATGTGCTTCAGAAGCAAATGTTTGCATTGGGCTTGAAGCAAAGAAGATGTGTTCTTTAAAATAAAAGAAACTAAAAGAAAAAAATTTGAAATGATAAACAAAATGATACAAAAATTGAAAAGACAAATTTTTGAAATATAAAATCTAAGAAAAGAGCAAAGTTCATCTCAAACCTATTTTTGGTTAAGGAGTTTTTCAAAGTTTCATTTCTGGACTCTGGTTTTCCCAACAATAATAGGAAAAAAATCCTCCATATTCTCCTTGTCGCCTTTGTTACGTGTTACTGTATGTGAATTCACCTTAGAGGCTTAAGTATGGAGAGTTACTAAATCTGCATTAATTCATTCCTCTAAAAACAAAATAACCACAGTAAACTCTTCAAAGATCTTAAAATAGTTCTAAATGTCCCTTTCTATTTTTAAATGTCGAGAATATCCATTAAGAGGAACAATTCATTCCCTTTTTTCCAAACTTGTTTAGACCTAGAGAACAAAAAAACAAACCTGCATAATTTCTGTTTGAGCTGTTAGCCTGAATCTAAATGAGGTTGTTCTTCTCATTCTCCCATGTTCTGTGGAACATATGTCCTCAGGATTGTTCGATTATCTGCCTGGACAAAGTTTGAAAAAACAGTTTTTAAATGAATCATCCTCGACTGAAAACAGCAGCCCGTAAAATCAAAACAGAAACTTGTTTCTGTTTCCAGAAACCGATTTTCTAATCATTCCAAGGCACAGCTAAACCGCAAATATGACTTACCGACAAGAAAGCCAAAGTAACAGATGTTTTCCTGGCATAACATTAAAGATGACATAATCAGGGTGTAATTCATACAAATTTTGATCTTGAGCACAACTTTTTCCACTTTTAAAATGTAAGCTTTTAGTTTCAGTTGGATACAAATCCTTGTAAAAAAAAAAAAAAAAAACAATGGCAAAAACAAGAGAACATAAAAATGTGCTCAGGCAGATATGAGTTGGTATAAAATAACAGGAAATCTGAAGGCCAAGGCTAAACAAAGACCCAAGATAAACTTAGATCAAAGTTCAAATCCTTATCCTACATTTGGGACTAGAGTTCAGGGCGGATATCACTTCACCCTAGCAGATGATGTCCAAAGAAAAAAAAAAAAGGCTAAATGAGTTTTATTAATAAGCTACAACCATTTTTATTAGAGTTTTGTAATGTTTTTGGCAATAACCTGCATGTCTGAAGCACCACAGTGTCAATGCAAAGAAGAATTGCATGCAAGTGTTGGTGTTAGGTGTGGTTTGCAGTGCGCAGACAGGAAAACAGCTGAAGAACAGGAAGAAAGTGATAAACGCCTGACTTCATGACCAACTCCCTGCTGTTGACATCCAAGAATGAATTTTATTGACTTGCAAGTTCTTAAAAACAAGAACTTTTTTTTATTATACTTGTACTGTTAATGAAAAAAAGTTAAACTGTTTATTTCTGCATCTTTAAGAAGATAAAAGAAAATAGATCACTCACATCAGGAGAAGAATGACAAACTAAATTCTGAGCCGTTTGATTTCCTTTCCCTGCTGTCAAATAAAAGACAGGAGTGGACTAGTTTTTCCATGAGGTGCTGAGACCTCTCAGTGTGACTAAAGCCTGAAAAATACAGCGTGCAGCTTTAATCCGTCTCTACTGTCTGTATATAATCTATGATTAAAGCCCGACAGTAAAAACAAACCAAACTCATCTTTGTTTTACATTCAGAGGCACAGCATTTAAATATAGAACAAGAGTTCCTCTCATCTCTATATGCCGCCCTGAATTCCTGTAACATGGAGGACTTAATAACTTTGATGCATTCAGTGGCGCTGACTCTGAAGAAGTGACATAAAACAGAATCAGCATGTTCGGGATGAATGTGAAACTGTGCACAGAGGAGTATTGTTGTGGCATTTGCCTCTGCGGTGTCACAGCTCGTGACAAAAACACAGAAAGGCCTGGATTAGGCCTGAGTAGGCAAAAGAAATTCCCATTTTCTGGAGCAAGTTTTGGATCAGTGATTCTGTTCTTGGTCACAAAGGCTTTTCTCTGCAGATGTTTGAGGATAATGTAGACATGCTGATACGAATGAACTCAACTGTAAATGTAATTTAGAGCTTCAGTTCCAGCGAGAAAGTTACCCAACAACGGTCAGGAAAGTCATTATGTTTAAGGATTTATGGGATGGATTTAAGGATAGATTTACTATTCAACATACAGCTTTAATACATAAAAAAATAAACTTGGCTGCAAAGGTTTGATCTTCTCTAATCCACAGAGAATCAAAATAATACATAGAGGCTGTCATGCATATAGTTACTGTGGCCAAACATGACTGACTCCTAGCAAGTTTATATCTAAAATGATTTTAGTACAAAAAAATAAAATTCTGATTGTAGATTAGAAAATCCTATCTTATAAAACAAAGTAAAAAGAAGAATCAGATAAGAAAATAACAATTCGTCAACACTTAATCAACAATGGTATGTCAAAGTATCATCTGCAGTAAAACCCCTCACCATTACTCTGCCACCACTATGCCTGACAGCTTGTCCGATGGTTTTTTGTGTTTTTTTTTCCAAACCAAAACTTTTAATCCTTCAAACAAACTTATTCTCATTGAGGCCAAACGATTGTTTTCTTCTCCACATTTACGATCTCCAAGCTTGTCTAAGTGTGCAAATCCTAATTTTGGTCCAATTAGATTCTTTATTGGGACACATATTTTCCTGTTTTGTACCTGAGGCTCCACTGTAGTCTTCTTCAACATTTTAACCTATTTCCCCTTAAGCTGAGGGTGACAGTTCTGCTCAAATGGTTAAAGCTCCAATCAAACCAGCTCTTCCAACTTGTCTTTCTCTCCCTCCACCACCAGGTGGTGCCCTGTCGTGGTTGGTCCTCTCACACACCTGCGGCTGGTTGACTCATCACTGAGGACTATTTGAGCGGTGGACTGTCACTATCTTGGCGCCAGAATGTTTGCCAGTTTTGGGTACTCTAGCCAAGCTGAGTTTTGCTGAGTCTAACCTAGTCTTTGTTTTTTCGCTGAGCCTAACCTACTTTTTGTCTTTGCCTTTTCGGCAGGAAGCCTTCCTGCAAGCTGGATGTTTGGCCTTCTCCCCCTGGAAGGATTGTTTGTGTCTCACACTGAGCAGGGGATAAACCTCCACGAGTTCCGTTCAAGTCCTCCTGGATTCCCAAGTGACAGTCCGCTCAATAGCTCCTCCGGGTATTACCAAGTCTCTACCTGTCCGCCCTCCAACGAGTCTCAACCACTAGAAAAACCTACACGGACTGGATTCTGGGAGGAAAGTGTTCTCCACTAACGTGAGTCCCATTTTCTCGGTCTCTCCAAGCCATTGTTCAAAGTTCCCACGGATCCTGAACTAATCGCTGATACTTCCCTTCCCTCTTCCAGTTCCGGTTCACCAGTTCACTGTGTTTCCTGAATCCAACCCTGGTTCTCCGAGTGGTTTGCTGCATGTGGGTCAGATCTCTTAAGAAAATCATGACAAGCTCCTCAAACAGCCTAAGCTCAACTCTTTCTTAGAGCCTAATCTGTGCAGAAAACCAAACTCCTCTAAATAAAATCTATCAGTTGGTCTATCAGTGTGAAGCTGAGGTCAAATATTTAGTTGAAAGGAGACCAGAGTGTTACACACTGCTGCAAAAAGCATTTGATAGTGGGTGTGTATGTCAGCCTAGATATTTCAGCCTATGTATAATATTGACTGTGGGATGACTACTGTGAGGTCAGAGTTCTCTGAAAAGGTCACACATGTAATAAATACTTATAAGAGCAGTTTTATTTAAAACTAGAATGTAACTACTCTCCATGTGTATTTTATGTGCAGATTCAATGCCATAAGCATGAATTCCTCCCTCTCTGTGCTCATGGCTTACTTTTATACATCTGTAGCTTTTCTCCTACTCACATGTGGACCTGTTTCTTCGTGTCAATGTTCTTCTTATGGAGGGAGTAAATCGCCTGTCATTTGTTACTTTTAAGGAAATGCCGTCCCTTGAGAAAACATGGTTTTTCTCCCATCTTTGACCAATGTATGCAAAGCAACTTCAGGCTAATAGCTGTTAAAATGTTGGTTGAAGAGTCAAAATCAATTGGTTAAGTAATCATTAAATACCTTTAACTCCCATTAATGTTTTCTGACAGCAGCAATAGGTTATAAAAGTATGACTAATTTTAAGGTTTGATCTCAGTTTAATCTAAGCTAACATTTGCTGCACTTTTTGAAGGAAAGTTAGGCTTGAATAAACTCTGGTTTATAGTTGCAGACAAATATTCACATTTACAGTGTGTTTGCTTCTTAAACTTTGACATTTGTCATTTTGCATACACAGTGTATACAAAGCAAAATTTCGTTTTGTACAGCTCTCATGGCATTTCCATTTCTTAAAGTGCAGCAGTGATCAAATGTAAACATTGTGGGAGAAAAAAAAAAAAAACATGGTGCAAAAAAATTTATTGATATGGTCAGTTTGATGCCAAGTCTGTGACATGATTTAGATTTTTTTTTCCCAACATTCAGCGGTCAGGTGGCAGTGGGGAAGAAGCTGTTTCGGAATAAGCTGGACCTGCATCGGATGCTTCGAAGCCTCTTCCCAGAGGGCAGCAGGGAGAACAGTCCATGTTGGGGGGTTGAGGGGTCATTGATGATGTTACAGGCTCGGGACACGCAGCACTGGGTTGAAATGTCTTTAATGGACAGAAGAGGATCCCCCATGATCCTCTCTGCTGTTCTCACCTTCTTCCAGTCTGAGGCGCTGCATCCTCCACACCACACAGTGAGACAGCTGGTCAGAACGCTCTCTATGGTGCTTTTGTAGAAGGTCGTGAGGATGGGTGGGGGCAGGTGGGCTCTCCTCATCCTCCACAGGAAGTACATGCACTTTTGATCAGTGAGGTGGTGTTTCCAGTCCAGTTGAGGGTGTCTGTGATGTGCACCCCCAGGAATTTAGATCTGCTGACCACCTCTACATCTGAGCTGGTTAGACCGGTTCTTCCTGAAGGCAACAATGATCTCCTTCGTTTTCTCCACATTCTACTGCATTTTTTTCCCTTTTGTGTCCAGCATGCAAGTGTTTTCATAAAAACTTCAGTTGAGACTCACACCTGGACAACTCGAAAGTTGCCTGACCGGCCCAGCGTGTGTATGGCTGCATGGAGGCACACACTGGTCTGTTTTTTACTTATTCTATGGGCAGAGTGGGGCACACACTGGATAAGAGCTGGATTAGACCTACCTGATAAAAGAAATAACATTGCTGCAGCAAGACGTATTATATGTAATATTTTCTCCCCCTCTCTCCAACTGACTATTTGATGTCACTGAACGAGGTATCAACTCGTCTTTTGCTTTTTCTGTCGACTTGTAAAAATTCCAACATGTTGACGCCCTTGTTGATTGATATGGCTGGTGCTAAAGCCAAAATTCAGAATTCAATAGAGACAAATCCATACACCCATAGGAGGGAATCTATAGGCACATAAAAGCAAGTTATGAATGTAGAGTAGGAGTATGCACTCATGCGTGATATATTAGTAGCCTCATGGTACTAAATCTGTACCCATAAAGCTTTCAAATACATGTTGAGAGTAGTTTGTTTGTGTTTAATATAAAATTGCTTATAAGGGTATTTGTCAGAGTTCTGACTTCATAATTTCTAATCGATGTCTGCGATGGTTGGATGAAAACTTCTGAGTGGATCAACTGCAAAGTTGACCAAAAGAAATATTGGAAAAGCTCTTTCTTTGCACTCATTGTTTAACTCTCCTGTTTCTTAATTGCTACATTAGCAAGATTAATGAAAACTAACAGAGCATAAAAGTGAAAATTAATGTTTGTGCAAGACAATTCATTAGCAGCAAACTGCCAAGGTGTGGCTTCATTCTCCGAGAACATTTTTAACTCAATGCATTAATTAGACACGTGACAAAGGAATGACTCAGAGGAAGAAAAGTGGATCAAAAGCTTTATTTTCTGATCAGTTTTTGTTTCCGAAAACTGTGGAGCTCTTCATTCTGAGACAGAAAACGACGCTTGAGTCAATTTGATGGTTTTCTCCAGCTGTTATTTCTGATATATGCTTATGAGGGCCAGACTTGAATCATTGTGTTTGACAGCAGTAGGAGTTTGTGCCCGAGCTGCCGCCGCTTTGCTCGTAAATCATCATACAACGTTGTAATTAGTACACGCTACGTTGGCCCTGATTGATAGCGGTCGGGAGGACGGTCTGCAGCACACGCGGTGCACTCCGATTCACACACAGATAGGGGAGAACAAACAGCAATCTGCGTTCCTTTACTCCACACAGAGAGACGGTTTATCAATAACGAAAGCAACAGTGTGTGTGTAGTTTCATCCCGGAGAGTCCTGAGGTGTTGCCTCCTAATTGAAACTAAAAAAACAACCAAAGTGAAACAAACGACTTCTAAACAGACAGGCCTCATTAAAACAAATGAGAAATTCTGCTCATCTGTGCAATGTGTTTGTGATTTGCATGACAACAACAGCGAGACAAACGTAGCCGCTTGTAACCTTGTTATCCATACACAAGCTGCAACACACACACACAGCCACTGGCAGTATCGATCAGAGCCGGGCTACAGAGAGATCAGGTCAGCAGAGATGTGTTTCTTAATGTGCTCCTTTTCCTTAGCGGTGCTCAATGTATCACACACAAGCGTGTGCAGCGAGGGATATCTGCAAGAACTAATGAACACCTGGGTGGAGGCGTGCGCAGAAACACGTGCTGTCAGAGAATTTACTGCATGTTAATTAGGGGATTGGTTAGATTGGGAGAATTAAAAAAAGAACATTTAATTGCTAAATAATTAAACTTGTACAACTTTCAGCAAGGAACTAACTTTGAATGATTTACGTACTTAAAATACAAGCTTTTTTAAATTAACAAAAAAACACCACCACTTCAAAACTGTAGCTATGTGGCAAAAACATGTATGAATTGTGATTTTGAAAGGGTTTGGAAGGTTTAGGAGATCATCTTTGTTTGACATTTCGCTTCCTGCTCCCAGCAGATTGAACAAGAGGCAAAACTTTGATTTTTAATCTCGGAAAGATCATCTTTGGCTTGATGGAAATCTTCAGAAAGCTCCAAAACACCTCCAGGTGAACCTTAGAAATCAAAGCAGAACAAAAACACAGAATAAAAAAAAAAACAGCAAAGCTGGATTTGGTGCGATTAGGTGGTTTATTCCACTGGCATGCGAAGACGCTTCTTTGTGTTTCCGCTACGACAGAGGGTTTTTTTGACTGATGGACACTTTATCTACAAACACTGATCCAAGCAACATATTAGGTTCCTTCCTATTACATTTCAGAGACTTCTAGAAACAGTACCATTAATGCCATAGGTCTATTATTCTAATGCAAGCAGGCCCAACTGCCTGTACCTCAAATTAACGAGTTTTAGCATGAATTAAATCTTTTCCTTTCCATCTCAAAGCATCACAAACATCTAGTAGAAGTTGAAACCCAGCTTGTGAATGTTTCAGAGAAGGTGTGATTAGAAGACTTCACTAATTATGAATATTAATGCAGGGCGTTAATTAATACATCAGCTGTGATTTTTGATACTGATTAGTTGTAATGATTAATTTACCATTAAGGCTATGCAGGGATCATTTTTCTAGTAACTGGGTCAAGCTCTCAGCTTCAATCAAAGTGAGACGCGCTGTAAAAACCAACCTACAGAATTTGCCCTAAAAAGCAAAGGTTCCAATCTGCATTCAGTTTGTCCTAATTTTATAAGAGAGTTTAATTTAAATGCAGATGAAACGCATTGAATCAAACCTAAAATGTTAAAAAACAGAAAGGCCTTAGCTGAAAACCTAACAAATAAAATGACAACCTGGACAGGCCTTCATTATCCGCATCAATCTATCAGATTAGAGGCTTTTTGGGGTAATATGTTGATATTTTCACTAAACCTGCACAGTTCTATTAAATGAAATATGGTCTTAAATTTGGAATCAGCTGAAAAGAGTCTTTAGATTCATCTGCTTGCAAACTTCAGACGTAGCTCAACCTAAATTATAGCTAATTCAGTTACATTATGGGGCACGATTGTTCCCTCCATCGTGAAATTTCATTTTGGCCGAAACTGACAATTGTGGTGCTAATTAAAGGTATACTATGCAACCGGTGTTGATTTTCCAGCAAGGCTCCCCCAGAGGGTGAAAGTAAAAGTGCACTGTCGTAAATATGCTCAGCTGTTCTCCTGGTTTCTGCGTCAAGCCAGGCGCGGTTGTTTTGAGCTTAGCAGAAAGGCGAACGCAACGAATCACCACGTCTACTGCGGTAAGTGACTATTTTGTTCCAATTTTCGAGTTTTAAAATTTTACATGTTTTCATACAGTATTTGTTATGCATATGCTTTCGCTGTTTTCTCGCTGTTTCCGCCATGATAACTGGACAAATATCGCCACTGCGCTAGCAACAAGCATGCCTTTCACTGGGGGCGTGTAGCAGTTCTCGCCGTAAAGCAAGACAGACTCTCGCGATGCATGAGACTTCTGAGCCTGTGGGTGCGGGCCGAGGGCTCCTGCAATTGCAAGTACGGTATTTCCCCCACAGACCACCAGGGCGGCCGAGAAAACCTTTGTTCCACCTGAAATTACTCATTTAATCATCCAAAACGTTATGGAACACATTAACTGAAAAATGTTGCATAGTATGCCTTTAATTACTCTCCTGGTTCTTTTTTCTATTAATCGATTGATAATCTGATGCCAAAAATTGCCTCAAATAAGAGTTTATAAAGAATTCAGTTCAATTAATTATACAGTTTGACCCAAAATTTTAAGGCATATTCTGTACATAATATGCCTTAAAATATGTGAAGAGAAAAAGCAAAGAGGAAAAAAATTTATTTTTTTCTTTCTCCATCTTCTTTTATACACCTATAACAGTTTCTAACTGCTGGGTTAAATAAAATGTGTTTTATGTTCTGAACAAACATCCAAACTTGCAGAAGTGACACGCAATCCCAGGCGTATTTGCCGTGACATTATGTAAAGACAAGAACAGAATCATCATGGATTAGGGCAATCCCTCAGGGGGAAGAAACAGAAGGAAGCGCAGAAGGAAGTCTGGAAAACCCCAGAAAAGAGCAGAGAAGCCCACAGGTGACTTCCTGTCAACTGGATGCCACAGTCAGGTGGAAGTGTTCATGTAAGGTTGTCACTGCAATCGATTATATGCTGGAACTTTGGGGAGATCACTGGGAGTGGCGCCTCACCCAAGATTCAACAGTATTCATATGGAGAGACTGAAAAAATGAGCATCAGTGGGATGATTGGAGGCTGCAACGAACAAGTTTGGAGCAAAGAAAAAAAATAAAGTAAAAAAATCTTTCTCCCCTGTGGCCATACTGTGATTTTAGGATTTATACATTTAATTACTTTGTAAATCTGGTGTCAAATCCATGTTGTAGCTGAGATTTCTATTAACTGGGTCTTATTTTTTTTAGCATTTCTCTGTTTCTTTGAAGTTGCAGCTTGTTTACTGAGAACAAAGAAGTGAAAAAAGATGAAGAAGCAATTTTTTAAAGCACAAGTTTATAAGAAAAGGGAAACTTATAACTGAGACATCATATGAAATGAGTGTGAGAGATGAAGAAATGCTAATAGACAGAAGAGAAAGAAAAGGAGCTCAGATGACGTGAAAAATAATCTTATCTCATGATGCTTTTTAACGTAGCACAGTGCAGGTTGCATGACATCCAGATAGAAAATAAAAACCCGCCCGAGGCACTTTCCAACTAAAATACAACAAAAAAAAATGCAAGTTTGCATTTAAGTAACAACTCAAACATACGGAAGAGGATTAGGGCCACTGGAAAAAAAAGGTAACTGATTTTTAAATTTTATTTCAATTTAACATGTGAAAAAAGTCAGAATACTGACATTTATCTCAGAATTCTGACTGTTTTCTCAGAATTCTGACTGAATTCTGACAATAAAAAAGTCAGAATTCTGACTTTTATCTCAGAATTCTGACTGTTTTCTCAGAATTCTGACTGAATTCTGACAATAAAAAAAGTCAGAATTCTGAGATAAATGTCAGAATTCTGAGATTAAAGTCAGAATTCTGAGATTAAAGTCAGAATTCTGAGATTAAAGTCAGAATTCTGAGATTAAAGTCAGAATTCTGACTGAATTCTGACAATAAAAAAAGTCAGAATTCTGAGATAAATGTCAGAATTCTGAGATAAATGTCAGAATTCTGAGATTAAAGTCAGAATTCTGAGATTAAAGTCAGAATTCTGAGATTAAAGTCAGAATTCTGAGATTAAAGTCAGAATTCTGACTTTTCCTCATACTATACTGAAATAAAATAAAAAAAATCAGTTAACTTTTTTTTTTTCAGTGGCCCTAATCCTCTTCCTTACAAAGGCCTCTGCACATTAAGAAAAATGCAAAAACCCAACAGCATCAGAACTAAATCCTCAGACCCAGGAATGAAGATCAATAAATCAACATCAGGAACATGTTCAAAACATCCTTCAGTTTTAATGGAGAAGAGCGTAAAGATAAGTTTCCTCCAAAGAAAAGAAACAGACCTTTTGTTATCCAGCAGTTAAACATCAGTCCAAACATCCTGCTGTATTCAGCCCAAAACTTTCACCTGACCACTGCAGAAAAATCAAAAGCTAAAGCTGCTGCTGGAAGTTTTACAGAAAAATGCTTACAAAAATGACTGCAAATCCAGCTGCAGCCTGCAGCCGTTTAGCAGCTTGAACTGAATGTAAAGATCCACCTGAAAAGCAAAGGATCGGTGCAGAACCTTGGGTGTTCTGAACGGCTTACTTCCAGCTCACTGAACAGAGAGAAATATGCTGAGGCATGTTTTGCCGTCAGTTTCTGTCCTGTTGTCTGAGACTCAATGTAAAGTTTTTCTGTGGATTTACGGCATTTTACCCTAATCAGAACATTTCTATGTTGCAATCTTTTTTTTGGTGGTAGTGGGAGTGTAAACCTAGCAATATAGTATATATATATATATTTAAATCCGTATCCATATTCTGTAAAACTATTACTGTTATTCTAATTAAATACATAAAATAAGCAATACTTGCTTTAAAAACACGTAAATAGTTGGCTTGAAGAGAGAACTTTATTTACTTTATTTTACCTTTTAAACATAACTCTTCAGGTGAAGCATCACTGTAAACCCAAGTTTTCATAGTTATTAATTAGACTGTCATTTAAACTTCTTTTGTCAAATTTCTGCCACGTAAAACTTTTTTTTTTTTTAGTAAATTAACTCAAACCTTTGGATTAATCTGAATTACTTGTTCATTAATTAAGAATAACTAAAATACTTTAATAAAAACAACATAACTTTAATAAGAACTTTAATAAGAATCTCCTTTCCAAGGTCCTTGATCAACAGTAGAACATTTTATACCCGTTTCACTTCTGCGTTAAAACTCCTCATCACCAATCATGACTCATTTATAGAAAGTAAATCATCAGGTAGACAAGAAATCTGCTGCAGCCTGAGTTGCGGTCATATGTAGCTGTAAAATTTGACCATGAAAGTGTTCTGATAAAATGTCAGAAATCTAATCTGAAGCAGTGTAGATCACTGCAGACAGTGTTAAAGGTGAGGACTGTGAGGTTAAATATTTCACTAGCTGCTGTGAAAATATTTCTGCTCCCATTTCCAGACCTCTGCTAAAGTGGTTCTAGTTTGATGGTGAGCACAAAACCCGGAGGAGAGAGCCCTTAAACATCTGCATGTTTGATATGAGTCACACTCATCCAAGACTCCTTCAGACAGACAGAACAAAAGCTTTTATTTTCCACAACCAACACCTGCCTGCGAGCGTGGGACTTCGACCCTTGAAAGGGTCCAAGATTGAAGACAAACGGAAAGCGAGAAAGCAAAGAACCACATGTGGGTTAAGCTAAAGAGGGAAAAGGCCAGAAAGAAGCAAGGAGAGAGAATATAGAAAAACTGTGCCCACGGAAAACCAGAAGCCAGAGATAAAGAGCGGCTTAAGTGGAAGGAGAAGGAGGAATGAGAGGAGACAGAGGTGTGAGGTAAGAGGTGAAAGATCCCCGCTGCAGACGGACACCAAAATAAACACAGCCTGACCTGCCCTCCGGTGCAGTGAAAAAAGGTCGGCTGAAGATTGAGTTAGTTCACAGAGGAACCATGAAAATAAAACAGGAAACAAAATGGAACAAGAAGATCTGTTGCATAGTGTGGGATTAACCTGATGAGCCTTTATGAGGAGCAGAAAGCAAAGACAGGAAATGAAGAAGAAATCAAGCCTGAGGACATTCAAAAGTGAAACCATTTCAACAAATAGTTTACAGAGATTTTAATTTTAAATTCAAGAAGAAAAAAAAAAGATAGTCATGCATTCATCACTGCAGCCAACATGGATCAGTTACTCTGGAGAGTCCCAAGTTTATCCAGATGCGTTTCTCTTCAGGCTGACATAAACTAAGCCAGGTGGTGTTTAAGAGAGAAAACTGGCTCCTTTCAGACAGTCGATGATTCACTGCAGCAAATATCAGACTTTGCAGCTTTTTCGTTGATTTCTCATGAAATAGGTGTGGAGTTTTCCACTGAAGATGTTTTTTCAGTCTGGTGAAATGATCCGGTACAGATCATAACTGTGTTCTCAATAAGTGAACTAAACGGTTTCTTAAACCAGTGTTGGATAAAATAAACACCCAGAAATTTGATGGACGAATAAAGGAAAATAAAACGGCCAACAGAAACGGACTGCTTGGAAGGTGATTTGATTTGGCATGCGGAGCGCTTTTTGAACGCAACTTTTTTTTGGAAAGGAAGTAGGCATGGAGGCAATAATTAAGTTATTTTACATGTAATTTTGCTGCCAGCAACAAATTAAAGAAGAAACTAAATTGTTTTGTTTCTAACTGATGTAAAGTAAATGGAAGTTTTATTTCTAGATATCAAAGAGTAGAAACTTTAACTGGATTTCTTCAAAGGAGGAGATGTTTGGACGTTGCATCACCTCTCTTTTTAAATATTCATACCAGCAAATCTGCAGCAAAACCTTCCCCAGGTTGAAGCTTAACTGTTAAGGTTACATTTATATTTCACCAAAATTCAACTCAGAGGTTCATGAAATTAGTAAACATCTGAAGTGGAATCAAACTGAAAGTCATATTTTGCCCAAACCCCTCAGATTTTAAGGATTTTCTGTGGAAGGAGTGGACCTCAGGTTCTCTCTACACGTTTAGAGACAAGTGTGAAAATACATGCTCCGTCTGTTGCTGAAAGTCTGACCGCATATTTCAGTCATAAAGTAAATAAAACAGGATAGAATCGGGTCATATTTTGAGTCTCAAACATGAAGGACGTAAACAAAATGCAACAAGAAGACAGGATGGGAAAAAAACGAAGGAATGTGTGGTGGCAGAGCGAGGTGAGACGGTTAAACCGAGGGGGAACGGAGAGGGCCTGAAAACCAGAGGCGGAGAGAAAAAGGAGGAGCAGATTGCCAATTTAGTTTCCACCGGTAATCATCACCGCCGAGCCTTCCTTACAGCAGAGCAAGAGAAACATTCTGCCTCGTCTTCTTTTAATTCCCAGCTTGGGTCATTCTCCCAACACTGTGCAGCTGGTCCACCGGAGATACGAGCACAACCCAAATAAGCCACCGCAGCCATACGGAGGGTGCCGGCATGGTGCTGAATATCAACAACACCACCGATCAATGGCAGCCGAGCCCAACCACAGAAACAAGTGTGTCTGTGCACAACTAGATGACAGTTTGCATCATTTTTAATCTAAAAACTAAGAAATATTCTAGATTTCAGAAGTCTTTGCTAATCTGAAAGGGAAGTTAAATGTTCATTTAAATGCATGAGTGCTTATATATAAAATATACATTAATCTGTACTTCGAAATAGATGTGCAGATTGTCCAAATAAAGGAAGCTCCAGTTTACGAAAGTTAAGATTTACTCCAGTCGGTACATCTGAGTGATTAAAAATAAACCACTGACTCCATAAACACAGTAAGATTAATTATTTTTCTGAAAGAATACAGACCACTTTAATAACCAAAACATATTCAGTGTATTCTAATTATCAGTTCGTACGAAATTGTACGAAAAGTTATGCACCGTAATTTCGTATGTTTTGGACGTTTTTCCCATGGTATTTCGTCGTATTTTTACGTCTTGCCTCGAGACAAGATATCCTTGCGCATGCGCATCTTACGCACCATTCAATAACATAGAATTTAACATACAATTAACCCTAACCCTGACCCTAAGATACAAAACAGCAAGCAACCTAGTGAGAGACATCAAGAAGTAATTATTGCACTGTTTTTCCCAGTTTTACATCCGTCCGCGGATCTGCTTTTTTCGTCTGTCTGGCTGCTCATGCGCACTGATCTATTTTTTCGAGGAAAAATGTCCAAAACGTACGAAATACTGTGCATAACTTTTCGTAGGATTTCATACAAACTGATAATGAGAATAAGTGGGCCCATTTTAGTTTTAATTTCCCTTTTTAAAAATTAAAAAAATGAAAAAAGGCCAGAATCTGGGGCGAAGAGGAAAATATGAAGAGGAGTAACCTTAATTCATCATCTGCTGCTGTGGTTCTGACTGGATAGATATATGGATCTAATACACTTCTAGAAGGTAAATGTGTTTGCTGGTTCCATCAATGGACTAATTACAGGCTTCCATCCAGGAAGAGTGGTGGTTACTGTGGATCATTTCACCACATTTACTATAAAGATCCAGCCCTTTACTAAAAGCCAGAAAATAGTAAAACATGTGATCAATTCATTGTGGCCATATTCAATTGAGCTTTTCACTCCTGAGAGGAAATATCCATCCTCAGCTTTAGGGCACCAAGGTCCGCTGGGTCCTTTCTCTGACATTTGTGTAGAAGCCTGAAAATGCCTGAATCATTCTAAATATTTATGTGGCAAACCTGCAAACTGTTCATGAATCTAAAACAGTAAACTGGATAAAAATGCAGCACCAACAAAAAAACATAAATAAAAGCAAGGATTTTTATTCTGAAGGCTTCAGCTGAGGGGGAAGAAGGACGAGGTCACTGACAAAAATGTGCATGCCTCCCTGTTTGCTTTTCCTTTTAGATGTGTTCAGTGAACTTAACCGCTACAATACTGTCACCTGGCAGGCAGCGAGAAGGCTGAAACCTGGAGTCATTTAATGCACTTTTACTTTGGTGGCTTAGATGGAAAGTTTGTTTATCCTGTAGTCAGATACTCTCTGCAAGGCAGTTGTTTTTTCTGGAATGTTATGGCCAAACCCATGGCCAGACCTTAAGTCTGGACTATACATGCACCTTTATTCATTTAATCCATACACATACTTTAGTTTGCAATAAAACTTAATTCTAAGTTCAAATGCATGTGTTCTATTTGTAAGCGCGCACATTTAGTTCACTGTATTTGTTTGCACTCATTCGTATTTCTGTTTTTGTCACTAATCTGTTTCTTACCTATAGTGCCTAGGAGTTTAGCCAGACAAAAGATGGCAGCCAGGGTTCAGATATATATATATATATATACCCTTGTGTGTCATTTCTTTGTTAGGTCAGTTATGTTTGTTTGTTTATGCAGCCAGTTAGTTTGGGCAAAGCCAAACAACCCCCATTCCTAAGGGGCGCATCCTTTCTTCCGTTTCAGTTTGCATGTTTTCCTGAGCAAAAACAAGACTTTGTTAGTCGATTCTATAAAGCCTCGAACTCAACACTATTTCTGACACTATTAATTGAAAAGCCTCCTGGATGTAAGCGAAATATCTTCAAACTTGGAAACAAAGTCCAGTGGATTGTTTTTTAGCTTTTTTGGAATTACTATGACCTTGATGACTGAGAATCTTCACCTGCATATTGATAACAGCTCCTGATTCTGGGTCCTGGCATACTGGAAGCGGATCTGAGGGACCAAGGGATGCTGATGCATTCCTCCAGTTTTGACATGGCCAACAAGGTCAGTTGAACAGATAACAGGAACCAGCGAGCTAATTGATGCTCCACATATTTAAAGACACAGTGAAGCAAGCTGTGTGGAGTTTCACAGCCGTGTCTGAGTTTTCTGTTCACAAGTGTATGTGGAAGAGAGGCTGACTGTGAAGTTTTAAACAGAAGGTAAACTGAGGAGAGAATTCCCAACATTTACCACCTAACCCACCTTAAAAAAAAAAATAGGAAATTGGTTCTTTAAATTCACCGGACACATGCCTTCAGCATGTAACCAAATTGCTGAAGGCTTCCAATAATATCACGCATATTAACCCAGAGTCATTATTTTTTATAAATGTCCCATCTGTCCGAAAGCTACGTAGACTTACTCAGTCAATGTCATGCCAGATTTGCAACATGAATCTGAAATAAGTCTGGAGCTAAAAGAGGCTTTTTTTTCCTTTTTATTCGCAGAGGAAATTGACATTAAAATCAGCTGCATGAAGGACGATTCTGTTATTAGAAAACCAAACTGGGACCTGAGATTTTTAGCAAGAAAAATGTTGAATTAAAAGGGTGCATTCAAGGGGGAGCAATAAGGAGAGCCGATATGAATAGATGAGGAGTGGAGTCAGACGATGAAAGAGGGCGAGGGGATATGGATGGCAGTGTGAAGGAGAGGAAACACGATGACAGGACGATAAAGGGGAACGCAGACAGGAGAGGAGCAGATGTGACGAATAAAAACTCAAGCAGGAGAGGGCAATGACAAGGCAGAAAGGTGAGAGGAACGGAGCTGAATAATAAAGAGATCCAAGTCAAGGAGACTCAAAGGCACTGGATGCTTGTGAGTGACGGAGACAAAACAGCAGAGAGTGACGGAAACCAAAACAAAGGCGGTGAAATGACTAAATGACCAGCAGGCGAGTCAGGAGAGAGGAGTGATTCCACTAAACAAGCCTGCAGCCTGACGGTAATTGTTCTGCGCTCTGATGTCCGTTTAAGGTAATGGAATGTGTGAGCGCTGCTACTGTTTAAACCTGCATCGATCTGAGATCAGACCTCTGCAGCTGGCTCACTAAAACTCCCCCCACGTAGAAACACATGGAGGGTCTGCAGCTAAACAGACATGCAAAACAAGGCAATGAAGGGCAAACGGGTAGAATGAACAAGCCGGCATGGTGAAATAAAGGAAATAAAGGGCACAGATAGCAAACAGGAGCAGGAAGAGTCTGGCTCAGGAAAAGAGGCTCCCAGTATATATAAGTTTTAAAGATCATCATCAACTTTAAATGAATACATGAATCACTCATTTTCATTTAAAACCTAATGCTGAAAAAAAGCAGTTTAAAAAAAAAAAAGGATTTTTGTTGTGGATTTTGATACATTTGTGCTTTTTATCCCCCCTTACTTTGTTTTATTAAATAAATGTTTTAAAGAACTGCAATCATCATTAAAGCACAGAGTTCCTTAATAGCATCCTTAAGTAATGTTTGCTTTTAAATATTTTTAGAAAATAAACTTATACATTTACCGTTCTCTGAAGATTACAGGAGGCCAGCCATTTTATTCCAAATTCACATCATTGCAGAGTGGTTTTCAGGGTAGTTTAATTACTTGAAAGGATTCATAACCTGCTGATTCATATAAATGATGCTTCCGAAATTGTCCTTAATTCATGTCTAATCTTTTTGAGAGAAAAGGTTTTAAAAGAATCTCAGACCTCTTTTCATTCCCATTTTTTTTTACTTCCCACACAAGAATTTAACTCATTCATGTTGACATAACATGAGAAACTTTAGCAGTTTGACTTTGCTTCCAATCTTCTCTTAATTACCAACTGCCTGCAGGTGAGTCCCTGATTGTTGGAGTCGTGACGAAAGGTGGGCTTATGTTAGCAAACCCTCCAGGAATAATGTAAATCCAGGAGGATGACCAGTATTGCTCAAAAGTGGTGAGAAAAAAAAAAACATTTTCACACTCCGGTTTGATTGAAGGCCCAAAACAATGCACTATTTTTAAAAGTGTAAAGAATGATCTTTTATTTCTGGTTGGATCATCTCAATAAGTGGTCCTCCTTTTTGTCAATCATCCTGGTGATACGTTTACGTAAGGCCATCCTACATGCTTGTTCCACTAGTAATCCTTTTCTGCGCATGCGCACTTTCAGGCGTATATCTGTTGTGAGCTACGGTTTCAGACAGTCATTGAAGCTCACATTTCATTGAAAATGGCCGAGGGTCATAAGAGAAGGTATTTGCGAAGTTTGTAAGAAAAGAAAGGCCTCAGAAGAGGCAGATATATCCCAGAATGCTTTGCACCGACAGCTCTCCTTGCAAAAGGATTATGGGATTTGCTGTCACAGCGGCCGGCTGTCGCCATAGGCTGTCGCTACTGTACCGGATAGTAGCAAATAATAAAGATGGTGCAGGCACTGTGCAGTGAAGGAGGAGTTAGGTGACCAAAGGAGCAAAAAGCAGTGATCATCTGTCCGAACGGCCAGTAAACTGAGTTCACTATAAGGTCCCTACTCTTTAGGGTAATTGGGGGATTTAGTGGGTTCGGGCGGACATTTGGATGCAGTAAGCCTGTATGAGCTTTGAGAACAGCAACTTTTAAATGGGCTTGTGTATGCTCCAGTGGCGGCCGGCCCATAGGGGGCGCTGGGGCACCGCCCTCCCTGAAATTAACTCATAAATGTCAGTTTTACTCTCTAGAGTGTGTACCTATAAGCAAAACAAATTATATAAACTACATTTCCCTATCTACTGTCATTAATTTGTGGATTTCCACAGACAGACTCCTACCGTCTCTGTTCTGGGGGCGCTGATCAGACAGCACCACATTTGCAGAGAATCTGTCAATCATGTACTATTGCTAGGTGAATTTAATGGCCAATCAGCGTCTCAGAACTTTATGGTCTTGGGGCGCTGACAATACTGCGCTTTAACAGGCTTCTGCACCCATGTGCAGGTGCAGAAAATTAGAGGGATGATGGCGAATGTAACGAACGAGATGCAGCTTCCACCAAATTCGGTGAGATCCTTATTTATCTACCCGTTTGCCAGAAGAACATCCCTGTTGTAGGGTAGGAACATTTCATGTCATGGTTATTGTGACTGTGACGAATCCACCTCGTCGCTTAAAACTTTTCGTGCCACACACACATTCCTGTTATACTGTGTTTGTGAGGACCAATACACTCGCGCTGAGCCCAGTAGCTCCATTAACTTAAAACACACAAGCTGTTCCTGGTTACCTGCTGGCGTATTGAGGGTGCACACTTAATATTTCAGTGGGGTTAGCCGTGTGTGTGTGTGTGTGTTTATGCTACGGGGACTTGTCATCTTCAGTCTGGCTGCGTCTTTGCTGGGTTCAAACCCAGTTTGGTGTAATTGAATAAGTCAATGAATCTGTGTAAAAGAATTAAGTTGTAAAAATTATTTTTGTTTTTGTACATCAATTGTTTGTGGAGGTAATATATGGACAAAACTGATTTATGAGAAGAAATCAGAAATAAGAGAGCCTGAGGGGAGGGGCTTAAACTATTTAATGAGGGCTGTGGGAAGAAGAGCGGCCATTTCTGTTTTCTGTTTCTTTGTTACATTGCTGGTAACTGGAGGGAGGCTGAGGCCCAGAGGGCGAAAGTAAAAGTGCACTGTCGTAAATATGCTCAGCTGTTCTCCTGGTTTCTCCGTCAAGCCAGGCGTGGTTGTTTTGAGCTTAGCAGACAGGCGAATGCAACGAATCACCATGTCTACTGCGGTGACTATTTTGTTCCAATCTTTGAGGTTTGAAAATTCTCGCTGGTTCCGCCATGATAACTGCACAAATATTGCCACTGCGCTAGCAACGAGCATGCCTTTCACTGGGGGCGTGTAGCAGTTCTCGCTGTAAAGCAAGACAGACTCTCGCGATGCACAAGACTTCTGAGGCTGTGGGTGCGGGCCGAGGGCTCCTGCAATTGCAAGTACGGTATTTCCCCTACAGACCACCAGGGCGGCCGAGAAAACCTTTGTTTGACCTGAAATGACTCATTTAATCATCCAAAACGTTATGGAACACATTAATTAACTGAAAAATGTTGCATAGTATGCCTTTAAAAAAAAAAAAAAAATCCAGGTGATGAGAGATTTGCAAGTTCTTTTTTTTTTATATAAAACCGCTAAATATTTGGGACTACTTTAATGTTTAAGCATTGAAAATGTTAATATATTTCTGCAGAAATGCAAGGTTTGACTAAAGCTGTTCACAGTTTGCTGCAGTGACATCCTGTAAGCCTGTGGTTGATATGTGCTCAGGGGAAACCGTCTGTATGTGGCGGCAGCAATGGGCCGCGCTGCTCTAAGGTGAATATATGATAGAATTTTAAGCTCTATAGAAACACAACTAACTCAAAGCATTTATATTTTACCTACTGATGCATCAATGCTGGATTCGCATTAACATTTTGTTGCATCTTTTACATAAATTAGAAAAACAGAACAGCTCTTATGGCTGCATTCATGGCCTCTGTAGCACCTGAAGAAGGGAAGAGCTGTCAACAGCCGCCTAAAAGTGGAACGTTGTTTCACCAACAAAGCATCTCAAACCTCAGGTGAACCAGTCAGCTCCTGCTCAAAGATCCAGATAACCTACTTTTACACCCCAACATCAAGGAAAAACAAAACAAAAACACGCGCGTGTTGGGATGCTCCAACAATAAAACAACAACAACAAAAAAATATTTAATTACGGCACCCTGAATGAGGATGTGTGGATACGTTGGCAGGCTTGATTAATCACCCTCCTCATTAATCAAAACTGACTTGTGGTTCTGACTGTTGGGAGCTTTTTCATAACGAATAATCATTTATTGGATTAGCTACCAGCTGCTGTCGGTTCCATTCTTGTTTAATTTCTTCCTGTTTGTCCCTCCTCGCTTCAAACATGGCGCCAGACTAATTATCTTTGAATGTGAACGTCGTTCTGAGTGCCACCTCTTCTGATTCCCTCCGACCTGCTCGTTCTCGCTCCAGGCAAACGCGGCAGCTCCTTCTCCTTTGTGAAGGTTTTGATGTGAAACAGATGGGGGGGTTCTTATCATGTTGAGCTGATATATTCTGTCAGGCTGCTCTAGTTTCTAATGATTGGCTGAAACATGTCTGCCTCCTACAGGTCAGACATCTTACCAATTGACTCTGGCAGCAATGCTGTTCAGTGATTATGTTTTAAACTGACACTTTTATCCCTTTTTTCCTTGCAATCACCTTTGTGTTATTCATACTTTCTATAGAAAGTACATATTTTCAAAGCCTCTTTGTTCAACTGTTTCTCCCATGTGGGGATATCTGATAAGGATATTCATGTGGTAAATTCTGTATATTCTAAGGATGCACGATATAATCGGCCCCTATCGGTATCGGCCTGTATCGGCCTTAAAACTGAATATCGGACATCGGCCACCCCACCGATATTTAACCCGATATTTGATCAGCTTCTGAGTTTCTAAGGTCTAAAAAAAAAAAATACTACTTCTTCCTAAAAAACTTTTTTTACACTTAAAAACTTCTAAAGACGAGGGAAAAAATATTGATTCATTAAAATATCACAATATCTTCATATGCTGATATATTGCCATTTAAAAACACCATATCAATCTCTTTAACTAATGAAATATTGCTATATGACATTGTTATGCTACGAAATCCCCCGAAAATTCACGAAATTTTGCCATATTTTTATATGTTGATATATTGACGCGGTATCGATCTATTTTACTAACAAAATCTCACAAGAATTTGCAAAATATCACGAGAGTTTGTAACAGAATGATGAAATTTCACGAGATTTTGAAAGTAAAATAGATCGATACCGCGTTTTTAAGAATCCATTTGATATCAGCATATGAAAACATATTTGAGTATATTATTTTTCAAAGTGTCAGAAATGGATAACAAAACTGCTATTTTCAAAGACTACTTATTTTTGTCCAGCTTTAACATCGGTATCGATATCGGTTATCGGCTACACGAGTTTTAAAATATCGGCATATCGGATATCGGCCAAAATCCCAATATCGTGCATCCCTAGTATATTCTATCTTCTCAGTTCCATGCATTTCCTGGATAAAGTCAAAATTGGAGCAAAACCTGCCATTTATTTTGGGTACTCATTCCCTTTCTTGTAGAAAGTATTGTTTGCTTAGTGCTCCTGTTGTATTACTGCAGTAAACTCTGTATGTCACTTCTATTTTGTGAAATAGAAAATACTCCTGGCTCTCTTTTATATATTTTCTAGACAAAGTTGCTAAAAGAGGTTAAAAAATAGAAAGTATTCCTTTCTCATTGCTTCTCGACCCCCAGGCATTCACAGCAAATAAACTGTTCTGATGAATTTACGCAACCGGACTGCAGTAATTTAGAAATTTCATACTGTCCTCTACAATGTTTAATATTAAATACAAAATATTTTAATTCTGTTTGAATAAACTCCAAAATCTAATTTCATTTCAAGTCTAAAGGGACAAATTTTGGCAGCTGTCGTTTATGCAATTGTTTGGGCATCAATGTGACTGAGCTCTGTTATGTTGGTCAAAGCGGATTGATTAAAACTGGTACTTAATCCATCTGTGGTCACAGATTAGAAACTGATACCCTGAGGTGGGCGGGCCAACATCTGTGGAACGATTATCCACTGATGATAGCTCTTCTAATGAGGTAACAATCCGGCTGAACATGCAGACAGGATGTAGACAGCAGCAGATCTCACATTTTACCAGATGTCTATAATCAAGGTATCAGAAATGGAAAAACAGTGTTTTAAATGGAGATTCAAATATTTTAATTACTAACTAATCTAACTGAACGGTTTAATATTCATTTTTTTAATCATTTCAGAATCAAATTAGATTACCGGTATTCTAAATCTTTTGTGTCTTTCTTAGATCACAGATATAAGCAAAATAAATCAAAAACCAGACGACAAACACCTGAAAGGTTCAACTGCAGGCAATCTGGACCCAACTCGACTTAGCAACTACTTTTAAATGATTTAAATTGTGAAATCTGGATGCATTCTCTTACATCATGGCTTTATTTTCCTGTTCTTTAGTGAAACAGCGTCTTAGGTGGTACCTTAATGCCATTGAGATACTGTATTTCTGTCTTCTAGTCCAGTTCTTTCATAAACATCCATTTATCCAATCATGCAATGATCCTTTGCATTAAATGGAAGAAAAAATAGACCTTAGTGATGCAGATGCAACACTCAGCCTTGAAAAACACATTTATTCTACTAGTCTCATTAAGATAAATCTTTAACTGAACTAGCCAAGGCCTGGAAATGGGCCTGACTTATAAAAACCTAAAGTCAGCATAGTAAAACAAGAAAAATGAAGTTTGCATAGTGCCATCAGAATGCTTCATCTGCTGGAAGATATTTGACAGATTTAGCAACCGAGTGATAACCAGTACGCGTCCAACCACTCCTCAGTCTACTGGAATGACGGAATGAGTCTGCGAGCAATGCTGACCAACATTAGAGATCTGTGTAGAAAGTTCTAGGCTGAACTTTCTAGGTTGGAGTTTCTCAAAATGCAAAAACCTTCATTGATGTCAAAATCAGACTCTCAGGAGGAAAAAATGTACTTCATTTTAGCAGTTTGGGGGAAATAAAGAACCTTCAAACTTGTGTGTAGAACCACCGTTCTAATGTCCTCTCACCTCACTGAGGTTTGTGCAAATTTTTTCCCTTAAAGTTCTCTGAAAGTCCTGGCTTATAGCATTTCAGTTTGATGACAACCTGGACTTTGACTGGACAATTTATCTTCTCTCCATTCACTAATAGATCTGCTGCTGTTTTTGCGCAGCAGTGTTCTGTTGATGACCCAGTTTGAGGCCATTTACAGATGTCAGATTGTCTCACATGTAACTCTAGAATATTTTGCAATACAAGGTCAGACCAGAGCTGTGGCTGATCCTGTGGCACAAACAAGCTCAGGTCATCAGCTCTGCACCACTTGGCATGAGGCCTTTCTGTATATTTGGTTTCCTCCACACATGGTGTTGCGGTGCTGTGTATTATGGGCAAACATCCATACTTTGTTTTGAAATGCCTGAAGCATACTGTTCCAGAAGTGCCGTTCATTTGGATGCAGCTTTGCAAACAGCCTTGCAGACATACTTTTTATCTGAAAAGAAAATAATTCGAACCCAGCTGTCCTTGTTCTGTGATTTTCTAATCATTTGTTTAGTTTCCAGGAGCATTGGATGCTCTGACCTTGGAAGAAACTTGCTGGGACACTCCTGTTTGGGAAGATTGGTAACCATCTTAAATGTTCTTATTTGAAGCTAATCTTTCTCTGTAGAAGGATGGATTTTAAATTAACCTTTAGTTGCCTCTTTTAAAGGGTCATAGCTGGTGTTTCCATCTTGACACTTTAACACACAGCTGTATCCTCCAAACTGCCAAAAGTCCTGCTTTCCAAGCTGTTCACACTGATAATGATCAATTGAGTGAATTTCTTTGCAGCAGCTGGGTGGTACTTTTTATGCAAGGGGTTACTTTTTCTTCAATTTCTGTCCGTCTCAGAATAAGTATTAAATAAATTGCAAATGCATCATCTGCATCATTTGGGGAAAAGAAATGTCACTCATCTTTTTGCTTTTATTTTGTATCCCTTTCATCCCATTTGAAAATTAAATTGAAAACCCTAATCTTTTACCATCAAAATGTAGATATTTCACTCAGAACATGCAGCACTCGTCTCTATTATCCACACATCTGCACAACAAAGAGATGATACGCAGCACAAACGCAAATAGAATCAGGGAAACACATTCTCACAGAGACAAACAGCCCCTGCCAACGCCCACAGCTCTCAGAGCGGAGAGACACAGAGAGAAAAAGAGACACGAGTTAGAAAAAGAAGACATCGGAAAGGACTTAAGAAAACAGCTTTTATCTGTTATCTGTGTGGAGAGTGCGCGTCTGGAGAGCTGTCAGGAGGTTTCTGCTGAGTGTTTCCAACAGACTGAGACGCTGAGGGTGTCTGTGCCGCGCGGCAATCATTTCATATATGTGGCAAAGAATCCACGCGCTGAACGGACAGCGCGTGGATCATTGGAGCCTTTGCGCACGGGCGCGCGCGCCCCTGAAAGTAAATTCAAGTCTGTGCGCCTTTCCATCAGCCGCTGTAAACCCCGCCAGACGTTCCGCTCTGAGAATTAAATACAAGAGCAGAAGTGAAGGGAAAAAAAGAGCCAGGAGATGGCGAAGAGGAGAGAAGAGGCTGGGAGGAAGGTTAGGACCCCCCCACTTCTCTCTTTGACATGTTCCAAACCCCCTCCGTCCTCAATTGCTCTGTCATCTCAGGGAAAAAAGGGGGCCAGTGAACTGACACTGAGCGGGGAGGGTGGGAGCTGTCACTGAGTACTAACCCCAGCATCCCAGAGAAAGGAGGAGGGGGGAACCAGGAATAGAAGCAACAGGATGACGGTTTAGCCAGACCTGTCAAGTGAAACGCAGAGTGAACCCAGAGCTCTGAGGCGCTTCAAGCAAACAGCAAAAGCTTCTCCCTCTGCATCGCCTGCAAGCATCTAAAGCAGAACACACACAGCGCTAATTGTCATTTAACCCATCGTGCCCGTTGCATATTTTCTTCTAACAAGCAATTACCCCCACCCCCCTTTACTGTTTTGCAGCAAAAATAATGGCTCTGCTGTTTGCAGCTTCTGCAAAAAAAAAAAAAAAAAAAAAATATTCAACACGGGTTAAAACATGTTGAGGATGTTCTGGAGGCAAACTGGTTTCACAGGGAAACTGTTTCTTGGAAACTATAGCTGGGAAGTGAAGGAGGTAAAACCTAAATGAGCTGCAGTTGGCCAGAAAAACCACAGGATCATAATTTCACCTTCATTGCCTGGGGTCCTTTATGCTCCACCTGTCTAATCAGATTCACAGAATTAAAACATGTTTCCATCCAAACTATACATTTTCTAAAACTCCACTTTAATGCTTTGTTTTAGTCATTTTTGTTTTATAAGAGGCAAAAAAAATACCTTCAAAGAGATGGCAACATTTGATCTGATCATCATTTATGAAATTGCCTTGACATAAAATCTCCAAGAGGTTCTTCGTCTCATTTTGAGATAACAGATGTTTTATGATTAGTATACTGTTTTAATTAGGTCATTAACTAACATTGCTGAATAACATTTTGCTTTAGTGGTGGTTATCCCTCATTGCTTTTAAAAAAAAAAAGTTTAACTTTTTTTAAGCCGAAACAATCAGATTAACCGCAATTAATCCATCATTGAAATATTCACCAACTAATTTTGTAAACAGTTATTCATTATTTGGACTGGAGAGACTAAATCATGCCATTAGCTGATAAAGCAACTCTCTGAGAGCAGAGATGATACCAAAATTGAAAAATATATATACATGTAAAATTAAAAGAAAAAGTTTTCCTTAAAGATCTTTAAGCTCTATCCAGAACTCATCAAGTGGCAGTTTTACCTTAAATACCGTTAAATGAATATCTGATGTGATGCACATGTTTAAGATGGCTGCAGTTTACCAAAAAGCCTGTTGATCAGCCATCAACTGTTGAAGGAGAAAAACAGCGAATCCATGGAGGCCAGACTCTCCTTTCAGGACTTCAGTGCTGAAAAATGCTGATTTAAAGTACCTCTCCGATGATGGCAGATAAAACTGCTCAGGATGCTTTAATTCATTAACCTTATATTAGAGTAGGAATTTTTCCATTACTTTCTGCCTTAGAATAATTAGCCGTGATGCAGAGTGAAAAAAGGAATCTGCTGGAGATATGAGACTTGCATGAGATGATAACCTTCCCCGAGTCTGCTACAGATTAGGCCGTTGCTTAGCAGCCAAATCTAAAGCCTTGAAAATGTGTGCTTTAAGGTGCTCGGAAGAAAATCCAGAGCAGCTCTTATCTGCTACTGTAAGCAGCTGATAGCAAAAAGTCACTGTGGCCACGTTCAACCCTCGGAGGAGGAGTTTTATGCAGCAACGAAATGGAAAGAAGCAGAAGCTAACAGAAGAGCAGCATCAATACGTCTGGTGGTCCAAGGTTTCCTCCCATCAGTCCATTCATCCATCCATCCATCCATCTCCTACAGCAAGGAAATGACTTCCATCGTCAGGCCCTCCACTTCCACTCCTGCGCCAATGATAATCCGCTCTACATCAAAGTCCATCACTGAAATCCAATCCACCACTAATAAATTACCGGCTGAATTAAATTTTGAACGCCTCCAACTTCTTAAAACAGAGGTGTGGAAAACCCTAGCTGCTTTCACTTGATTTTCATCAGGTATAAATTTACAAACGCATCATTAAAGGAAAAGTCCGGATAGCAAGGAATAATCAATGGATCATTATATATACCTAAAACTAATACGTTTGCTGTGATTTCAATAATTGATCACAGAGTCCAGGAGCGGCCATTTTTACCCAAACATATTAACACCTCACTCCTGACATCTTCCAGCAGTGACGTCACGGTGCGGTAAGCCTAGCGCCATTCTCCCCGCTTTACAAGCAAAATCAATGAGAACTACTAGACACATCTGCAATCAACAACAATTATTGAAGATTTCCAGAGGACTTCACCATTGAAATTCCCCAGAGCTACAGTGAAACTGACATGCCCACGTGCATGGCAGCTGGATGTTGGAATACATCGGGTAAAAGTGAAAAAAAAAAAGTTATTTCACCTTTCCGATTCCTGATCCTTCACGGACGGGTTGGTCGTTGGATTGCCAACTTGAAGAGGGAACATCGAACCTCTGGCCAGAGAAAAAACACGTAATATGTAGCCAACATTTGGAAGAAGAATGTTTTCAAGATGACTTTGATAATAGCGCGTTGTGACAAACACCAGATTGGGACTTGATCAACAGCAGATACCGCACCGTGACGTCACAAACCAGTAGGTGGCAGTAGTGTTGTTTGATAAACATGGATGCCTCCAGTAAAGCACATTCAAATGAAAATTACTGTTAATTAAAAACACGTATTTATTGAACAGTATGTAAAAATGTCACATTTAAAGTACTTTCAGGAGTTTCAATTCTAAATTTGACCAGACTTCTCCTTAAAGAGGATCAACACATATGACGGCAACATTTTTTGTAGATGCTGCATTCAAAAACAACAGCGTGTGTTAGAACATGAAAACATGTCAGCAGTGAAGTTAGGAAAGCCTATTAATCTAGAAAGGATTTCAAAATAATCTTCAAACTATTAGAGGCTCATCATTCTACAGAAGAATCAATCATGGAAAAAAAACAAAAAAAAAAACTTCTTGCAAATGTTTAAAGAGTTGACATCCTGGTAAATTTACTCCAATGTTAGAGCTTGTGGTCAGAGAAATTACAAAAAACCTTAAGAGACCCACCTTAGGCTACAGTTAGCCTGCTAACCCTCAGATCAATCTCAAAAACTCACACAGAAAGAAAAGACAATTAGAAAAATTATATTGACACAATCACTTTAGTCTTTGGCATTCAGACATCGGCAGGAAACATTACCACTGAATTTTGATTATTTGGTATGCTTTAAAAGGAGTAAAGAACAGGGATGTTTCCCCCCAGGCCTGAAACTGGTGGTGGAGTTGGAATGGATGAAGTTGGTCAGTCCATGACTGCTGTAATGAGAGATCCAGTGGCCCGTGTGAGCTGATACTAGTGCTTGACTAGGGGACCTGAAGATGGAAGCCCAGCTTGGATAACACAGGTTGCATGATGAGCAAGCATGAAGCGACAGTGGAGAGGAAAAACCTCATGCAGAACCAGGCTCAACATGGCGGTCATCTGCTGGACTGGTTTAGATGGGACAGGTAACTAATTAAGAGTTCGGGAGGAATGACACCCTGATGAAGCTTTAGTCATGATGGTGGAGAAGGGGATGGAGGTGCGTTGAATCAGGGTTGTCTTAGTAAAGGTCTGACATAACCCAACCACTGCCTGCACTTTGGGTAGCAGACTGAGATGTGGATTTGGAAATCCTTTTAATGCTGACTGGCTTTATTTGAGGAGTGGTTCAAAGCTGATTGGCCTGTGTTGGAGGCGGGTAAGGGTAAGTATTGAGTTTCTTCAATTGAACTTCGGCCTAGGCTCCGTTTAATGGGTTCAAAGCCAGGCAGTAGAAAAAGAATGAACATATGAAGAGAGCCATGTCTCCTAAACAAGTACGGCAGTAAGAACGTAAAACTGAAAAACACATCTAGAATATGCTGATGAAGGTTCTCAGTCATCCAGGTCATAGTCATTCCGTAAAAATTCAAAAAATATCCACTGGACTTGGTTGTCAAGATTTGAAGACGTTTCGCCACCTCTCCAGGAAGCTTTCTCAATTCAAATGTCTGGATCCCCAGTGAGTTTGAGTCTTATATGGACAAGGCCTTGTATTGCTTGGAAACATGCAAATGGTAACCGATGAATGGGTCGTTTAGTTCCATCGTTAGCCTGTAATATCTGAACCTGTCTATGATTCTAGGGGTCGGTCGTTAAAGGGGGGATTGCCATTAAGGGGGGGATTGTCTCCTGTAATACCTGAAACCTGTCTATGATTGTTAAGGGTCGGTCGTTAAGGAGGTATTGTTCACCGGCTGGAGCGGGTAGCTCCCTCGTTCCTCTTTGATGGGGTGGGGGATTTGGTGATATCTGGAAGGGATCATGTCTATGATTGAATTGTATGTTTTTGGAAGCTGGAATCTGAGTCCACCACCTCTGTTTAAAGCTGGTTTTTCTCTCTTAACATAGATGGCTTCCTTCACGCCCCTCTCAAACCACCTATTTTCTTTATCCAGAATATGGACATTCTGGTCCTCAAAAGAATGTCCTTTGTCCACAAGGTGTAGGTGTACTGCGGAGTCTTGTCCCGAGGCGGCCGCTCTTCTGTGTTGGGCCATGCGTCTGTGGAGCGGTTGTTTGGTTTCTTTATATTGGAGAAACCAAAACCATATTCTGGATAAAGAAAATAGGTGGTTTGAGAGGGGCGTGAAGGAAGCCATCTATGTTAAGAGAGAAAAACCAGCTTTAAACAGAGGTGGTGGACTCAGATTCCAACTTCCAAAAACATACAATTCAATCATAGACATGATCCCTTCCAGATATCACCAAACCCCCCACCCCATCACAGAGGAACGAGGGACCTACCCGCTCCAGCCGGTGAACAATACCTCCTTAACGACCGACCCTTAACAATCATAGACAGGTTTCAGGTATTACAGGAGACAATCCCCCCCTTAATGGCAATCCCCCCTTTAACGACCGACCCCTAGAATCATAGACAGGTTCAGATATTACAGGCTAACGATGGAACTAAACGACCCATTCATCGGTTACCATTTGCATGTTTCCAAGCAATACAAGGCCTTGTCCATATAAGACTGAAACTCACTGCGGATCCAGACATTTGAATTGAGAAAGCTTCCTGGAGAGGTGGCGAAACGTCTTCAAATCTTGAAAACCAAGTCCAGTGGATATTTTTTGAATTTTTACGGAAACACATCTAGAACAATGTCCTGTGAATGATGAAGGCAAAGCAGAAACAGAAAATTAGCACACAGCAACACTTTGGTGATAGGAAATCAGAAAAATAATAAGGATGTTGTTCTGTGCTAGTTATTGAAATGTTGGGTTGAATGTATATTTGTATAACTGAATAAATTGGAGCAACATTTAAAAGAAGAATGGACCAAAATTCATCCATTGATTTGAAAGACTGAGAAAGTTGGCCTGAAATTCACTTAATGTTTTGGTTCCTGAAAGTGCTTCTTCTCTCTACATAATCATGAGGTCTATTTGAGTTTTTCCAAGGACTGTAGGGACATTCAAGAAAAGTTTGTGCATCGATCGCTCTGTAGCACTCATCTTTTAGTAAACTAGAATTACTTGACTTGGATAAAAAAATTAAACATCTCACTTAACTCTAAAAAAAACCAAAAAAAACACGAGGCTGCTGGGAATCCACATTAAACATTTTCAAAAGGCATTAAGTGTAGAGGAGGATTTAAAGGGTGTAATTTTGAATATGTTTTTAAAAGAAAGTGATTCATTCAACTAGCATCAGTCAGTTCATCTATTTTTTTGTTGATTCTGTTTAAGTGCTGTTTTAGTTTTCCCTCCTGCCGTCCTTTTTCCAGCCCCGTCCCTCATCCCTTTAGGACAGTTTCACGCTGACATCCACTGCAGGAAACAAGTGATGTTCCAAACTATCTCATAAGCACGCTCCCTTTCGGCTGCTTTTATTCTTTAAAAAAAATGCCTAATTCAATTCCAAACCTATTTAACTTTTCACTTCAGACACACTTTGTACATTAGCAGTGAAAAACCCAGAGGCTTACAGCTTAGACACCCACAGAGTCATTGGAAAGCATGCTGGGAAAAGGGGAAGATGCACATAAAAGAGCCGCGCTCATCCTGTAAACACCCTTTCTCTCTCCGTCCAGTCGGCTAACTTGGCTGCCAGTCCACCAACCGTCAGGACGTCTGTAGGGTTGGAAACAGGAACAGCTGAAACATTTCATCTCCATCCTCAGATGCATCCGCAGGGATTAAGAAAATCATCCTCTCATTTCGAGAAGCCCACCACCTGGAAACTGGCTCAGGGATGAGAGGCTGGATGGGTCAGGGACTTATGTGGATGAAACACTTTCTATTTTCCACTCAACTTTTTTCAGTACGTCGTTTTTTGGAGAAAAGCAAAAGCACTGCAGGAGGGAGAAAGCAAGCTGGAGATTTGCTGAAATTCAACATAAAAAGGGGTACATTTACAAATACAAACCATTAGGAACGGTAATTTTATCAAACAACGATTTTAAAGCTTTTAGCACTTATTATATATATGCAAAAAAAATCTTTTGCTTTAAAATATGCGTCTCCTGTCCTAAAGTTATCTTGGGTTAATTGGAGCTTGTTTAATAAAAGAGAAAAACAGACCGATATTTAAATAAACAACAAAATAAAACAAACAAGTTATAATAAAGTTACACATGATGACAGGAATGTCTCTGGAAACAGCTCCTGCTTCATCATTTATTCCACAGGGCTTCATTTTTTCTACATGTCCACAGCTTCTCATAACAGTTTGACAGATCAGTAAACTGACTCGTTACTGAAACAAATGAATGATTCATTTTCCTTCCCTGGTTTGGCTAATCTGCTCAGACATGGATGAAACGGATCAAAGGTTGAAAGCTCGCTCACAGGAGAAGCACATCCCAGCGGGGCTACAGCTTATTTAAAAAGCTGTTGTTTTTTTTTACCACCATCAGTAACATGGGGGGCTTATATATGAGGCAAATATGCTAACAAAAAGTAAAATTAATCTTCAATGTTAAATTAAAAAGCTGATGAATATTGGTTCAATTCCTTCCATCAAGGTTGTTCGCTCCTCCAAGTACCATACAGGACAAGAATGCTTTCAGCTTTTTTTTTTTTTTTTTTTTTTTTAAATGGCTGCCGATATGTGATATATGTCCTGGTTTTGCACTAACATGATAGGTAATTAAAGTTATTTTTAAAAATGTATATATTTTCCAAAGTAAAGGTTTGAGCAATAGAGAAACAAAAATGTTTAAAAGATTTATAGATACTTGTTTTTATAATTTCTTATTCCTGACCAGACATTGCTCCATAATTCTAAGGTAAATATTTATTTTCGAGAATCTGTTTAAAAACTGAACAATAAAACAGAATTGTTTCACCTTCAACTCATTCTCGACTAACAGAAAAACTCATTTATTCTTTTCAAAAAACAACACAAACAACATTTTTACATGGTTGCATGGTTCAAATCATTCCTCGATGACGGATCTTTTTCAGTGGCTATGGAGGAATACTCTTCTTTAACACCAATTTCTTATGGAGTCCCTCAAGGTTCTATATTTGGGTCCTGTTTTGTTTGCACTTTTTTTTTGCTATTAGGTCACATTCTTTTAAAGCACTAGAGTCCCTTCTATTGTTATGCTGATGACGAATCTATTTTCCTTTTAATCCACGGCGGTGCTGCTGACAGGTACCAGATAGCAAGATCAAATCAGCCCAGTTTTAGCTGGCTAACACTGACTGCTGGGGCATTTTTGTAAAGATTTAAAGATTCTTTTACTCACATTCAAAATTTTAAATAGCTTGGGAACAAATTTTTTAACTTTTCTTCTCAACTCCCATAACACAAAATGACTTCTTGTTTTGCAGAGTCTGTACGGACTGACAGGGCAGTCAGGCTGAGCTGTTAATGCAACATGTATCTTCCTTTTATCCTATTTGTATTGCTTTCCATTTCTGGTGTTACTTGGATGTTTATGAAGCTGACATTGAATTGAATCCAACAGCAGTAACTTAAAGCTATATATATATATTTTTTATTTCAAATATAGATTTTTGGATCTTCCTGAGCTTTATCACCAAAAACTCCTCATTCGACTAGTTTTTTGTGTTAGTGAATGCCAGCCGAGAAGATAGGAGGAGGGCGGGGCCAATCTACTTTTTTGCCGCTTAGCTTCATTTATTTTCTTTAGTAGGACTTTTTAAAACCTGAGTGTAAGTTGATCCCAGCAGCGAGCCCATCCCTATGCGTACAAGTGAGGAGAAGATGGAGAGTGAGCCTGTTTTCAGTCTGTCACTGTGACTCACATCATCACCCATCACAGAGTTTATGGTGACTGTAGCGGTACGGCTAACAGAGGGACCTTTCCATGACCACTTAAAGCTTCAATTTAGACCTGGCTCCGACTTAAATCTAAACCCAAACCGAAGCCAATTTACAGAAACCACAGATTATGTGTTAGAAAGTGAAAACAGGCCACTTTCATCAGACAGCTTCTCTGTTTGAACCTGAGACAGCCCTGCTAGTAAACAGACACGTTATTGCAATATTTTAGACCTTTTTTCTGGTGAAGCTGCCGCCCGCTGGACCTCCTGTTTTGTTTAGAAATTACTCATAATTACAGAGCAGGGGTTTCTTTTATATAAAAACACAAAAGCACAACAATCAGAGAGTGCTGTTCTGGTAACATTTGGCACATCAATGCAGTAACCCTTAAGACGTCGACGATGACACACAGATCCGAAGGATGACAGATGTTCGGCAGCAGGCTCGCTAATCTGTTTTGCACTTTCATTCCACCTAATTGAGGAGGACTTGGACTGGATCATCCCTCAGAGGGAAAAAAAACAACAACAACAGGGATTTTGGGTTTGACTGACGGGTAAGAAAGTGTCCCCACCGAAAGCAGCAGGAAGCAGAAATAATGAAAGCAAGTATGAAAGGAGGGCCCACGGGGCCCGTAGAAGAGCACCGGCCCATATCTCCAGTCACTTGACAATGATATACTATTAAAGAAGAAATAGAAAATCCTGCCTTTGAATGAGCTCTGTAATTCTATCATGCAAATGAAAACGTTCATTGCTGCCTGGCTGGAGACACCTTCCTTCTGGAATAGGGAGCGTTTTAATGTCAAAGGAACATCCACCTTTTGTGAGGAAAGAAAACTCAATTTCGGACTCGCAGGGGAAATCTGCTCTGTGAATGGTGTGAATAGAGAGGTGACCACCGCTTTCACATTAGAGACAGAGTCTGGAGTTAAAGGGTTTTTATTTCATAGTGGTGTTATGGAGGAGAGGAAGCTTGTTCTGCAGCTTCCACGCCAAATCTCTTAATCAACACCTAAATTAGAGCGGGATGTGGAAGTAATTAATCAGGTTTAGCAGTGGCCAAATGGAAGAGATGACTAGATGAGAGCTGATGGGACATAAGGACAGAATGACTCATCATCCAGCTGGGGAAAAAAAATGGCAAAGCGGATAAGAATTCACAAGGCAAGGCTGTTTATTGTTCCCAGGGTCGTGTTTTATTACAGGTTTATCAGCAGCTAACGTAGCCTTGAGCAACATCCCTGAAACAGCAAACCAGGCAGGATTACTGACCCGGATGCAAACCACCTTTACTTTTTTTCCCTCATTGATATTTTTAAGGTCTGTGAACACACATTAACACAAAAGTTTGTTTATTTCATTGAAACTTTATGAAATACAAGAACAATAATTCATGGTTTAGCATGTTTCCATAGTAAAAATATTGAAATTGATGCATTTATTTGATCTTCATAACCATCAGATGTTGTGTGATGGTATCAAGGACAATATTCTGGTTTAATCCTTGGCTGGATTGTGACAAAATGGTGTAAAAGGGTGTAAATATTTGTTCAAGTTAGTCAGTATAGTCTCCAAGGACGCATTAAATTAACGATTTATCAACAGCTTATGTAGCCTTGAGGACGTCTAAAACAAAAAACTGATACATGTGGGATTGTTTATATCCCGAACCAAACTTACAGCTCTAATTTAAAATAAAATCACAACATTTCTTCACACTCTAGTGTGAGCACTAGCAGCCGACACATCACAAGAGTTGTAAAGTCAAGTTGGGCAAAATTAGCTCAAACAAATCGTCCCAGAACTTTCCCTGAAAATAAATCTGCCGTGTTTTCATTTCCCACAACTAATTCACAAGAGGAATCTGTCTAATGTGATGTAATTACCCCAGATTTACGGGTTTTTAGTTATAAACTGATCTATTTTTTGTTGTTTGTTAACACGGCTGTGCAAAGTGACACCCAGGCTCAGCTTGATCTCTTCAATACAAGGAAAGAAATCAGAGAAAATGCTGAAAAGAGGGAAATAGATAAAAAAAAATTAACCATAAAGAGCAGCTAAAAGTACTACAAAATAAGCAGCAATCTACTTCCTCGCTGCATAGTCAGCTTTGTACTCCATGCTCAAATAGCAGCCTTCAGCATCAATTTCACACATTTTACAAAGAAATGCTCTGAAGCTAAATGTTTCTAATTAAATGTTAATGTGTGCAACCGATGCTTGAAGAGCTATACAAACAGGGGAATGTCACCAACAAGGAACAACTAAATACAAACAACATTGGAGGTCAAAAAGGATGAAGATAAGTTTCTGGATCGCCTGGGAATCTGTGGCTCTGATATGCGTTAAATCGTCTGGGTCAGGGTGGAAAACCACCACGCTTAGGCATTTAGGAAGCACAAGAAAACTGTTAAAATCAGAAAACTCTGCAGCCATTTTGCACATTTCCATTTCAATGGATCCTGTGATTTTTTTGTTGGCACCTCAGGAAACCCTGCGCGTCATAAAGTGATGCTTTGAGGGATCCTTGTGTTTAAAATGGATCACAGAGAGGGAGGGTCTCTGCATTCTTTTCTTGCTGTGGAAAGAGAATAACTTCAAACTGATTTCTGGATCTGTAATCCTGTCCTGTTTTAGTAACTGAGTTAGTGTATTCCTCTTATTTATAGTTCCACTCCTCCATAAACATGTACCCTATACAAAAGTTCAACTGAAGAAACTAATTGCTTTCCTACATCCACCTGCGGCACAGCCAATAAGCTTTGAACCACACCTCCACAAAATCCAAAGTTCATCTAAAAGGCCTCCGCTATGCACTTGTCTGCTCCTGTGTGCAGGCAGCGGATGCGCTGTTCGACTTCATTCTGATGACACCATTTCAACCCACCTCCAGCCCCTCCTCCACCATCGTAGCTAAAGCTTCATCAGAGTGTCATTCCTCCTGGACTCTTACTGCGTTCCCCGTCTCATTTTAACCGGTCCGTCAAAAGGTCGCCATGTTGAGCCTGGTTCTGCAAGAGGTTTCTTCCCAACGGGGAGTTTTTCCTCTCCCCTGTCGCTCCATGCTTGTTCATCATGGACAGGTCCTCTCAACCTGTGTTATCCAACTTGACTTCCATCTTCCCGATCACTGAGTGAGGCTCTAGTATCAGCTCAAGCAGTCCACTGGATCTCCCCATATAGCTCAGCAGACCGTCTCTCCAACCAGTAGTCTACAGACTGACAAGCTTCATCTATTACCACCGCCAGTAATTTCATATGTTTTGGACGTTTTTTTCGTCGTATGCGCATGCGCACCTGACGCACCATTCACAGATTTTTTCATATTTCAGTTATTCATATTTGTCAGATTGAGTTTTATGAATTGGATTCTTTTCAAATTCTGCCACATTCTCTTTACTTTAAGCGCTAGACGAACGTTCGTTCTTTATTGAGGATCTAGATTCAACATTTTAATCATGTCATTTGAAAACCCAATTTCAGAAGCATTTACTAATAGCACATTTTAAATTGAATTATTAAAATTAAATTATAATTTACTATTGAATTTGAAAATCTACTTTCACATTCTATGTCTAAAGGGAGACTAAAAAAAAATTAATAAATCTGATTCAGAATACCTTTCCTAATCACACATTTAAAAGTTTATTCCTTATTCACTTTCTATTTTATTGCTTTATCCGCTGCCTGACCCTACATAGCACACTGGAAAGCAGCTAAACTCTTATTTGTTAAACTGCCACAGTTGGTTTAGAAAATGACCAATGAGGAAGCTGGTTACATCTCAAAAGCAACTATGATTGGTTAAACTAGTTTTTAGCATGCTTATAAATTATTTTTGCATGAACTGAGTCTTTGCAAGAGTCGTTTTAGGTGTGAAAGAGCGCCTGCACCATTTGTCTTGTTTCTCTGGGTTGCTCTGTGATGAGCTGGTAACCAGTTCTGGATGCATCCTGCTTCCTTCTCACCGACAGCCAAAAGCAAAGAGCAACCATCTTCAACACCCCTTGGATGAACCAAACTTGGCATATTTTTACAAACCCATCATGAGAAAATACAACAATTTAAAATAGGGTAGAAAAATACAATCCCTAATATGTGTCGCTGTTTTTTTTTTTTTTTTAAAGGCCGATATTGCTTTTTCTTCCTCCATTTATATAATAAAGAATGACTATAAATGTTACAGAAGTCTCGATTAAAGAAAAAAAAACATCAATAGATTAAAAAGCAAATTAGGGGTGTAAATAAAACCCACAATGGTGAATCGATTCAGCATCAATTTCCTGACCCTACAATTAGATTTTTTTTCCAATACTTAAGAATACACCAAGATAAGATTCAATTTGATTTAATTGGAGATTTTTTTTTAACCTTACAGGCAAGACAATGTTTCAAATTTGAAATAAATAAATGAAAGCTGTGATATCGTTATGCGTTTTATTTGAGAAACAGCAAATAACAGAAGCAGCAAAGTTGTACTCCACCTAAGCCTACGAAAACCTCATTCACTGAAAAATAATGCCTCTGTTATAAATTCTAAAGGCCTTGCTTAAGAAAAATTTAACAAAAATAGGCCTATACTACATTCACTATAGAATAACAAGACTCAACAAATTCAGTGCAATGAGTGCATAAGTGCACTAGCAGATTAAGTGACAAAAATAAGAACCCGCAAGGGGTGTGCAAGTCATTTTATTTTTCCTCCACCATCTCTGTCTTGCCTACTGTTTATGCAAGTGTGTGTGTGTGCAAGCGGAAAGAGGGTAGTGACTAAAGGAAGCAAGGTAGGAGGGCAAAATGGGTTTAGCGCCATCGCAGCATGGGAGTCAGAATTACATCCAGGATGGATAAAAATAGACCAGAGGAAAAAGAACCAACCATAAATTGATACTCTTGCTGACGTGTCAATGCGTTGGATCGTCGGCTGTTGGATCGATACAAAACAATTATTATTTACACCCCTATAGCAAATGGAGGGAGTGGAAATGCATGTGCTTCCATTGATGATAAGGCGTGGCCGCTGAATGCATGCACTAATTAATCAGGGAAAATGTTAATATCGGTGCATAATATCAGCCGGTCGATTTGTTCATGACAGACAGGACTGATATGTAACAGCCACATGTCTGGCAGCACGCCTACGGTTTGCAGGGTCCTATTCATAGAAAGCCTTCACTTTGGCTGCACATGTTACTATATCTGCTAATAAAGGCTGACTGGGAGCCATGTTTCATTGCTAATATAAAAACCTAGACCGCTCCCCATCACCCACCCAACATCAGCAAACGATGAGCGACTGGTGCCAGGATATGACTCCTGAAACATGCAGCCTGACAAACTAAATTTTTTCCTTTACATGCAGCTGTTTTGTTTGCAAGCACATCCATTCAGTGGCAGCCAGGTCTGAAACAACCGCAACCCGTTTATTGAAAAATGACAAAAAAATGATCTAATTACTTCTGTCATGCATGGCAGAATAAATGGGGGGAAAATGTGTAGGGAAATGGGCTGTAACTTTAAATGACACTGGTGTTCTGTTTTAATGTGCGTGTGACTCGCATGAAAATGTGACGAGTATTCAGTCAAATAGAGTCGTACATGCAAATGAGAAACAATGCTGTCAAAGTGGATCTACTTGATGAAGATTATTACAATCAACACACAAAAACACATGCAGCCAATTTAAACGATGACAAAGAAGCCAAGGAAGCACAGGAAGGTAACAATAGAGCCGGAAGCAGAGTCCTCGTCCTTTATCCCTGTTCTACTTTTAACATTTCATCAGCACACACAGGGCATCTCCTCCTCACATGGCTGACCTCCACAACTTCTTCCCTACAGTCTCCAGGCTGCAGGGAGCTGGACAGTCAAGCTATTTCAGGAAGCAGAGGCACAGATAAATCAATTCACTTCCTATTCTTTCCATGTGCTATTTGCATTGCTTCAGCGAGGTGCCAGGTTTCATTTCTCTGCTTTTTCAACCCCGACTTTGTCTCACCAAGTGGTCAGGAACAATTGTTAAAAGGGTTGATATTTGGTCTGACCTTTTCATATGTTGTTTCAACAGTACAGCGTCTACTTACAGCATAATCAGGACAAGTTCCTGCTTCGGTGAAATGTTTAACATTGTGACAGAATGTGTTAGTGTATAGTCATGAGAAAACTTAGGAAATCATTATGCATTTCAGTGTTTAAAACCAAGGTTACTGAGATTTATTAAAACGAGAAAATTTGCTTTTTTATATTTCCTGCCTTTAAATTGACAAAATCTGCACAAAAAAAAACTTTTTGCACAATTTAGTTTTACTAAGATAACATCTTCAACAAAATACAGTCCATCTCAAGTTCAGCTTTCATAAAAAAAGGATCTAAACAGTTGCTTTTTTGTATCTTTTAGTTCCAAACTGTATTTTGCATTTAAAGGAAAATAGTATTTAAAGAACAACATTAGTTAGAAGAATAGTTTTTACAGAGAAGATTGTTTTTTTTCCTCTTCTCCTGACTGATACATTTGTAAATTGATTTTTTTCCTTTGTAACCTCTCTGCACAGACCAAACACCGGACTATTCCCAAAACACAGACAAGAGAAAAAACTTGTAAGGGAAGCTGCCAAGAAACTAACAGCAACCCTCAGGGAGCTAAAGGAAATTCTGAGGAAAAGTCAGAGTATGGCTCCGAGGTAGGAAATCTTTTCCTCTGAAAAATACCACCAGGCTTCGCTCATTTCCTTCAAAACCATTTCAGGAAATGAATGATGTGATAAAACCAAAAAGTTTCTCTACGAACAACTATGATTCCAAGGCTGTTTACTTCTCAAAGGAAAACCATAAACACTCCGACATGAAGTGGTGGCAGCATTATGCTGCGGGAATACGCCTTCCAAGCATCAGCGGATTCTGACTTTACATCTTTAGATCCATACTAGAAAGCTTTCTCTGGCAGAGGGACAACTGTTTATCTAATTCAACTAAATTATACTTTCTACAGGAGAAAAATTCAAAGTGTAGAAAATCAAAGTCTCCTGTAGAAGGCTGTGCACTAGAGATGTCTGCATTATGTAAGATTTAAAAAGAGTTGTTATAGGAGTGGAGTGGGTATTTATCAAGACAAGGTCAGATATGGTGAACAGAAAGACCCCTGCTGAACTGTTATTGGTTTCAAAGGTGGATCAAGGTTTAATATCAGTAAAACCACAGAGATGCTTCCTTTTTACAAGACTTTAAATCCACTTTAGGCTTTTCAATAGAAACTATACTACACCCCCCCCCCCCCCCCCCCCCCCCCCACAGGAGGTGATTTACCATTAGGCAACACTAGGCAGTTGCCAGGGCCCAAAATTCCTGGGTGCCCCATGAAACTCTGTTTACATGTATGGTTAATACAACTATTCCTTATTTGTGCAAAAATAAGGAATAGTTCTCCAGAGCAGGTAGATTGGTAATCCCGCCTCCTGCTCTCCTCTATCTTGTCTTCTGTCATGATTTATGCAGTTAGTATTATTAAATCCAAATGAAAAAATGGAGAACAGACAAGCAGATCATGGCTACAGTGAAAAGAAGGACTGGGTTATTTGCTTTTGCTGTCGCCTTTTTAGAAACAGGAAGGAGCAATCAGCTAAGTGAGCTTAGTGCTCGGAAAAATCTTTCATTGCTTTTGAGACAGCGTGAAATGTACGCTGAGCACAGAACAGAGAGGAAAAAATTCATAGAACAAATAATGCATGTCTATTCTATTAAAATGTCTATATCTGTATGATGGGTCTGTCATATGCATCGTCTTTTCAATTCAGAGGGCCCCTGCTTGTCCTTGCCTAGGGCCCCGAATTTCCTAAATCCACCCCTGCCCCCGTAGACAGCATTTAGATCTTGGTTTTTAGGCTAAATCTGGTCGGTCCGTCATAGTCTTGATTTAGTTCAGAAACAATTGTTGAAAATTTGGATGTATTTAATGCACATTGCAAAAGGAGACGTTGAACACCCAGTTTTAAGGTATTTTTAAGGATCTGAAAATTAGGGCTTTTCACCTTTCACATTTAATCCAAACAGTGGAAAAAATCAAATCTAGATAAGTCAATTTTTCTTAAAACAAGTGCATTTATTCTTGGATCAAGGAAGTAAAAGACATTTTGCCAATGGAAGAACACAATTTACACTTAAAATAAGAAAACACAATTGCATTGTCTTATTTCAAGTGCATTTTAACTAATTATCTTATTTCAAGAGTAAAAATACTCATTCCATTGGCAAACTATCTTATTTACCTACTCAAATTAAGGCTAAATACACTTAATTTAAGACATTTTTTACTTATTTCTAGGTTGTTTTTCCAATGAAATGAAGAGGTCATTTGAACATAAATCATGTATTTTCAACCAACTATTGATCGGTGGGATAGGTCTACACTGTAGAAGCTGAAGACATTACCTGAGGCAGAATAAAGACACTGCTGTAGATTACAGAACTCCCCAAAGAAAATCTTAACGAGTTCTGATAAATATTTGCTTCCTGCAGTCAAAGAATGAGAGTTCAAATAAAGACAATTGACAATGGCTGACCTCTCTAGTGCTCACACTTAAACCTGGACTGGAAAAAAACTTTCAAAATCATAGCGACTCCTGGGATTACAACATCTACAGGAAGGAAAAAGATTTCCCTCCTACTGTGATGAGCTCTGATCACAAAACATAATGCTAAATTAAAAATGGATTCTACTCGATGGCTAAAAAGATTAGTAAACCTTTATAGTAGAGGAAACTGTGAGGATAAACTGCAGACTTTGAGGAAAAACCTCAGCTACCTCTGCAGGATCTAGTGGCCAATTTATATTTCATAAAATGGGCTCATTTTTAAAACACTCATGATTTATGCAAACTGACATGTGTAGAGTTTCAATAATTCAGGGTGGCAGTATAGAACCCTGAGATGTTAACTCTGCTAATGCAGCAACTTTCTTAATTAAAACTATTTTTTGATAAGAAAGTTGGATTTTGCATCTTATACATCATCCCCAGAAAAGTATTCACACCAGAAAAAATTAATTTACCACATTATAACAAGAATAATCAACTTTTAATGTTTTTGGTTTTATGTGACGGATCAATATGAATTTGTAAATATAAAGTGAAGAAAAAAAAATCAATATTTTATCTAAGATCTGAAAAGTGTGGCATGCTTTTGTATGCAATCAGCCATTCACTTATTGAGAAGCATCCTTTTCAGCATGGCAGGTGGAAGACTTTCTTTGCATATTTAAGCTTGGTACTGCAAATCAAAAAGTAAATAAAAGCAAATAACTAATTGGAGCAACTTTTCTTTCTTCTTGAAGAACAATCTTCTTGAACTCTGTTGCTCTAATCACACTGCTGTAGTGTATAATTGCAATCATTTCGGCTAATTCTATTCCACCTACTCTAATATTTCATCCCAACATACTGCTGATTACAAACAAATGCTGTGGGGGTGAGGAAATATCTGCTTTCTGCATGAGTAATGTCAGCTCTGCTGGGTCCTATCGTTGACATTTCAGATTGCCGTGTCTCATTAGCGTGTGCACGTGATCCCGGATGTTCCCTTTATACCTTCGTTTAGCTCTGATATAAATTCCAAGTTGTTAATCTAGAAACACGGATCGGTTTGGGCTCCTGCGGTTCCCAGTTTAAACGTTGCTCTTCCCCTCTCTCTGCAGGAGGAAGCCCTGCCTAAAGGCTTCATAATGATGCGAGTGAAGCAAACAAATGTTACCGTGCTTATTAAATCGCCCACATGGGTACAACAGGAAATGTCATAGAGTCATATCCCAGCCTGATCCACTGCTGCACTCCCACACAGAGGGTTCAAGCCATTTCCATTTTGTCACCAGCAAACTTAAACGGGAAAGGATGCGACGACTGAACGGCAGGAGGAGGAATCGACTCTCAGAGCAGACACAGCAGAGATGCTTGTCTAAACAGTTTCACACTTTCTGAATCCCTTCCTTTTCCAAACAATGAGGGGCTGGATGAGCTGCAGAGGAGGAGGGGTTCTAGGGGGCTGGCTGGCACCCCTTTTAATTCCAGCAAAAGCTGATCCAACAAAAGGCCTCCACCCGGGAGCTGGGATGGAGCAGCAGCCAACCCGGCTGGCTCGAAGCAGGTCGTGAGCAGAAGAATGAGTGTGAGAGAAAGGAAGGGAGAGAAAGAGACAGATTGAGTGAGAGGGGAGGAATAAAGGAAGGAGAGAATGAGAAGAATGAGCTGGGTTTGAAAGGCTGGAAAGCCCCACTGGAAGTTTGCTTCTTGCCAGTCTGCATAGAGGTAAAAGTAAAAACCAAAGAGGAGGAGCAGAGCTCATCAAGAAAACTGGAAAGTTTCTGGGGTTTTCAAATATTTGTGAAGGTGGTTATGGTGCAAAAAGCCAACTAAAACCCCAAGGAGCAGAAAGCAGAAGCTTTCCTCTGGCCATCCTCAGATCCGCCGCATTGTGATTCATGGCTCCACTCCTGTTGCTCATCTAAGTAATCCCTCGTCCTTCTGACACCTGTTTGCCGGAGAATCACAAAGGGATGCCAAGGTGTTAGCCATGATATGGTTCATTTCCAAGACTCTGATGTGGAATTTGCTTACGATCCCAATCCTTCAAAAAGATGAACTGAAAAGGAGGGAAGGAAAATTTGCTGACCAACTATAGACTGATTCTTAGCGACTTCTGGTGGGTGAAGTGATGGATTAAAAGCTGCTTTGTGGGCATTCAGTGAGCTGAGGCCAGACAGAACACAAAATCCTAACCCTGATTCCAACAGACCACACAGGGGGGAAAAAAGAACCTACGGCACGCACCGGTGCAAGAAAAGAATCAGGAAATCTGTACTCGACAGCACCAGCAACTCTGACCACCAGGAAGAAACATCCAAATACAACCATCTTTGTCTGCAAAACCTGCAAAGGCTGCAAACATAAATATCTGAAATATGGGCACCTGGCAAGGCGGCAGATCAGGAAAAACTCATGGATTTCCTGGGTGAGGAACATTATGACGGTTCAGGCTAGGGGGCTAAGCTGGGAGGAGAGGATAGGTGCCAATAGTACATTTCCAAGATCTTCATTTATTCTTTATTTTCATTATTCTTGTGTGCAACAGCATAAAAAATGAAAATATCTGATTTTGTTCATTCCTGTATTCTTGTTTTCCGCTGAAACGAAAAAGAAACAACAGGAAGAAAAGCTGCATGCACAGCTACGAAGATCTGCAAGAAGTCATTACCAGTTAAAGTCCCCACAAAAAACAAAATTAAACTGATGCAAACACAACAACACACAATGTTTGGCAATTAATGTGCAAAAAAGACTGTCATTAAAGGGGAAAAAATATATTATTCCTCAAACCAAAAGTCTGATTCAGAGCTGCAAAGATGTAGGCAGAGGAAAAGATTTAGCCGTTTAACCTCTTATAGCTAATATCTAAGCAAAGTAGAGGAATGCTGAAAGTGAAAGGATATTTTTGAATAAGGTTAGGGTACATTTTGAATTCCACCTTTTTTCCCCCATGTCCTCATTTCAAATAAAAAAAAAATGTTAATAATTATCTATATTTAAGGCTTTTATTTTGGTATTTCTCTGTCATGCTAATGGACAGTGTTAACTATTTTATTGAGATTTAAGAAGGTTTAAGAGACATACATTCATCTAGCTGTATGAAGTACAGGGTGAGAGTGCTGCCCCTCCCCCACATGTTGCTGTACAGAGCTACTCTGCTCTGTAAGGAACTCAAAAGATCCAGATCTGGATGTAGAAATACTTCCCAACCATTGAAAACAGAGTAAAGGTGCATAAAGCGGCGCTAACCATCACTCCTACTGAGCTATCAGTTACAAATCTACAGTTGGTCGGCTGCAAGCTGCTCTTCCAGCTGCTTTACCTTGATGTAAGAGAAGGAGAAAATCTCCTACATCAACATCTCAGAGTGAACTTTTCCAACTTTCATCTCAATCTTTCTGAAACCTTAGAGCTAAACATGATTTAAACACAAGTATTAATTTTTTTGTCATAAATTCTTCAAATTGCAGTATTTTAGCCTGTAGGTTTCTTCTAACAGCTAATTAGCTCGACCATTATGCAGTGAAGATTAGCCTAAGCAACAACCAGGCTGCTCACAGATGCCTCTCACAAAGCCTTGCTTGGATATAAATTTTAATTACAGCAATAAAAAGGTCTATAAATCCATCAAATTAGCTATAAATCCATCTCATCTTCTGGATGTTGTTCAGGCAACAGTTCTGTCCTCTCCCTGCAACATGTTCTACTCTTCTATTACATGCATTTGTAGAAAGATGAAAAATAGATGAAAAATAGATCAGAAATGTTAATGAGTCTTTTTTACATGTTTAAGTCAAGTCTCAGGTTTCTTATGAATGAAATTAGCAACTCTTTCATCAGATTCATGTCCTCTAAAGCTGCTGACACAGACTTGCTGTATTCTATAAATTCAGATCACGCACAATAGCTCAGAAGACCTGTTGTAAGACATCTGCTAGTGAAGGCTTCCTTGTTAAGGATTGTCAAACTCTGTGCATTGTGCAGGGGGAGTTCAGCTTCATTATAATCAACCATTCAGAACCATTAATATGCGTTAATGTGAAAACAGAAAATACCTTTTAATAAGTGAAAAGTAAAACCTACACTGCAAAAAATTTAAATCTTAAAAAGTCATTTTTTCCTAAAATAAGTGTGTTTTTCTTGGATTGAGTAGGTAAGTGAGACACTTTGCCAATGGAACAAGACAATTTACATTTATAATAAAAAAAAAACAATTGCATTGTTTTATTTCAATTGCATTTTATCTAATTATCTTATTTTAAGAGTAAAAATACTCGTTCCATTGGCAAATCCTCTTACTTAGATTAAGGGTAAATACACTTAAATTAAGATACCTTTACTTATTTCTAGACTGTTTTTACAGTGTATTAATACTTAATACAAGAATTCAAAAAGATTCACTCCTTAAGCAAAAACTGTATTAAAAACTAAAGATGGATATAAGTAGATTTTTAAAATCTAGATTAATCTGACTGTAATCTAGGAATTAATGTAGATTAATCTAGATTAAAAGAGTTCATTTGAATTCTGCCAAAAAATATTCATATGTGTGCTACCTAAATAATAACTAATACTTTGAACAGAAACCTGTTCAATACATTTTCCCTGAAGCAAACCCGCCATCATCATTTCTTCTTCTTCTTTTCTATTATGGCGGATCGCAAGCAACGTTAAGGTGCATACCACCACCTACTGTACAGGAGTGTGTAGCAACATTACTTTACATCCACCCGCCATCTTTAGAGCTGCATCCATGTTTAACATGTTCTCTGACGAAGGCGGAGTTTCAGGATCAGACATCATTAATGATCTCATTTCATATAAAGTTCATCAACAAACATCCTTCTTTGCCACAATCCTTTACCAAAATCCACAACTTAGCTTTCTTTAGTGATCTGCACTTTCATTATGAAACTCAATCAGTTGATTTTACTCACGGTCCGCTGTTTGCTTTCCTTTTCGTCTGAGTGACCGGCTGAATCCCCCCATCCTTGCACTTTTCTTCAAGTCATCAGTGAAGTTTTTCTACTTGTTACCGCCACTTATGCAACCTAACAAGTTCCCAAAAATCAAGCTTTTTGCTTTTCAAGTCACTTGAAAATAAAATTATTCAGGGCAGAAGGTGTTCTCTTTACTTAATAAAATAACCAAAGTAATTTCCAAGTTGACTTACAAAATATGGAAATATAAACGTTAATTGGTGGCAGAAAAAAACTGTTTCACTCCTCACTCCTTCACCAAACAATCAGATCCACCACAGCAGCTGCCTCTACTTGTTAATCACAGCAGGAGGAGGCCTGACAAGGAGGAGGGTCAAATAAGATAAATAAATAAATGACAATAGATCTACCATTCACATAACCTTAGATCTGTAACATTAATAATTTAGCAAAACAGCAATTAATCTAACTCTTAAGAGACTCCAACAGCACGTCACATTCAGTGTGGTAATTTCAAAGAACGCTTCTCGGTCCCAGGTATACATCCGCACAAAAATATCAGTAAAAGTCATCATTAGCATAGATCCAAATCCTGTGGGAATAGATATTCTAATATTTTTTTTATCGCCTGATAAATATTAGTGGTTATTAACGACCAAAGCATAACCAGACACTGAAACTGAGCCTTTAAACTTCAGTTGTAGATAGAAGACACCGCAATATTCTAGAGTATTCATAAAGTACTTGAACCATGCTTCCAGAACCATAGATCTACATTCAATACCTTGTTTTTACTTCTGGTTACATGAAATTAAGGCAGTTTAAGAGTTCAGGACTAGGACTTAAGGCAGAATCGAGTCTTTAAGGCAAGAGTCAAAGTCTAAGTAGCTTTGACTCTATTTTTGCAACCTAAACCCAAATATTTCTTATCCTTACTACTACCTCAACTTAAGGAAGATGCATATTTAACATTACATACATTTAAACACAGCAAAAATTTATGAGCAGCTAGAGGAGCCATTCATTAAGTTTATATTTAAATCACCTTTCATAATCATAAGGTTTGACATAAAGCATAGAACTTAAAGGAAATTTAAGTTAGAAATTGTATGTAACGAAGTAAGAATCACTAGCCATCATTAACCAACAGAAACAGAAAGAACCACATGCAGAGACGCTTTGGAGGAAATCTTCAAACGGATGAAAACCAAAATGGAGCAGTACTGGAATGCATTATATACATGAATATGGAAAAACAACAACAGTGCAATGCAAAGCGGACCATGAGTCATTAATGACTCTCGATAATCAGGCCGTGGCGCTCTAAGGGCGATAATCATCGGCCGCCTGCTCTCCAAGTGATAAGCTAATCAGCCGTTCGTCTCCAGCGAGCCGACAAGGGGACTCATCATCGTTGACATTTCAGAGCAGGATCGAGCCCAAAGAGCCGAGCCTCTGAGGAGAGGGGGCACCTGAAGTGACTTAATTATCGCTGCTGCAGAAGGAGATCCACTCAACCCTGGTTTACCCTTTTTTACTCAAGGTTAACCTGATTTTTTTCCAACATTATTGCTCCTTTGCTGCATTTGACATCTGTTGCAAGGAGGGGTGAGTCCGGAAGACACAAAGGACACCTTTAGTTTAATTTGCATACATACGGTTTGAATTAGGTGTTTTAAAACCAAATATTGCAGAGCTTTGATCCCAAACATAAAGCAAGGCCCTTTTAGTGAGACTTATTATATCATCAGAACCTCAGCCTGAAGGAGACAAAGTTTGGCTGAAAAATGGTTTTCTTATGGCAGGATAAACTGGGAAATAGCAGCGTTTGCATTCACCTTCAGCTACTCTGAAGGAGGGTGGTGAAATATGAGCTTGGAGGGTTTGTTGTTTTTTTTTTTTACATCCACTTACATGACAGTTGTGTTGTTGCATGCTCAAATTAAATCCTAAGCTTTGGGGTGGGCTGGCATTAGAGTCTGAGAGTTCTCCAGCCAATGGATCAGCTGAGTGGCTGTCATCTTTTCCCCAACCTGTGCAGCCAGGCCTGCAGGAGAAACATGGCTGGGCTCCTGAGCATCACAGCCATCTCTCATGTTTACAAAAACAAACAGGAGGAGAAAGAGTGGATGCACAGCTAATTCCCCCCATCGAGGTCAAGTCTTCAGCCGCAAAAGACAAATGTTGATTGGCACTGCTCATGCAACAGATGCTCCTGCTAAATGCAGAGCGGGGGCTCAGCAGCTTGCAGCCCCGAAATATCCTACCCCACCATCCGCTTTGATCTCTGAGGCACGTCTCCGAGGAGCGTTAACGTGAGAGATGACACATCTCCCCCACTCCAATATGACCCATCTTCTGTTTCCCCAGTGACAATTTGGGGACAGCTCTGACACATGATGCGAGTTACATCCAGGTGGAAACAACAGTCGGGACAGATTTCTGCTGACAGTGAACAGGAAAGCAGATTCTTATGCCAATATATACAGGCTGACTGGCTGCTGTTGGAAACGCTGCAGCTGACGTCTCAAAGTGGAGGAAACACTGAAAATCTAAGTAGTTTCGGTCCAGATGCTCTAATCAGTGTTTAATAGTGAAAACAGATTTGTAGTTTTCTTTCAGAGAAAAGAACACATGCAAACTCATTTGCAAACGGCTTAAATTCATCATTTGACAATGTAGTAAAACTGCACAGCAGGTTCTGAGAAAGAAGCATGTTTGAATCCATAGGAAATTACATCATATCATACATCATCACATATCGTTATACTTTCCTATTTATCCATCCAAGCATATATCCAACCTTTACCCTGATCGCATACTCAGCTAACAGGAAACGTTATACTGATGATGCATCTACAAATATTTAAGCATTTAACCAGCTGAAAAAAATAGCACAAAATGCTAATTTTAAGAGATTAATAACCAAATGTCAATGCTTTAAATACAACTCTTACATGTTCTTCAAAGAATCCTAAAGTGGTGCTAATGATTGTCTATAAACCTTTTTTTTTTTTCAGGAAGCATGTCTCATATCAGCATCAGGCTTTACATCGGTGGGGAGATTTACTGCCCCTCTGGGAAAGTTATGGGAAAATGTATGTTTTATTGAAGGAGTATAATCTCTTTCATTTTAGTTAATCGGTTCACCATCTATGTGCTGAGATAGTCGTGGTATTGATTGATTTTGTGCCTGCAGATTTTTTTCTTGTTAATTTGAAAATGTTTTAGATCATAATGCTGAAGACCCTGGCTGACAGAAACTATCAGATTCTTATCATCTGGTTTCTGCTTGTCTCTTTGGAGGAAAACCAGACCCACAGCATCACAGATCCCACACCGTACTAACCTGACTCCGCCAGATGGATTTGCTCCGCATATCCATCTGGAAACCTTCCGTTGAAGTAATTTTGGGAAGGGGCGAAAATACTGGTTAGCTGATTGGCCTATGTTGGTGATATACGGGCCAAATAAATCAATCAGATCAACGAAGCATATGACGTACTAACAGAGCGACGACGAAAACACAACCACAAGCCAGGCTACTCTTGCCGAAACAAGTCGGGAGAAGAGCAAAAACATCTTTTCCTCTGAGAAAAGCCTCCAGAGCAGTGTTTTGCTCTTCTTTCAGTGAAGAAATACTCTGTAATTCCGATAAAACTTGCTCGATAGCCACGCTAACGCTAGTTTCATCGGCTGAAGCAGCCATGTTCTTTAGACTGAACTGTTGCGCTTCTCGTTGCGTCACACCTCAACCCGCCTCAAAGCCAACGCTGATTGGACGTTCGTTTGGTGAACGGCTCCAAATTTTCTTTAACGGAAAGTCTCCAGACTGATCTGCGAGTGAAATCTTGAAGACTCGCGAGATCAGGATGGTCTCATGAGGCTAACACCGTACAACACTGGTCATTTTCTACAGATGACAGCACACCCACATAGGTTGTTTTTTGCCTAATCTTAGCTCCATCTAACTTAAACTGTGACTCCTAGACCAGAGGTCTTCAACAGGGGGTCCGCGACCCCTAGGGGGTCCGCGGAGGTTTTTTTTATATTACCTCCTGCAATTTTTTGCACTAATTAAAATGTCTTTAAATACACATTAACATAAATTCAACACACTGTAGTAAACAGATAAATGGAGGCAGAAGATGTCTTTCAGTCATCAATCCACACATTCAGCGACACACAGGAGCTCTTTCAAGCTGGACACCGTTTCATTCACAACACCTGTCCCATCAACCAGGAATCAGAATCAGAAATACTTTAATAATCCCAGGGAGAAATTACTTTCGTTACATTACTCCATCTGTAATAGAGTGACTATAGGACCAGTTTGATATTACACAATTTCATACAATATATATAATTAGGGGGTCCCCGCTCCATCTCGCAATCAGTTTGGGGGTCCTTGGCCTCGAAAACGTTGAAGACCCCTGTCCTAGACCATAAGCAAACCAGGGAGACTCAGGGATCCAAAGACCTCACTGCAGTCCACCTGACTTTCCCCTTTTTGATCATTTGTTTATTAAAAATGTCCAAAAACAGGAAACCATGTATAATTTGTCAGAGGTTTGACTCAAAGCATAATCTAAATATGTTTTACAATCACTCAAAGGTTTGCAGAGTCTATCAGACTTACTAACATCTGTAAAGCTATATGTATGATTTCAAAGGGCTAAGATTTCATGCAGCCTATCAATAATCTACAAAGGTCGTTCATGCAGGAACCCTGACATCCTAATGTATTGGAGAAGCACATTATTGACTTGAAGGCTCCTTTGACTGATTTTGCCTGGTAACAGTGGAGTTTACTGAAAGGCTTAATCAAATCCGTCTGATAGCATCGGTCAATGTTGATCCACCTTCTATGCAGCTGCTGGTGAACGCGTGTAAATGAGAAGCAAGTTCATTTTAACGATTCAATCTATTTATCTGCATCAATGTTTGTTTCATTCTGATGAAAGATTCATACTAGGAGAGCGCGGCTGAGTTTGCTGCATTTCAGAGAAGACTGGACATTTCTTCCATCCAGTATCACGCACTTTCAGCAATTCACCCGTTATTTACCGAGGCAGGGTTTCTGCAAAAGGCTTTGGACAAGTGCTTTTGGAATTTATTTTTTGGTGGGGCTATCCAAGGCGCAGGGGCCAATAAACAGCCCCATGTCTTCACCCTGTTGCTCTGCAGAATCGGAGCTGATTTCCAGCCTTTTTCTAATAAAATAATCAGCAGATGTCCTGTATGACCGCGCACGCCCCTCCCTATGCAGGTAAACACAGACTGCAGGTCAGCCGTGCGCCGTGGGGTTTGTAGAGGCTCAGAGAGGATTAGGTTTAGTCACCTGCCGACGGAAGCAGTGAGGAATTAGGACAGAAATCCCACCACACCGCACAGGTCAAGAACTAAACTGAAACTCAGCAGCGAACCGGTGGAAGGAGAAGCAAGACCATAAACTTTTACAACAGGTCTATCAGTCAGACAGCAGAGGGACTGGAAAGCCCGGAGATCAGCCCCGATCCGGGGCGCGCAGGAGAGGAGTGACCCTCCGCTGATCCAAAGCTCGGTTCGGTTCTGCTTACCTTGAGCAGCCAGGATGATCACCGCTGTCACCATCCAGGCGTTCCCCCCTGGAGAGCCCCGGCAGCGCGCTGCGTAATCTCTCGCCATTCTTCTGCGCTGAAGACCAGCTGGAAGTAAATATCCAGAACAGCGAAGTGCGCAAAGATCGGACTCCAAAATGATTCCTCCTGCAAGCCGCTGACTAACTTACAGCTCAGTTCAGATCGTCTGCTTTCAAATCATCCAACTTCTCTTTTTCTCTTCAGCGCGTCCTCCTGCTCCTCCTCAAGCCCGGACCGAGCGCAGATCCTCTGGGTTGGTAATGACGGGAAGGAGTCCAAGCCCTCCCCCGTGTGGCCCCGGCCGCAGTGCGCACAGGTAGCCCGCGGCTGGTGCGCTTCTCACGGTTAGTGTTGAGAACAGCAAGCGGAGAACAAAGTGTGGACGGAGTGTGAGTCCCAGGAGCTCCGTGGGTTTGATGCACAGAGCAGAGAGGGAAACATCCGAGTGATGTCAGCAGAGCGTCACCAAGAGGACTTCAGCCGAAAAGCGGAGAGCTCCTCAGATAGAGAGAGAGAGGAGAGGAGAGGCTGCAGGAACATGTCTGGGTGCTCTGAGGTGCGCCCAGGTAGAAGCTGCTCTTCTCATAATTACACAAAAAAATGTTTCTCTGATAACATCAGCCAAAGAGCAAGACATAGCAGACATCACTCTGGATTTATCTGGTTTGTGTTTTTCAGCTTAAAAGATTTTTGTACGGAGATTTATACTAGAATATTCCCCCTTCACAAAAGAAGGTCAACAAGATATTTTCCATCTTAGTTGCTTTTCAAAGAGCTTAATTTTCCACATTATCCAAGTGCAAAAAAAAAAAATCACAAAACAGTGCTGGAAAATAGTTATTTTGTTAATCCTGAAAACAAAAACGATTTCCTGTTGAAGTGTCTTTACTAGGCAGTTCCCTAGGGCCCCTGGGGGGCCATAAAACTCAGTTTACAGGTATGGTTAATACAACTATTCCGTATTTGTGCACATTAATTATGTTTTTGACAAAAATCCTTCCGCTAAAATCCCATCAGAATGCTTATAATATTAAGTGTATTTCAGCCCCCCCTTCAGTGTCCACCATATTGGATCAGTCCATTTAATTCACATGTTTAGAAAGGTCCAAACTGACAGCACCATTTGAAAACAAACGGTGCAAAGACCAGTGTTGCCAATGTAGCACTTTTGTCGCTATATTTAGTGACTTTTCAGACCCCTATAACACTTTTATTTTTTGTTAAAAACAGCTGATGCCAAATCTAGTGATTTTTTTCTTCTACTGGAGACTTTGGTGACAACATCTAAAAGCAGCGAACTCTGCTTTCCAGAGCAAGTAGATTGGTAACCCCGCCTCCTGCTCTCCTTTATCTTGTCTGCTGTCATGATTCATGCAGCTATTATTTCATCAATTGAAAAATGGAGAACAGATAAGCAGATCATGGCTTTTCTACAGTGAAAGAAGGACTGTTTTTTTTTACTTTTGCCATTGCCATTTTGGAAACACAGGAAGGAGCAATCAGCTAAGTAAGCTTAGTGCTTGGAAATATCTTTCATTCCTTTAGAGACAGCATGAAAAGTCGGCTGAGTACAAAACATAGAGAGGAAAACAACAAGAAAAGGGAGAAGAATATTGTATGTCTATTCTATTAAAATGTCAGTATCTCTGTAATGGGTCTGTTTTATGTGTTTTCTTCTCAGGTCAGGTCTTTGCCTCGGGCCCCAAATTTCCTAAATCCACCCCTGTTGAGGGGAATAAAGAATCAATCTGACTCAGTAAAACTGAAAACCTGTATTCACCCTGAAAAGCCTTTAGGTACATATCCAGTTATTTGGGGTCAAACTGCAGCTGACATGGCTGAAAGGTTTAGCAGCTTAAAAAAATAACTTAATCCTTTTTACTCTGAAACCAATCGCAGAGCTTCTACATAAGGGTAAGCATGGGTCCATTTTCACCAGCACTGAGGTTGGTGCAGTTTTACACATGTGGAGAAAAAAAAATTATATGTTGGACTATTCACCAAAATGTCAACTTTAAAATAGTACAGCCCAATTCATAACATCTTTTCTGAGGATTTATATCACATTAGCTTAAAAAGAACAGTTGCTGCCATGGACAGAGCTGCTGATAGAGCCCCATCATCTCAGCTTGAAGAAACTCGGCTGGCTGTCGTCGGGGCTCGCTGGTGCACTGGTGGAGCTCGGGGTCTGGGGATGGATGCCCGGGTGGCTACTGGCTCATTCCTTGCGGCCTCTCCACGGGCCCCGGCCAGCCGGGGCCTTGCTGGGGCTCCTGTCTGGAGTTCGGGCGCCCCTAGGGCCTCGGATCCCTGGGGCTCCCCGGGGCGCCGACATGGCGGTGGCTGGGGGGCTTCCTCAGGGCTGTCTCTCCTCCTCCCTTGGTGGGGGTCCGATTTCCGGGGCTGGCCCCTCCTTGGTGCCTTCGCTCTTGGGGTCCCTTTGGGCGCCTGGGGCTTTGGGTCTCCCAGCGCTGGACTCAGTGCTCTGGGGGGTGTGCCTCTCCGGCTCTCCACAACCACTATTGAGCATTTTTTCTATGGATAAACTTTACATGCACAAGTTCACCCTCACAAACAATTACAGGTGCTTGGCTCCAGGTACTCAGAGATTCACTTCCATACAGAAACCCCACATTCATATCTTCAGGTAACACAGAGTACATGTCAGACTTAATAATATTACTTTAGCGATAGTTTCAAGGTGTTGCTTTATTGTATGTCTCGTACCATGTCTTTCGGTTGTGCTGTTCTTTTTTTCATCTCAATGCAGGTGATGAAGCAGACTGAAAATGTTTGGTCATTGTCTCCTTTCTATCTCCTCTTTCTTTCATCTTTTCTTTTTTTTTTTCCTTTTTCTTCTTCTGTTTTTCTGCTCTATTTACATTGCAGTGTCCATATAAACTGTAAAACTCCCTGCATAATTATAATAAAGCAATTTATTTGCATGAAACAAGTGGAGCAATATGGCAATTGCCATATTGCTCCACTTGTGAAAGTAAAATCTGTTGGGCTCTTTTTGGCATCAAGACAATTATTCTTATTGCCACACTGCCAGGCAGGACACTGTCAAAAAAAAGGGATCATTCATTCATCTCTAGGTCAAATATTTCAGGTAAAAAACCATTACTATTAAGATAAAGCAATAAATTATCAGAGTTCAGGATGGATTTTATGTTTGAGGACCAAAGTTTACATTAAAGACTGAAATACTTTATTTTTTTTTCTAGAAGTTAACAGGCTGAAGATTCTTATAAAAACATTTAAAATAAGTAATAAAGGAGAGATATTAGTAGGTGACATATTTAGATAAAACAGTTCCTGATAACAAGTAGACAGATCATATCAAAGCGTTAGTGAAGTCAGACCCTCGCAGCTGCCCACAGCCACTGTGGTTCTTCACTGGAAGTTTCCACTGCAGCATGCTGTTATCTGTGGTTCATTGGTGCATCGGTTATTTTTTATAGGCTCTCTAAAACCCACAGAGAACATGAAACCACAGTTCTCACTCATGATCACCTGAAATACTTTAGAGAAAAATGAAAAGACTAAAGTGTGACAAGGAGATAATTTATTCTACAAATGTAGAGAAATGTACTGCTGCATATTGAGACCATAAAGAACATGATATAATAAATAAATGACATGAACAGAGTCTGTTGGATGCAGCAGTCATAAGGCAGCAGCTGGAGGTTCACAGGTCAGATGGTGGACTACCTCACTGAGGAGTAGATGATGTCTGATTCTACTGGAAGATCTGCAGAACATAAACACATTCTGGTTAGAAAACAACAGCTGCAGGTGAATTTAAAACAGCATGAAGGTTCCAGTCTAACCTCATCAGTCAACATATTAGTCACTACAGTAAAGCAAGAAGGGTCATTGATCCCTTTAGCAGCCAGAGTCCATCTCACTGTCTCTCCACCCTCATAGTTTTCCTTCACCAGTCTAGCTTGTAATGCTACGTTCACACCACACCACTTTGAGCAGCAAAAAAGCTCCTGCTTCATTATTGATGCTTGTCCACATTTGGGTCAAACGTTCAGTAAAGCATCCTGAGCTACGTATCTCTATAGTTCTGCTGCTATAGGCTTAGACTTCTGGAGGACATAGGGACCCCCATTTCATCATTCTGCTTCATTCTATCTCTATTCTCCCAACTTTCAGAATCTGTTAGTTCAATCACTATCGTTCTGCTCTCTCTGCGAGTAGCTACATCTGGTCTGTTCCTGTTTGGCTGTGACTCCATCCTGGAGAGAAACATCAGATGTGCTGCTGCCATCAAGTTTCATCATGTTCATCATGTTTATAGATGTTGGAGATCGGCCTGTTTTTCAGTGTAGTCCTGTTTCCCTGACTGTGACTAACTGGATGTGCTCTCTTCATCCTTTGACATGGGAGCTGCTTCCATCTCCTTAAACCCCAGTCGGCCTCAGCAGATGGCCGCTCACACTGAGCCTGGTTCTGCTGGAGGTTTCTTCCTGTTAAAAGGGAGTTTTTCCTCTCCACTGTTGCTACAAGCATGCTTAGTGTGAGGGATTGCTGAAGAGTCAATGAGTCTATGAAATCAACTGGTTTTCCTTAGATAGAAAACTTTGAATCAATACGACTGAATGATCTGGTGAACTGTGCCTTGAGATGACATGTGTTGTGAATTGGAGCTATAGAAATAAACTGAATTGAATTGAATGGAAATTTAATTGAATTAAAGTGTCTGGATGCAAACAAAATAAAAAAAATAATAATAATAAACAAGGGAGTTCTTCTTCTTCCAGACTGATGAGTCTGACCGGCGCCATCTTTCGGTGCTCAGTCCGGCATGTGGTTTTTGGACATGCAGGGTGAGCAGGTGGATCGCGTCAGAGCGTTGGGCCACGCAGTGTGAGAACATACATCATGAGCTGTGAACTTTTAAACCCTGCGGTTGTGTTGTAGAGTTTGAGCTGTAGCTGCATGCAACGTTTGAAAATATCGCACAGTGTATGCCTGGCTTTAGAGAGCAAAATTCATGAGGATCATTCAGATATGCCTGAATTAAGCCGAACACCAGGTTGACCATCATGTTGATGAAGAAATTGTATTTTAACAGTTAAAAGCTAAAAATAAAGTTGATTTTGCACCACATTGGTCCTATAAAGGGTAATAAATGTATTTCAGAGAAGTTCTTACAAAAAGAACATTAATAATTAACTGCTGTTTAAATTGAAATTAACTGGTTGTAATTTTATTTTAAGCAGTGTTGCTTTTAATAAACATAAAAACAAAATTTGATTGCCCCTTTTCATCCACATAGCTTACCGTCTTACAAAGAGTCTAAAATAATTTTTGTTCCAGGTTTAATTCTTCTTTTGAATAACTGGACATGTTTTTTTTTTTTTTTCCACTGCCAGGCTTGCCGAAAAATGATTTTAATTCCATAAAATAACTGAACACGAAAATAACTGCTTCAATTTTATTTTTAACTGGATGTAATTGGGCTCTTTGCAGGGCTTACTCTTAATGAAGGCCACCGCCATTCAGTGAAACCAGAGGGAGACAGTCCCTCTTAGTTGAGCTTTATGAGAAACACAGAAAGTTTCCTAAAAAGATGCTTTGATGTTAAAGAAAACCTTGGCAAAGCCATCTAAACACAGATAAACACTTCTGCTTTCAGATTAAGACAATGAGCCTGTTTAAAAATAGGATAACATGATATAAATGGACTAATTAGTTATAAACTCAAGTGTTATCCAGCCCAGATCCAATGAAAAGGGCCAGATTAATTACTTTTTTCCTTCTAATGTCAGGAGACAATGATAACATACTTACTTCTGTTTATTTTTCAAAGCCCCAGCAGACAAGTGAGGCCTGTTATAGAGCATCCTCTCCTGTGAGAGATGAGTTCTTATTTAGTCTTCAAAGATCCTAACGATCCTTCTCAGAAGATTTCAGCCTCTTTCCAGGAACTCTTCCTACTTTTGGCACAAATACAGAGATAGAATTCAAATAACAATTCAATCAAACAAAAAAAAATAACTGAAGCGGAAGCTAAATGATACATGGGTTATTGGGTAAAGAGTATTGGAAATAAAGTAAAGGAAATATATTCATGATGGCAAAAATAGTCTTTATTCTTAATCTTTAAGACACAGCTCCTAAGGTGAGGTACGATGGTGGCAACATCATCCTGAGGGGATGCTTTTCCTCATTAGGTGACGATTCATTGAGCTGGACGACCGATAAGGAAAACTGCTTAGAGGTGGCAAGACTTATGACTCCGAGACATTTCATCTTCCAGCAGAAAAACAAACTTTAACATACAGAGAGTAACTTTGGATTTTTGTATTAGAACGGCCCAGCAAAGATCCGGGCCTGTTGAATAAAGAATGGGTTGTAAGATTTTTAAACTGGTGTTAAGAAATACTGGCTATCCACTAACTAAGCTAGAGAGAAATTTGGGAGATTTCCAAACAAAATGTCCTCCAGTTGTGCAAAGACCAGCAGCTCTAACTGCAGAAAAATGTGGTTAACCTGCAAGCTCTGAAATTGAATGGAGATAAAATCTTTCAAGGTTGTGATCGGTTGTAGTTTTAACATAGAAAACTGTGATAATTTAAGGCATCTACAATTTGAAATTGAAACAGTTCTGACCATCTGTCTCACTGTGTGGTGTGGAGGCTGCAACACCTCAGACTGGAAGAAGGTGAGGGGAGTGGTGAGAACAGCAGAAAGGATAATGGGGGCTCCTCTTCCCTCCATTAAAGACATTTCATCCCAGCGCTGCGTGTCCCGAGCCTGTATAATTATAAATGCCCCCCCCCCCTCTGGGAAAAGGCTTCGAAGCATCCGATGCAGGTCCAGCAGATTCTGCAACAGCTTCTTTTCCACCACCATCAGACTGCTGAGTGTTGAATAAAACAACAAAAGAATGTATGAAAAACTGCAAATCACATCTCTGTCTTATGTTTAAATTTGATCACCATGTTAACATTTTATCACTGCTGCACTTTAAGAAATGGAAATGTCTTCAGAGCTGTACTGGACAAAATTTTGTGTGTACAAAATGACAATAAAGTTTGTCTAAGTCTAAGAAACAGGATCCAACCCCTCAGCGTATGTTTTCACAATATTTTTAAAAGATTTTTTAGTAGAATAGAACTGAAACATCATCAGAAAAAAGGTGAAATATTATTTTTTTTAGTTCTAGTGGTTTATGATGCATCTGTCATAAAGCTTTCAGACAGTGTGTGAGCAGAGGAGGGTTGAGTCTGTAGATGGATGGGACCTTTTGTTTCCGCCACAGGAAGTGAAGCCGAGACGCTTCGTAAAGACAGAAATATTCCAAACGCACAGAGGTTGGAAATAAACAAACTGAAATCCTCCTGCTGTCTGTTCAAAATGATAAGAAAACCTCTTTGAAGAAGACAGCAGCACTTTTCATGTCGGTCTTAAAATAAGTTGAAGGAGATTAGCTGAGAACTCTATTTTCTTCACAAATTGTGAAGATGAGGCTGAAATTCATGGTTTAGTCTCTAAACAGCAGAAAATATTCATCTGCACAATCAAAGTAAGAAACTGTGGTAGTTTTTAAATGCTGGCAGATAAACAAAAATCATTTCCATTTCCAAAGTAATCATACCCTGCTTCCACAGTTTGTTCCAATACAAACGTCTATTCACTTCTCTGGGGTTTACGAGATTGACAAGCACAGGGTGATTGGGGCTGAAATTTGGATTCAGCCCCATCCTAACCTGCTGATTGTAGAAGAACCATTGCTCTGACAGCTGCCTCTCTAGTTTAAAACAACCCTGTGGTGGAAGCTTGTTTTAGTCTTTTGTTTATAGGATGTCTTTCTTTCCATCTTTATTCACACCCAATAGGACAATCTAGGAGTAGATCAAGGCCGGTTATCACAGAATTTTAAGTCAAGAAAGTTTAAAAAAAAGGTGCAAAACCTTCTACCTACCATCATTTAACAGGACAACATAAAGCTTAAACCATAACCAGAGACGATTGCTATTCAGTGATGGGCGAAGAAGGGTGCACTTGAGTGAAAGTATTGATACTTATAGTCAGTTAAAGTATTAAATAATCACTTTTTAAAGTACTTATGTATTCAAAAATAATTATATATATTTTTCAGAGTCATTTTAAAGAACCTTGTAACAGAAACCACCTGATGTATTGATGTGTAGAACCACCTGCTATAGATTCTACACCACCTGGAAAGAACTTCAGCATAAACATACCACAAAAGTAAGGAGAACAATTTTTTATGGTTATTTCTTAATTAAGACTTAGACAACTATTAGACTGTATGCAAAATGAAATTTTGTCTTGTACAGCTTTAAGACAGTACATTTGCAGCAACTTTGCAGTGAAATGAAAATTTCCATTGCATTAAGTGCAGCAGTAATCAAATGTAAACGGTATGGGAGAAAAAAAACATAGTGCAAAATGCATTGATATGGCAGTTCAGAGCATTGCAGAGACAAAAATGCAATAATTAAATACAAACCAAAGAGAAAACAGAAGGGTCTTGATCATTCTCACGCTTTCAATATTTAATTGAGTTTTAATGTTCAATCTATTACAAAAGAGACATCAAAGTCTGATTTGAGAACTCATCCTATACTTGGCCACATGGAAACAACTAACGCCTTAATAAAATGCATAAACTACAAATAATATCTGCCCTGAGTTTATCAAATTTGTGGAACGTTATGCAAATCTCTAAAACAGTGGAGTCCAAATTCATTCCAAAGGGCTGCTATCTGCCAGGTTTGCATTTCAAGACAGAAAAAAACAGCAACAGCGGATTACAAAGCTAAGCTGAG